>VTON01000004.1:7782500-8368851 GCA_009617725.1 Hydropsyche tenuis
CGCCGAAAAAACATGCACATACGCAGAAGTCATGCGAATTTTCAAAGACAACAAGCGGTCCAAAACACACATATGATCCGGTTGCACAGCGTCGGAGAAAAAACCGACCGTGAAATGTGAGACTTTGATCTTTGCTAAATTTAAACACAAATTTTATCACATTTTGACCTTTCTAACTTTGAATCAATAGAAAATCAACAGCGAATTCAAGGAAATATAAAATAATATTCTACCTAGATAATAAATCGATGTTTATTGGCTGTAAGAAAACTCGTAAAGGTTATTTAATATGAAGAACACGAAAATCGTCATTCATCATCCGACAAGTCATAAACATGGAAAAATAGAATTTAAACTATCAAAATTCAATTGAGTCGCTTATGAACATTCAATAAAAGTTCCCAAGTATTTAGGTCGATATCGTGTGAACATTCTTTACTGACAACTCAATAATATAATTAAATTAATCAATTAAACGAAGGTTCCCATAGGACTTTTAATTACAGCACACATTAACACATCTTGAGAGCAGATCGAAACTGAAAAACACGTGTAAAGAATTACGTAGCACGTTTACACCAAAGTACTACGCACAAGGCTGATTAGTAACGCGTTCTAGAAAAATCTATCGCAAAAATGGATTAAAAAAAAATGACAAGCACTTAACCGAAAAATTTAATAAGCGTCAACGTCAACAGCACAACCCGTAATAATTACTAGAAGCGTCAGACCTAATCGTTCGAGTGGTTGCACCTCAATAAGTGTATAATCTAATCTAGGTAGCACTTGCACCTCTTAATAACTATCCACTTTCACCATTAACACTTCGCCGCCACCATAAATAGTAAGGCCCCGGTTTCGGTCGACTTTTCATTAATTTCTTAATCGAATCGTACAAAACAAACGACACATGGTGTGCGCCGAGTAAGTGCACATATGAAATTTTCGATACACATTGCTGTCTTTATCTGCTTGTTGAGTACTCGAAGAACAGAGCCCGACGTGGGAATGTTAATGTATCTAGTCGTCTAACGAAAACAAACGAAGTCCTAGACGAAACGTTCGTAAACAATATATGTATAAGATATATACAAAAAAAACTTTGATGAAGATATTGATTTGGATTCGATCGTGACTGCTTGACCCAGATCCGGTACTTTGCATAATGGCTGTTTGTTTCGCAACTAAATTAATTGCTACCATCCTGATTCGACTCGCATTTAAAAATTAAATACTTTACAACTCATTTGTCGTGTTGCACAACAATTACGATAATATGAGATTGAATGCAGAAAAGCATACACGAAATCTTGATGTAATAATGATAAATCGTTCGGCCTTCCGACTGCGAAGCAAGAAAGTACCTACATAACGCAAATTAACGACGGAAAAAAACACAAAGGCAAATTTAATGCACTTTATGTTTGAAACACATGTACAAGTACGAAAATGAATATTCATTATGTCTTTTTTCTGCTACAATTTTAATTTTGACAAACTATAATTAAAATTGTGTACCCCTTAGGCGATTTTGCTAAGTGATAAAATATTATATATTCAATAATTTCGAAAGGATTTACGTTCAAGGGAACCTTCAATAAACTGTGTATAATCAATGAATGAAATTGAAATGTACTAATTGCTATTATTATATCATGATCTAATGCAAGATAAAACATGAATATATTAACATTGATAAAAACAAGGAAAGTCATATATATAATAGATGTTTTATCATTAAAAACACATGTAATTGAGTTTATACAAAAAAATACTGTAATACAAAAACAAAATTCATATCAAATTACATAAAATATGCAACAACTACTTCATTCAAAAGTTGAACACTCGATTTCACACAACAAAACACCGATCAAAAGCGCACGCTCCGCGCAAAAAGCCCACAATGAAAAGCACTCCCGAAATCAAACGAGCAACAAACAACACCCCTAAAAGAGCGACTCAACCCCAACACCGCAAACAGGGTCCGCGGAGGACACAAAAGACCACCTTCCATCGACACACCGTCAATATTGAAAATTCGAAAGTCGGGAGGGCCACGTGCTGGCCCACGTGCGTGCGGGCCGAGTGAACCCGAGGGACGCACCGTTCCCACGACGCTACGCATTACCACTACGTGTGTATGTAATATTATATTATTTTTAATTGTGGTCGCAATGATCTATGGGGTATCGATCGATCCGTCGTGCCGGCTATGGGATATCGGCGGCTAATTGGCCCGTCTCCCGTATTGTTAGATAACAATCCCGAAAAATACTCCCGGTTCACGATTTTTATGTGTGATGGTATATGGGGGATCACGATTTTTATTCGAGAGGTCGTTCGTGTTAAGCGATGTTAGAAAAACGCGTAATTTCGATGTACGCGTTTGCACTAATAATGGTTGTTTTGAATTTTCTCGGAACGTTACCAGTTTTGAGCGATTGAAGAAAAGTCGATGCTATTATAGCGACTTTTGTCAAAATCGTATCGAAAATGCATTAGAAACGTCTTCGGGCTAAAAGCTTTATGCGATATGGTAATCTCGATAGTCGAACGGCTTTTTATGAGTGCTAAAAAGTAAAATGATACGACAAATGTCCTGAGTGGTTCTATTGATATTGACATTCGAATGCTTTGTCCTTTTTATCCTTATGAATTTTGCTAATTTATTATTACAATATTCGAAAATATTTAAAAATGGATACGAAAAAAATCAATAAACTTTTGTTGAAGAATTTTAGGTGCTAAGCCCACACCTATAGATATGTAAATCGATACAAGTGTAGAGATCGTAAAAATATCAATTGTTTAATTTCGGGATGCCACTTTGAATATAGACGAAATCCGATGAAACGATTCTTGGAAGTATAAATCAAAGAATTCTAAACATTTATTACGAACGAGGAATAAAATCAGTATCATAAAATAGTGAAATCGTTAAAAACTCGAAAAAATAAATCAAAAGAAGATTGATGATATCAAAATATACAGAATTTAATCGCTCAAAATATAAATATTTACGATAAATTGGAATATAATTTTGCCGAAAAAAAAAATAAGCGGCCAGGTAATTTAAAACAAAATATAACATCTTTTAATCACATTCGGGTATAATAAAATTTTATATTACAAAAAATAGTGCGACCGGCGATAGAGCAATCAATAAAATTTCCAAGTTTCAATCGTTTATGAATATTTAACGATCATAGAAAAATATTTCAAGTAATTAAGCGATACGCACGAAAAAAGGTCATCAAATAAAATTGCACTAGAACGTATGCAAATTCCCCCAGATAAAATATACAAGAAACGAGTTTTAATCTGGCATATGTTTATGCGATAATAAAAACAATCATATCAAAGAAGAAAAGCGAGTATACGAACGTCTCGTATTCGCGCACAAAAAGAAATCAACGCGCCGATAATGAAACCCGCTGATAAAAGCTCATTGTGATAAATAAGAACACTGTTATTCTCGATAACAACTCGATGCCTTTTTTCTGCCGACGATAACCGAGATACGTTATGCGGACATGAATAAATTCAATAATGCATAACAACAGTAACAGATGCCCGGCAACACGGCCAAGGAATTACAATGGGGGTTGATCGTTCGCAATTTACAAGCGGACAGCCCACTCTTTATTGCATATCGAGACGCAAGCGAACAAATGCACATGCATATCTGCATCCGAACCGATTTTAATCTGCATCTCGAACGGACCGATTGATTGAACGGATCCGATTCGCTTCGATATTGTCGAAATGCGCGATTTACGACCCGATGGCGTGATTCCGTTTTCCGTCCCATTCGGGTTTCGATATACGAATGGGAAAAAATAATAAAATTCGATAATCCGTAAAGCGATCTCGAGTTAATAACCGATCGAAGTCGAATTTCACGTGCACATATTGAATAACGGAAAATATGTACGCACTTCGAAAATTGCCCCACGAATACGGCCGGACGGCTTATTATGTGTTTTTTTTTCATATGAAGAACGGGCGTGAAGAATTGTTTAATGATAATTTAACGACGGTAAATATTCGTTAATAACATATATTTCGTGTGATACACAAAATCGGCCGTATGTGATCGCAGAACTTATTAACGCCCGTTATGAAATTGTGGGTATTTCTAATCGAGTGACACTTATCGCCGTCGTCAATCATTATTATCAAATATGATATACCTCATTATTTGAGACAATGATCGATTCAACAATTAATAAAATACAGCAATTTTCTTTGTATGTACGAAAGGAGAAAGCGACCCTACCTCTAGATACGACGCAAAAACACAGACAACATTTACATTCTATATATAGAAGCCTCGCTTTTAAATCCGAAATATATAAAAGGCAAGTTTGAGAGTCGTGGTGGCAATAAAGCATAAATGCATAAATCGATCGTTGCACCGGACGGTCCGGTGGGTAATAAAGCTTTCAGCCCGAGTTCGAGCCCTGAGGACCTACAGACATTAACAAATCACAAGAGCACGCTCTCCCAACTCAACTCAATTCAATTCAACTCGAAAGCTCGAACGACCCGACCTCACAATGCACCCTCTCGAACCTCTGTGAATCCGATAATCAAGATCTATGGAAATTGAATCATTTGAAGATCTTCGAAGAACCGGTATCGATAATGACATCCATTTTTTCGTGGTACATATCATACGATATGAGTCACGTCGATCGACTGACATTATCGAAACAATGTCTCCGATTTTTGCACGTATATAACATTACACGCGTGTACGAGAAATAAATTGCCATTATAAATCGCAATTAGGAGCGCGATTCGGACGCAAAAAAAAATCGAAAGAATAGAACGCGAAAAAAAAACCAGTTCGAGACCACAAAAGACACGGCCCGTATATACAAAACGGGCGATCGTGTTACTTTTTTGTGATATATCGACGTTCGATTATATTGAGTCATTATTATGATAACGGATTTCGTAATAATGTATATCGAATCAGCGCAAAATTAAATTCGAAATATGATTTTAATTCAAATTTTTTTTTCTCGGATGTATTCTAAAGGTGTTCGATCCCGGCAGCGTCATCGCAATGCAGCCTATGTAAAAAGGAAAACTAGCTATCGTAATTGAGGTTGTAAAAAAGTGCATTAGAATGCAGCACGACAAGAACGCATCAAACAATGGACACATTTGTCTCTCGAGGAGCATGCACACGCATCATTTGTCCTTATCCGTCACGCGCACGAGACAACGCTATGTAAAAAGTACGTAAGACGAAAATATGCATTTGTTTTAATCTGTGCTTTGGAAGCATAAACTAGAAAAGATCTCGAATGGACTCTTGGAGTCGAAAAAGAAAAAAAAACATGCAAGGTAAGAAGATAAGTCTCTCGTACCTGCCTCGATGTCCATTAACCCAAATACGACTTAAGTATCCGGTCGTTTAGTATTGTATTCTGTATTCGTGTTTATTTTTTGCTGTATAAGCAAGGACTTTGGAACCGAGAATAACTAATTTGCAAATAAATCATATTTTACATTTAACTAATACAAAGATTTTGCGATTAGTTTCAATTTACAAAATTTTCGAATGTTAAGAATATGATTTGTTTACAATTGGATTTCAAAAGCAGCGCAAATTGAATAGTGAATGCAATCAATGACATGATGATTAATACATGTAATATGAAGACTGTTTACGCGTAATTGTGTTGCAATCAATGATGCCTTTATTGGAGCATTTTATCGTGATGAGTGTTATTAGAACGTTCGAATAATACTGAAATTAAATCAAGCAGAAAAATCACGTTTTATCATTGTGAAATACCTTTTTGTGCGTTAAGTAACGTACGCTATCGCCGACAATCAACATTCGAAAAGAATCTCGACATGCACACATAGATTATGAATACAAAAAAAGCGAAAACGAAAAGGCAATTGTGCAAAGAGGAAAAATCACGTCTTCTCGATTGCGAAAGGCTTTCCTCCGCGGTACATAATTCACCGTTAGGACGTTAGACGAACGACGAGCCGTTTCGTATGGAGTTTTTCTTGTGGGAACAATCGGCCGAACTGACGAAGACGATGATTGTTATTAGACGACGGTGGTCAGCGGCCACCACCATCGACACGGATAATGACGATGGCCAACTTCTGGATCTGCGAAGAAGTCGCCGAAGGCCAAATTTAGAAAACCGATCGCGACCGGAGCCGAAAGAGCGCGATAAATAATATCCCATATATTTTATTGTATGTGAAAAAATATATACATCGACAAGATTGAAATATATGGTTTGATTTTTGTGCGAAGCTCGTTCGACAACTTTCCACAATTCAATTTGTTCGATGGGCGAGATACGCGTTGGAAATCTGTGTGGACGCAAAACGTATTCATTAATTACCGAAGATAATATCGAGGGTTACGGTATAGGTAAGCGGAATTAGCATTTTATTGAAATCGGCCAATTAAAATTGCTTCGCACGAAAATCACTCGTCGATTACTCGCTCGTTAAACGGATGATAATTAAACGATCTTCGGACGAAACAAAAACCTCAAAGAATGACAAATACGAAAAGGTTAAATTGCCGTTAACGAGCCGACGACAGACGAGACACTTCGTTAATTCTAACGAGACTCACAAATATGAAAACTAACGATACATTTCGACAATGCGACACTGTCAAACTTTCGTCTTCCGTTATTCATAGTGATGCAAGATGGAACTATTGGATCGGACCGAGACGATGATGATGATCAGAAGGTGTGTCACATACCTAAAATTACTATTCAACCATATCATTACTCTTTTGTTACGACGTTTTGTATCTTCGAAGAGACGACGCCCACTGTATACGTGCCCGGAAAATTCTCGTAACAAAACGCTATGGTAATTTCGAAAGTTTCACGCTGTATTACTGGACGGTGCAAATTTTTAGCAAAAGATTTCGAAACGTTTCCAGATGCAACGGTCATGATTGTTCCGTGCGAACATAAATTATGATAATAAGTTCCGACGATCATTGACACCCTACCTGCTATCAACTGAATGGTTTAACAAGTGTTTCCTTCCTGAATTGGGTACTAACCCTTGGGAAAAATGATGCTACAATGAGATCTCATTAAACGATGACACATGTACGATACAAACTTATATGAAATGTAACTGATTTATAGACAATTTTATTGGGTATAATATCCGGAATCTTTAGAGACAATATTTTCTGAGAATTTTAATTGAATAATTATCAAAGCAATTGAATAAATTCGCGACGGGCAAACGTGTTAATTAGTGAAGTGCGTTTATTTTTGCACGCGCATTACGTACGGATGCGAAATGGCGGGTTTTCGCACACTGAAAAAAATTTCCAACGGATAAAAAAGTTAAATATTTACATTAAGATTTATGGCGACATTTAGCACATGTTTTGAACGATGGTAGCCAGTTTTTATAAGCGCTAATATATACAATAATAATAATATTTGAGGAAATCTTCGCGTATGCGAAAACCCACCGCCCGAAAACGCCATATCGAATCGATGAGCGCGCACGCCAATATTTCTCGATTCGCAAAAAATAAATCGACAACTTAAAAGCACTCGGCAAATAATTTATGAAACGGAGATAAAACGGGAATATCGCCGCGTACGCCATTATAGAGAAAACGCGTGTATGTTTAGTGCAGATGACAAATGTTAATGGAAGACACCGATAAAACACATCACGACTTTTTATTCCGTCTCCTCCGCGGCTGCGAAGATGACCTTTGTCGTCGAATCGGTGGTCACAATATGTTCGGAAGATCACATAACACGGGAAAGGTTTCGCGTTTGCGATCGTGGGTAAAGTGCAGATTTATCGAAATTGCCTCGCGAATGCAAAACGCGAAACAATCGACCGCGAAAGTTCCACATTGGACGTTTGTTTATTGCGAAAAGCGATTTTCTTTCAAATGCGTATCTATGTATACAGGGTACAAAGGTCTTTTTGAGGTAAATGTTCACTTGAGGACTGACATAAGAATTAGCAACACTGGGCCCGCTCAGAAATCAAATATTAGTCTTAAAGAGGTCATGTTATTTGGAAAATATTTTGATACATTACAAAAACATTTGATACATTAATCAAAAGAGCTTTAAACAGAAATATTTAAAAAAAAATACTTGAACATTTGGACATCGCTTATTTTTTTTTTAAACAAGTCATATTAAAAAACTCTAGTTACTCTTTACTTCAACTAGTTTTTATAACTAATCATGTATTTTTAATTATTTTGTATTGATATAAAATTTTTTATTCATATTTATGGATAATAATAAATACACAATAAATAAACAAAAAAAAAGATTTATCTACCATGTTCCTTTTCATTTGGGTATTATTAGTGCGCATGTTCGAGATTTTGCAATTTTTCTTAAAAATCGAAAAAAAATATAATAACTCGAAAACTATGACATATTAATAAGGTATGTTTAGTTTAAAATGTTCCAAATAACATGACTCTATTTAAAATGTTAAGGGGACCTTTAAACAACCTGTATATTGAGACTGGATTCGAACTATTATATAATATATCAAATTCGTTCAATATAATCATTCGAATGTCGTTTTCGTATTGGAAAAGTTAAATTATTTTGCTGCATTTGTACGAAGGGTTTGCCGAAGTACCAAGCAGACAAAACTGAGGAGTAGAAACTGTTATCTCGACTTCAGGTCGAGTCAATCCTGGATGGAGCCTGGTCTCGGAACGTGACCAGCTGCCACGTGTGGGAGTTGTGTGCAACGCGTGGGAAGAACGACAACCACAACGAAGCCCACATACGAACAAAAATTGCAATTTCAGGTGACACATAACTGCCCATGGGCTCTGAAAGCGTTTACGATGTTAGCATTCGGCGGAAAATTGTGTCGCCGGAGAGGTCACCTTTCGTAATGCGCATCAACGTAAATTATGCTCGAATATTCGAGACATGTTTTCGATGTTCGGAGACCATTAAAACGATGGCCATTTTGGGGAAACCGTGGAACAAAATAAACATTTTAATAACATTATTAAATCGGCGTTGGGCAATCGCCATATATGCGGTGAAATCGGCACCGTATGAAAATTATAATGTGGACGGAAAATTTGTACAAAAATTATGCAAGACGTGATGAAAAGTTCAATATTGATATTCAGCATCTAAAAAAAATTCTACATTCAGTATTTTTTATATTTAAAAATATATTTAAATTTAAATAAGGTTAATAATAAGACATCATCATAAACCTTTCCAATTATCATCAGATGTCCGAATTTTTTTCTTTATAACATTCGTACATTATGAAGTAATAAAGAGGTCAACGGTCTTATTGTCAACTTTTTTAAAAGCGCCAATTCCCAAAGATCACCAAAGTTAAACTGCAGATGGTTTTTATTGTAGTTTTTAGTATTCAATCAAAAAAAAATCACCCTTTCCTTATCACATATTATGCATATGTGATAGGGACAGAATGTGCGAACTTCCAACGAATATCAGAAAAGATATAAATAGCATATGCTGCGCAAGATGACGATAATAAAAAGAAAGTAACTTTCAAAGACTTGAACAAAATTTAGTCTAAAGCGATCCTTTGCTGAATGGACCAACAGCATACATCCAATACAAGTCCATCAACTTCGAAAACCAATCAGAATTTCATCATCAAAGTACTATGCATATGCGATAACGATAAAATATCTAAACTTCCAACAAATATCAAAAAAGATACACCTAGCATATGCTGCACAAGATGATACTAACAACTTTCAAAGACTCGAACACTAAAACGATCCTTCGCCAAATAGCCCAACAGCACACATCCAATACAACTAACTCCCTCAACATCGAAAACCTCCTCATCAAAACACCAATCAATCCCCCAAGAAGGTCATCAACATCTCATCCGTCATCAACACATGTCGACCACGCTTTTCGGCGCCCGCGTTTTTCCCTCGGGAACCGTTTTCGCGTCTTCGTCCGCTCTCGTTATCGCCCCCGCGGTATATGGCCGCCGAAGATTAAAACAGCCGTTTGTGGTAAGGTTTGTCGTCGTTCTCATGACTCGTTGGTCTCGTTTGTTGTACTCGAGCGATCCCAATGCGTTTCGTTGATAATGGACCCAGAAAGTGCGGCGCCCAATTTGTTTGAGACCGTGCGGTTTTTCGGAACGACCGCAATCTGCGGGCGCTTATCGGACCTCTCCGAAATGTAGGATTTTTGTGATAGTGGCGATTGAATTGGGTAATAATTAGGATTGCTAAACGTCCTGTGTGTACAGGATATGGGATCGGATTTGATTTGATAACTTCCTCTTAATTTTTTTTGATGTGATGTTAAGATTTGTATAATACGAAGACTGGTTTTGTATTGTAGGATTTTTTTTATTTAAATTTGGCATCATTCGAATGACAATAATAAATCTAATCAATCGATTCTATAAAAAATAATGTTTTTTTGATTTTGGAAGTATAATATGCATGATCGTAGCCAGAATTTTTTTAGAGGGGGAACACAACATTGTATATGTAAGCGATTTCAAGTAATAAAAATATGCTGTTTTTTTTTCATTCGAAATATAATATGTATAAAGAATTGACGAATAGACGATAAATATATCACGATTGAGGGATATATTTCAACATAAGGTTCAAATTTAATTTAATTCGTCATTGCTCTTTAAACCCCCCCCCTCCCCGGCTAAGTTTTCACTATCACCATAAACCAAAAAAAAATGAAGATCTTTTCAATTCTCTAGAGCACCTTTTATCCGATTCATCTTTTGATTTCATCCATTCAAGTACTAGACTTTCCTTAATTTCTATTAATCTCTAACGTAATATATTTATTTATTAAATCTGACAACCCTGAATGTTTTTTTAGTTCGAGATCAAAGTCGTTTTGACATCAAAGCAAAGGATACGAACCGCGTTTCTGTACTAGGAATTAGATAAAATTACAAAAATACAAAAAAAAACACACGATTGAATTGTCGTCGGGACAATAGAGCGCCATATAGCGCTAATGGATGAATATTAAACGTTTCAAACATAACATTCTTGGCGATTTGAAATTTAGCAAAATTACCATTATGATAATCGACATCTATAAACTGGTTATTTCACTTTTGCGGACGCCGAGTACGTATAGAAAAAAAACCGCGGCTATATTCGATGAATATCGAATTAATTTATGCGACGGGGATTTGTCAAATTCGTTTTGGCCGAAGTTGGCGCGTACAAATAGTACGGTATTATGTTGCCAGTCGCGAAAAAAAAAAGCTATAATTACGGTTTTTCGAGCCCTGCGCGTAAAAAAACACAGATAAATACGAATCGCGGTGGATTTACAAAGCCTCGGAAGTAACGAATACTGTTATTATACAGCGTTAGCGAAATCGTAATCAAAATTAGATTTTCGACAAATACGGCACTCGCAAGATTAATGTCGATTGTGCCGTACTCGAAACGGCCGAGTAATTGAATTCGAAAATGTGCTGATTTGACCGGCGACGTCTGACGAATCAATACAGTTTTGTTATTTATGAGTCACATTTCGAACAAAGATAACACTGAAAGCCTGCAAAACATAAATATATTTCAGGTTTGTACCTGACTTTGTACGAAATGAGTTTTATGACCTGTCCGTTTTGGGACAAAACAATAAACGTTACACAAAACGTGAAAAAATACGGCAATCCTTTACTTTGGGTGCGTTAAGTATTTATTGACAAATTTGTATTATAATATGAATAAAAATGCATCACAAGTGCTCAAATAGAGATTCTTAATGTATTTTACGCGTAATTCGTGCATTATAAGTGCGTATATTCAATTTTTTTTATTTCGCGTGTAACTTGGAGGTTATAGTTATTATTAATTTATATCCATATTTTAACGAGTTTTAGGTTTACATATTGAACAGCATAAACCTTTTGTCGTTCATACTGTAGACGTGTGTAAATTTAGACGATCGAAGGAAAAATTATTTGTAAAAAAAACTGATAAACATACACAAGTACAAACTACGCGTGAAATTCGTTAAAAAGACTAATTTACGAACATATAATGCATAAATTACACATGAAATACGTCAAAAAATTCAATTTAAGCTCCTAAAATGCATTTTTTGTCCATAACTAATCTACACACCTAAAGTAAAGAATCACCTACATTCACGATCCACATTTCAAACAAAGAAACTCCTGAAAGCGGCAAATCAAAACCTACAAACACATTTCAAAACCGTCACTTCCAAACAATACAACCAACCCAACTTCGCAACAAAACATTATCCAAAAACACCGAAAGCTCCCATCCAAAAACCGAAAAGCTCGCCCGCGATAAGGGCCTTAACAGAACACTTTACGACATTACCTGCCGGTCCAATCGCACTCGTCGCCCATAATCCCAGCGGCCGCCAAAGCGACCACGTAGAACACCGTCAGCAGATAAACGTAACACGACATGTCTCCGATGTGGAGCCTCCTCCTCGCGGGCTGATCACCGCCAGTCGTCATATTTGGCGGGGCGCATCCTCCGGAAGTTTGAATTCGCGCGCGAAAATTCAAACCCGCGGCCGCATGTCGGTGTGCACTGGTGTGCGTGTCCGATCGGTCGTGAAGGTTATGTTTTTGTGTGTAAACAATGTGCGGTGACAGGCGACACGTCCGACGCGAGCAAATGACGCGCGACAACTGAAGTGAAACGCCCGCCATTGCTCGGTTCATTGGGTAGGGGCGCTCGGTGGTTTAAGGTCGTAAGCGACGGGTTCGGATGGTCTTTGTGGTGAGGTGTGATAGGGTTTGTTGTTCGGGTTTGGTGCTTTGTATGGATATTTAATGGTTCTCATTTTTCTGGTCAGTGTTTTTTGAATGTTAGGTAATCTTTTGTTTATGGATTAATTTGTGTTTTAATGCATAAAAATGTATTTTAGATGCTTAAATTATGTTTATTAATGTATTTCGTGCGAAATTTATGAATTATAAGATAGCAAATTAGACTTTTAACAAGTTTCGCGCGTATTTTTACGTGTGCATGTGTAGGGAAGTTATTTTTGACATATTTTACAAGTCATTCAAGCTTTTTTTTTTCGTTAGATTGTCTAAATTTGCAAATACTAACAATTCCAACAGCAAAAGATGCCCCTGTATAACATATAAAAATTGATAAATGTAACTTCCAAACCTATACACGACATTCTTTAAAAAAAAAAAAAAAAACAACTTAATTTACGCACTTATAATGCATGAAACTCGCGTGAAATATGTAAAGAATCTCAATTTAAGCACTTGCATTGCATTTTATTCATATTAATTTTTAATTAGTGCTCACAATACTAGTTCCCGCACTTTTTACATTAACTATCATTATTACTGACCGCCTAATAAAATAATACTGACCCGAAAAATACTGACCCGAAAAATACTTAAATACTGACCAAATATTTTGTTTTCTTTTTGATTCCGAAAAATTATCGCACTATATAAATTTTCGATGTCGTTAGCATCGTTAGCATTCTATTAGCAATGTTTTTCTTCGACGTCCTTGTCGCCGCAATTAAATATTCAAATTTTTATACCTGTGCCATTTAAAAATTTGCATCTACAATATATGAGTATGTGATTATACGACATTTATAAAATTAAACTATGATTCAGCACTCGACGATAGGATTATAATTGCCATAAACAGGTGCTAATATCAATGTAAATTTGTACCTAAAATCGAGCACGAGCACCTTGTTAAATCACCAACGTTATTACAGCAATAAACATTAACTATTTAAATCGATCAATAATTACAGAATAGTATTTTGATTATTATTACATTGTCGCACACGCCATGAAATATCTCTCGTTCTATGATTTAAGACGGGATCCAGTCCTTATAATGATCCAGCTAAGGAGTTATCTACTTGCAGAGTCTCTTTCTCTTTTCCGCGTTTTCGTTTGATAAGGTTTTGTCTCTTTTTAGCGGTGCACGAGCGAGTGCATGCTGCACTATATTAGTGACATTTCTGGGGTCTCGGATAACATCTTACCTATACGAGGGCTCGTATTCAAACTAATGTAACTTGAAAATTTAAAATATAATAGTTTGAAATGATTTCATATTGTTATTTAGGGTAACGACACCAGTGGTAGATCATGCACCTGTAGTTGACCATCGCTCAAAATATGGAAAAAAATAATTTTTTTAAAGATGATGATCTTTCTAAAAGGGTTCAATAGATAAGTTACTTATTATAGCTTATCTATCACACGATTTTCAAAAGATTGTCATCTTTAAAAATCTTAATTTTTACGTTTTTTCTGATTGTGAGAAATGGTGAATTACGGGTACATGGTCCACTACTGGTGTTGTTTCCCTGTACAAAATCAATAACAAGATTTTACTGATATTATCGAAATTTTTAATATTTTTTCTTATTACGTTTCATAAAGAAAAATTCTCGAAGAGCATATTGAAACTATACTTCAAAAAAATCATCTCACAATCATGACCATCTCAAAATCACATAATATTTAGCTTAACATTTATAATCGATAAACATCGAAAAGACTTTTAAATCGTATTAGAAACATATTTTTACATAAATTATCATTTAATTCTATATCTAAAGATGGCATTAATAATTTTCTTTGCACAACACGTTAACAATCTTTTTTAAAATTAATAACCATAAAAATCAAATAATATATCTTGAATTATTTTTATATTTCAAAATACACACATACATACCTATTTTGGACTGCTGTGTAATACACTCAATCATCTTTTTCCGAAATTTTATACACGGTTTTTTCACTTTAATATGGTATAAAATTTTACATTTTTTTAACGATTCCACAGCCCTGCATTTTTTCAAGCTTTTTATAAAGTAAATTTGGATGAATGTTCTAAATATACTGATGCAACCTATCTCCAAATTTTATATGTTCACCATACATTTTTTTTACACGGTAGTCTCTGGAACGTATTCTCGTGTAAAAAGAGGATTAGGTGTATTTCGAAGTACACACACACATATTTTGGTCCGCTGTATAATATATTGAGTATGTATGATCCTTTTCCTCTCAATCCTGATACTTATCAGCTGCAAGCGTGCCCAGAATCTCATATATTAAATCAACAGTTCCCTTCTTATTATAAAATATTGTTGCCGATATTGAAAAAAATATGTATTTTAACGGTTATCCTCGACGTGGGCACATAAACTTTATAAATGGATGCTGTCGAAACTTTTGATGCAACATCCCGAGATAATGTCTCCATTATGTCAATTGTAATGCAATATAAGGAACATAACATTTCATCGGAATCGGATTGTTTGTTTCAGTTAATTATTATGTTTGGATTATATTGTTTAATTAGACGATTCATATTTTAATATGATAAATTTCAACCGCATCAAGAATGTCAGTTTTACAATCAAATCGTATCTTATCATTTTATTTTTTGCAAAAATGCATCCGATGCGTCACAATTGTGATCCGTATATGGAATTACGTTTTCCCTGTTTTTTTTTCGCTTGACCAATACAAAGATCTCGCATACCAACGGACATCGTAAAATACAAACAATTAAAAAAAATACACAAACGACAAATAATGAACGAGTTTGCACAACACGTATTATTTGATTTAATTCGCACTTATGCTGATGTGGATATAATCGTTTCGAAAACTCGTCATTACGAAAATCCACCATGAAAATTGAATTATACACTGTCGCTCGATTTCTTCGACGTTTGATGCACATTTAATTATTGCCGATTACGTATTTATTTTTTTGATCGATGGGCTCAATAACACCATAGCAATACAATATGCACGCGTCAGATCAGAGAAACCTGGTCGACCAGTTAACAGCCCACAATAGAGGGTCATCAACTCGATCGAATGGTGCATTCTTGTGTTATGAATAAAATTTTGAATGATTCTTCTGTTGTGAGACGTGTCTTATCAGAGAAATTTATGGCGGAATGGAAACTTTGTCTTTTGTGTTATTCGTTCAAGTTCGCGTTATCTAAATCTTATAATATATTTTTTTAAATGATTCACGAAAGCCCTGGAGTGTTATATGCATCGGCGATACAATGAATATTTTTATGGCACGATTTTTTTTATATATTCATAAGCTTTTTAGTTTTTATTGTATCGTTATTATATACATATCGGCATTCCGCGGTTTCCTTTTCAAATCCCCGACGAAAACCCATTGTTCGAAAGGACGAAACTTTGCGAAAAAAGCTCAACATCACAATGGGGATATCTCGCCACGGATTTTGCGAACCTAATTGAACTTGCGGTTCGAAAACTTCATTTAAAATCTGGAAATATTCACGCAATATACCCTAAATAACTCACACAAAAAAATGTTTACCCATACTGCGTTTTTTTTAACAGGTCCCCCTTTTAAGGCTTCGTACGCTTTTCATGTTAATTTAAACATAACGGTGTGTTGCATTGTGATCTTGGCGACCGCCATAGATTTTACCGGGAAGTTGTATATATTTACCTGTTGAGCGAAACGGATAGGTAATTTTATGCAACAGGTAAGAAACACGAGCCAAACTATCGCAGGATACAAAGGAGCAAATAATAGAAACAGGTAAAGTGAAACCGAAGTGACTTGCTTCGGCGTGGCCATCGATATTGCGATTATTTACACTTGAATAAAGGATGTATGTGCGCTTTTAGGGTTTGTTTACCTTTGTGTTGTGAGGATGAAAGGACTACTGGCCACATATTTTGAGGCTTTCTTGTGCTTGTCGTCGCTCGCAGCAGGACTATGAAGAATCGGAAATAAATACGGAAAATTTGTTTTTATTGTCAATCGTTCGGAAATATTGTATTGTGTGATTGAAATGTAGGGTTCTGTGATGGAGGTTATTAAATATGAAGGTGAAAATAAATTCTGTTGCGAAATTAATTGTGCGAATTGTAAATTTTCGATAATTTGATCTTTGTGTTGAATTAATAAAAAGTTTGAACTGATTTAATCGATTTATTTGCGAAAATTTAAATATTTGAATCCAATTTTTAGTATGAATTATATTATTATCATAAAATCTTATTGTGCTAATTAGCTTTTACTAAGAAATTTCTTATTGTCTCCTGGGTATCAAAATCCCGAAACAAATATTATGAAAGATATGGTATTTACATTCTTCATTCATTTATTATACATTTAAAATATTATATTTAATACGCGAGTTCATAATCGTTAAAACAACATGCACGTTTCTTTAGCTTTAACCATTTTATTTAAAGAGAAAATGCAAATATAATAAATAACATATATTTTTATCACACCATCGAATCTTTACTATTTAAACCTCCAACATGTTACAAACACTTCAGTTGAAATAGGAAAATTCCAGAATCACTTCGTATTTCAAATTTTATCGAAGATGCTATATTATATCAAATCGATCACTTACATATTGTGTATATGTTATATGGTAAGTAATTTTTTTTTTGATTATCACTCTCATCATCAACATTCAATTTATCCATAATTTTTACTACAAAAACTCGAATTAAAAGTGATTACTTTCATCAACAGATATCATATTCATATGCGCAAGATTCTGATACAATAATAGGAAATGAAATAATAATCAGAGCGACCGCTTCAGATCCGTCACCCAAAAGTTGTAATAATTCATTGGACAATCAAAATGTGCAGTGCTCAGATTGTAATACTTTATTGTACTGCAAAAATAATTTAACATTGAAATGTCCAACGGCAAGGCCCTATTGTGATAATAGCAGATGCGTTGTAGACATGCCTTCACAAGGTTGTGAAGTCGAACCTGGAAATGTTTGTCCTTTGCAAAGTAATAAGAAATATTACCCAGGTAATAAATATCAGTTTTATATTTTTGAAAAATAATTTTCGTCATGTCATCATAGTTTTATAATCATCCAAATAATACAATATAAAAAATGATCAATTTGATTTTTAGATGTCTCCACTTGTTACAAATATTATTATTGTGATGAAAATCAAAAAGCTTTAGCAGCCTATGATTGTCCAGCAGGTTTCCCATTCGATTACGCTTCACAAGGCTGTACCAGAGGAAAGCCCTGTGGTTCTTTCAATTGTTATAATAGAGATTTCGCCCTTTACTCTGCGAATTCTACTTTGGGAGTATTATGTTCTGATAACAAAATATTCGAAGGTTCTTATATAGCATGCAAATATAGTCAGCAATTAGACGAGTCGATGAGTTGCGCAGCAGTGTGTCTCAAAGAAGGAAATATACCCCACGAAACTGATCTTACAAAATATTATCGTTGCTTGGCTTCTGGGCCTTGGGGTGCTCTTGTTAAGACAGAAATGAAGTGTCCCGGTAACTTAACATTTGATGAAGTTCTTGGCCATTGCGAATTGTAATTTGATAGAGAAAAAAATTGTGATTTTGAAGATGTATAAAAATTATATCAGAAATAATTGTTTCAATAGTTATTCAGTTGTATACGTATGTAAGGGTTTTCTTTGCCATCAACTTGAAAATAAAATGTGATATTTCTATATAAACATTTTATTGAATATTAAATAATTGTTTTTTTTTTTCAAATTAAATTCGAAACCGAAACGAAGATAGTACTAGCATATTATAATTAAACTACCAAATAATTCTTAATATTATATCTATTATTTTTTTTAATTTAAACTACTCGACTGTGAAAACGCATATTTAATTTCTCATTCGAACACTCAACAAATTATATAAAAGACGATGAAATGAATCACCACTAAACTACACAGTTTATTCAATTTCAAGCAACATTTAAAAAAACACAATCATCTAAAAAACCGATACATCAATCCTCTAAATGTCTAAAACGTCCACTTTCAAAATCCGCACAAAACATCCATAGGTCCCCGACAGAGATCCCCACATAATGATACAGCAATTTGCGTCGATTCGGTCATTTTCACGAACTTCAAAAGCTCGGAAAAAGCTGCACCGCCCACGCCATCGTCGAAGGGCCCCTCGAAAGGCCCTGCCGCCAAATGAGGGCACTAAAACGGAATCGTGCCTAATTGCAGCCTAGGCTTTGCTTTTCCTCCAGAGCCCCCATTGTTGACCCTTCGAGGTTCGAGCACGCCCTTATTCGAGTGTGGGTTTCCATTTTTTTTTCGAAGAACGTGACTCTCACCAAAATGGTGCGTTCCTTCGGAGCTATTAGCGCCTTTTAATAAAAATGTGCGTGTCAATATGTGCGTTTTTTTATTTTTCCAGTGTGAAGTTAAATATTGTTTTGATATTGTGGACGTGGAAGGAGACGTCGAGGCAAACATAGCACCCCCCGAAAAAGGCGCGTTGTTTAAACACGTATCGTCACTTGTTAATTAAAATGTTCAATACGAATTGTATTAAATTTATTTTTTTAATGAAGTATCGTTTTGGAAATAATTTTTAAAATGCTTGATTTTACGTCATTATAAGATTCTTATCATTACATAAGATTTTTTTTCAGTATAAGTTTAAAAGTTTAACAATAAGAATTTTTTCATTATATTTTAGGGTAAGTTATAAAATTGAAAAAATAAACATTGCTTCTGTAAACATCGCACCTAACAAAGCTGAAAATGTGGGACGATGGTTTTTTCAAATATAAACATACACGAAAAAAGGGTCAGAAATCGTAAATTCTTTTCAAACGTCAATCAATTGTCTTATTTTGTTCAAATTGATAATGATCAATACCCAATTTGTGCAGAACACCATCGAAACATGGGACAGAAACTGATACAATCTGTTCACAAGAAGCCGATTCATTTCGGGCACATCGATTCAATTTATACAAAAGAAACTTTCCAATCAGTTAATTGACTCTCGTATTCGAAAATTTTCATCATATACCCAAATGTATCCGAATAGGATACTCTTTTTTCGGCCGCATTCTTCTTTTTCAGAACGCTTTTTGGTATTTTCAAATAAGCCTCGATGAGCTGATGAATATTTCATGGATCCATTTTTTATTTGTCGCCGGACGCATCTCAACCTTGAAATGGGCCCTTTCTTTGCCAGCGACTTTTTGCAGACGTTCCCCGGCTTGGTCACCAAATTACCGAAGGCTTCTTTTCGAATCGCCAAATTTGCAACGGCCGTCCCCTTTCGAAGAGTACGCCAGAGCGCGATTTAATATCCGACATTAATGCATCCCAATTTGGATCGAGGCTCCTTTGCGATCGAGTGGTGCTCTGAATACATAAAAGAGGAAATGACACTGAAATTCTTGTCCGAATTCGGATACATGTGTAAAATTATAAACATATGTATTGTATTTGTATCGGAGATCGATTTTTAAAGGAAATTCGGTCTTGGAATAAAATTGAATTATAAGTTAGGTGACATGTGATTTTTTGAAATTTGAATAAATATCAACATTCAGCTATAGTTATTTTCTATCTTATAATTACGCGCAATTGATACAAAAAAAGGTGACCAGATATTTTCCCAAATAACACTAGAACACACTGTCAGTAGAATACATGACACGTTTTAGAATACATAAATGGAAGATATGATGGTTAAACGATTCAATGAATGCTTTATAATTTATTTTAATTATATCATTTCGAAATTTTTCATGGATTGTGTTCTGCGCTCGGTGTTGTAGTGTCGTGTGTTCTAGTGATGTTTGAGCAAAATTTTGGGAACCAAAAATGGTATTTAAACTATATACGAACATAGTACCTTTATTGTTATGTTGGTATGTATTAATATAATAAATAAAAATAGCTTTGAATAAATATTGTTTGTTATTATATAAATATAATATATAAAAATTGACATTATTTTATTTAAATTAATTGAAATTGTTGGTTTATGCCAGCGTCGTGTGCGCTAGTGTCTCGTGTACTAGCGTCGTATGTACTACTGTGCGCCAGTGTCATTTGAGCAAAAGGCTGGTAACTGAAATGGTTATGTACAAAGTATAATGTGCTGTGGCCAAATGTTAAAAATGCATTCATATGTCAAAAGCTGAGGTTATGTTAAATTTGAGTGCGGTTTAGTGATTATGTCTTTTGGATTGTTGCGTTCTCGCTGTTTAGTGTTAGGAAGGAGTATTTTGAAACAAAACCATGATTTTCTTGTTAGAAACCAAGTAACAAGACATAAATTTCCGGATATTTACAATATTACACAATGCAAGTACTCCACTGAAACTAAATCACATAAGTCAAATGATTTGGAAATTATATATGATGGCATTCTCACTAAGCAAATAATGATGGTTAAAGCGTTTTCGCTAACCACCACCGCTATGGGAATCGTAGGTCAGCCGGTTATATATTCAAAATCTTTAGAAGTTGGAGGGGCACCCGTGATGATTGTTGCTTGTACTATTGTGGGATTTTTCACATTCGTCACACCGATTTTGTTGCATTTAATAACGAAGAAATATGTCACAAAATTGCAATATGACCGTAGCGACGATACATACGTAGCTACACTTTTAACATTGTTTCTTTTACGCTATGAGGTATTTATATCAATTGGTATATTAGTTTTTTCAATAATTTGAATATCATCACTTAAGGTTCTTTTATTTATAGGTGAAATTCAGTTGTGCTGATGTGAAAGTTCCAGATGTGCCTGGAATGTTCACTACATTTCATGCAAAAGATCTTCCAATGTTTGTTGATTTTAACGGATTTAAATATCCTGAACACATTGCTAAAATAATGGGATATGATAAACCAATGGATTTCAGATTTTACGAAGATGTAAAAAACAAAACTACGTCTAAAAAAGAATAGTAACCCGGTGTATTTATTTCACTTATCATTTTGTTGAATTGTTTGTAATTTGAAAATTATTGTAATATTTGTGCTTGTCGTTGAATAATTAGGCATATAAATAACTAAGTAAGTATTATATATCTTGAATTTTTTATTTTGTTTCTTATTTTTGAATTATAAAATTTTGTAATTCGGTAAACATATGAATCTTATCGTAGGATAAATTAAAAGGTTTAGACTTTTTTTAGTTCTACGGCCACTACGGTGCCAAACTGGCCCCCAGTGCTCGCGCGACTGGCCCCCACTTTTCATACATAACAATTTACGAATTTTGCTCTAATTCGAGGAAAATTAGTATTATTTTTTTGAATCATTGAAGAATCGATTATTTCAAGTACATTCTAATCAAAATATATGTATTTTATCGTTAAATTAAAAAAAAATGCAAATTGACGACGCTCGTGAATGATCGTGTTTCGGCCAAAGTGGCATACTTGCATTTGGCATACTTGCATACCAAAATGTTGGACAAGCCTGGTTTAGAATGACCTGAAATAAGGATGATTCAAAAATATGACAAAAAAGTATTTCTATTCACTAACGAAAGTTTTTTTTTTTACTTCTTTTCTTTTTTAATATATTTCATGTCTATAAAATAGTTTAACAGGAATTTTAAATTTGATTTAAAAGGAAATTTGACTCCATTGCTGTTTTTAAAATTATGATCAACAATGAATATTTTATTTTTCATTATTTCATTGTGTCAAAATATACTTTAGAATAAAATACATATTTATTTAACAAACTTACACGATATTAAGGATTAGGTTGTTTGCAATCAATCAAAAATAATTTGATTGATTGTATTTTTTTATTTCATGACTGAGTCCCATACAGGCTTAACAACAATATTCTTAATTTATAATTATAATAATATATGTATATAAAAATATCACAAGTTATTGTGTAGTAGAATTATTTTAAATAAAGCTTTACATTAATTATTGACAATCCAAATTCTCTTCAAAAGAATTTTAACAGATTGTCATTAAATTATGGCTTGCAAATAACATAATAGCATATTTCGAAATCTTATTTACAAAAATATAAAAAATATGGATTAGTTTTACGGCAATAATAAAATTAAACTGTGGTTTACTATTTTCTATTCTCTGAATATTGTTAAACCTCGTTCCATCAGTCTTATCATCACTAATTTCATTCTCTTTTTCAGTCTTATATAAATAAGTACCATAGAACCACAGCTTAATGTTTATCAACATTTTTCTTTAATAAATTTTATTTGTAACGTATTTTCCGATAAATTGCAGAAATAAAATTCATAGAGTATTTTTTACAATATTCTTCAATATTTCTAAGCAAAATTTAGCCCTATTTAATTAAATCAAATTTTACCTTACTAATGTATAAATCAGAAATTTTTTATGTTTAAAAATGTACAATCTGGTGAAATATCAACATATTTAAAACAACATGATAATTTCGGTTTTTTGTGAAGATAATATTTTGAAATTTATCGAAATAATTTGACATGAAATTTTCAAGTATTCGCAAAATTTAATTTTTTTTATGAAAATAATTTAATGACACTATTCACAGTATTATATTACATAAACTTAATTAAAATGTTTACAGCGTTAAATAAATTATGCTCCTCTTAAAATAATTTACATTAATTACTTATTTCGAAAATAACTAATTAGGAAAATTATAAAACAAAAATGATCGATACCAATTGATTAACCATTTTTGTGTTAGTTTTCTGGTACTTTAGAATAATATTTCTAATTGTTGTGATTTGAAATTGCTTCTTCTCCACAAACCGTCATTGCGGCTTCCTTAATCCTTTGACGTTTAGCAAGCCATTCCACAAAGCAAAAGGCAACAGTTCCTACAGTCGCTAATGAAACTAATATGAGTAATTGTATGCTTAAATTTGCATGGGATGAGTAGAAAAAGCAACCAGCAGCTGCGACAGACTAAAAAAATACATAAAAGACATTTGTTATGTTCTATTTTTTATTTTGAAAAAACTAGTGATTTTATTTACCTGGGTAAATTTGAATATAGCAAAAGCTGATGTACTATCATGAGCAAATGTTCCTCCGAGTGTCGAATAAATTTGTGTATTGTAACAAGCATCTCCAAATCCTAATAAGAAACTGCACAGCATGGCGACATATGCTGATGGTTCAATATAAGATTTATCATCGGTTTCCCCAAATGGTGCATTATTAGGCAAGTTGAGGAAAATCAAAAAGAAACTGAGAATGTGAATTAAATATCCTGTGATCACAATAGGATCTCTCCCCCATCTTGCAGTTTTGTTTCCAAGAATTCCAAAAAGTGCACCACCTGAAAATTTTGAATAAGTCAACATATCTGTAAAGAATATTTCAGATTATTTAATAAATTATAATTACCTAACACTTCACCAATTCCAATGAAAACTCCAGACAAACCAACTAATTGTTTAGCATTTTCTCCAATGCTGTTGGTAAATCCGATACTGGAACTGTATACTCCACTGAAGAATGATAATTCAACTCCTAAAAATAGTTAATTTTCAAACAATAAGATTTTAAATTTTTTTGCAATTTTTGTCAATGAGAAAATGAAAAACTACCAGTATAAAAGAATGTTGTGCTTAAAATAAGCATTTCTTTTGTGCAGAACAATTTTACAGCTCCTTTCAAAGCTGCTACAGGCCCTTGTGGTTCTTGTTTCAGTTCAACTTTTTCACAATCACCAATAATTTCTGTTGGACATACAGGTGGCTCTACTCGCCGAAGTGTTATTAGAAATCCAATACCAACTATTGCCAAAGCAATAAGAACTCCAAATACAATGTGTCTTGTATCTACATCAATATGTGTTTTTCCTTGGAATTGCATGTAAACAAATAGATTTCCAAGGAACATACTAAAATAAAAATTTAAAATATCACGAATTAGCTTTAAATGTGTAAAAGTTGGAAAATATATATTTATTTGAGTAAAAATGATGTACCTAGTTTGAAGCATTGCCCAGAATACTCCAGAATTTCTCGATATAGTTGCAGCATCGCTGTTGACTGTCAAGTAATTTCCTTGACCCGTCCATATTATTGCAGCTCCAGCACCGAGCATGCAACTAGCTGCATACAACAGCCATGTTTTGGGAAATAAAAATGTCACGATGAATAAACTGAATGAAAAAAAAAAACAAAATTATACATATCAATTAATTATATTTCCTTTAAGATAATTACAAAACCTTGACTTTAAATCATTTGAAAGTGTTATAGGACAAATAGAATTTCTTTAAAATATTCATAAGATAATTGAACAACCTTCACATTGCATAAAGATCGATGCTGTTAAATTTTATGTATTAATAGACACTAATATTATTATAATTCTTAATTGAAATATAATATTATAATATGGTCGATATTTTCTAAATTTTGTAGTAAATTTTTCAGAATTTTAATTTATGTACTTTGAAAAAATCAATTGAGTAGTTCTTAAATTTACATAATAGAGATCATCACTGTTAGATTATGATAATTTTTTTGACTGCTCAAAGTGAAAGTTATTAAATACGTCAGTGCAAAAACGTTAGCAGATTTCATCACATTGTGAATACGCCTAGGTGTTTTACTGTGGGCTAGAAATGTCAAGGAAAAGCAACGGAATTACATAACACAGAGTGACCTCGATGCAATCCAAAATTTGCAAATATTGCTTGTTGAAAAAATGTCATAGTTAACTTATTATTTGTTTATAATTCCAATATAGTAAATACCAGTAGGTGACGGCCCCAATAACCATAGCCGCTCTAGGTCCAATCACGCTGATGATGGATGGAGCAAGCCAGTTACAAATTGCCAAAGCTGCATATATGATGGCCAATGAAGTATATGCATCTCCTTCAAAGGTTGGGTCATCTTCAGTTATACTTGTTAATATAGTTTTCTAAACAAAAAATATCAATTTTTATATAATCAGATCATTGTAGTTCTTAAACATCAATAGAAAACAAAAAATAATCCAACAAGAAAGTGAAAGGATATTTATTTTATATAATAACATATGTATTAATATGGCAAGTGGTAGTTTTCTAAATTTGAAATTAAATGCTTATAAGTATTAATATAAACTATTATATATTTTATTATTGACTTATGGTCACAATGCTTTCATTATGTTATATGAGTAGCTAAATTGAATTAGTCTGTCGACTATTATGGTAATCCATTCATGTTTGATGACACTTAAGTGTGACATCAACTGCATTATATTACGGAGTCACACTGTTAATATTACTATTTATTATATTATTAAAATTAATAAACTAATGAACTGTCATTTGAATATAAATAAGTCACTGCTCTGATTTTACAATCTGAAAAAAATAAACCCATTGCAAAAAAATAGCTCGAACAATTGATTATTTAAATATATTTTTTTATGTGGATTCTTACTCGTCAGTACTTCATAATTATAATGATTAAAAATTGTATTCCACATAATAATATAATCTGACATGTAATAGTTTTTTCTTTTAATTTAATTACTCACAATCAGTGATGAATAACAATTTGCAAATTGTCATTAACGTTTTCAGAAAACAGAAAGATCAAAATCGAACATTCGATCGCAATAAAAACAAATGAGATCGAGTGCATAAATCACGAAGTAGAACAAATCAAATAGTTGAAATTATTACGAAATAGATCTAGTTATCTTAATTGGAATATATGGGTGCCCTCCGATCAACAGTTTACCTTGTGAAATTGCGACACAGATTGTATCGACAGACAATAAGATAGAAATCTGTTACAGGACTAGTGTTTTCAACTAGGTTTGCCTATTTTTTTTTCATTTCGAATAACAAAAAACCCGCACGGGCGTTCAAAATAATTCGCAACTCAATAATATCTTGTGCCTTGCTTATAATGTCCTCGACCGAATTATTATATTCGATAAGATTCTTCAATCATGAAAAATTTATAAAATAAATCGAGCATATCAAAAAAATGTCGGTCATTAATAAAAAGAGACGAATTTAAATTGACGCACTCACTTGATGATACGAAACGTTTGTGCAGTTGACAAGTATTTGTCCTCTCTCAAATCTTGTTTATCAGCAAGCAAACATAAAAATTAATCAATCTGGGTTATAAACGGATAATGACTCTTTTAGATTTCCAAACAAATTAATCTTTGATTTTTGAAATTGAGATTTTATAAATTGAATGATCGAAGATTAAAGTAATCAAACCCTTCATATGAAAAAAATGGCATTATTTCCATTTATTACAACTAGAAAAACTTGTCGATATAAAAATCAAGGACACGAACGCGACTTAACTGTAAACAGAATACTGAACATGCATACTTTAAAGCTGAAATATTCGAAATTTTCCGTTACAACAACCCTCTTGTATGGGCAACAGATTTTATCAAGTCAACCAGTTCAACCAAAATCAAAAATTCCCAAAGAAACCATAATTCATCATCACCATACAAAGCTTTACAACACCAACTACCCGAAAAAACCTTTCAGATAAAGCCTTTTATTAACTTGACTTTCGGGATATGTTTGTATGTTCACTTTTTTCTTATACACACAACGATAGGATACTAAATAAAATTGAATATTTAATCCATCAATTTTCAAATACTTCAAGCGCATCTATGTCTTAACAATCTCTTACCCTTTGATCGAATCTCCAAAACTTAATTATCAACTGAAACACCGATCAAACATACATTGACCATTAAAAACAACTTTTGATCCAGACACCAGCCGAACAAAGAACTCTCCTACAACCCACTAGGAAATCCGGATCGCCACCAGCAATGGAATTTTCCGAAGGGCGTTCTTCGAACCGCTTCGCCGTTGGAGAAGCGACGATTTAGGGCTCTCTCCAAGTGGGTCAGTCACCTCGTCGGCCCGGTTGCAAATTATTGGCAAATTTGGACTGGTGCTTATCGATGGCTTTTTACTCCCTGTGTTGGGCATGGTGAGTGGTGTGCGTTCAATTTGCGCGGTTCAATGTTTGCCGATTTCGAGTTGGACGTTTGCACTTTTCGTTTTGGGGGTTTTGTTAAGGTCGCCGATTGATTGGTGCTTGTGTTGTTTTGTTGTGAAAAGTTTTGGTGGATGTGTGGTCGGTTTGTGAGCGTGTGCGCTTTTCGTTTTGGTGAGGTCGTAAAAGTGAAAAATAACTAGTTTTTTTTTTATTGATTTTCATTGAATCGATATCGAGAGAAATTTTTAAATGTTAAATGTCGGCCTACATTTTTTAAATTTTCCATAAGATTCTTTATTACGATCGGAATTATATAAATGAATTTATTGAAAAATGATATTGGATTTCGAACCGTACAATAAAACTTAAATATAAAGTTTAGTATTCAATTAACTTGAGATTTCCATATACAATAAAACCTATCATAAAAAAAATATCTCATTTCCGCAATTGCATGATTTCAAAATGCAACCGAGCATTATTACCTTTCTAAATTCCTTACAAGAGTTTCTATTATTTACAAACAACAAATCAAATTTATGTGAATCCATATCGCGTTTTTTTCTATTATTTATATATTTAAACTATCATAACGTGACATAAAACCCATATTATAATACTTCATTATGTAATATGAACATGATTTGACTTTTAGTTCCCTCATAGGGTATGCACAATGCTAACCGTTATAAAATGAAGCACGTATGCATTTTATAAGGTCACTGATAAGTTCTTCCTACAATTATTCCATAGAAATTATATTACAATTGAAAGGAAGTCCTTATATAATTATATCAAAATTTATAAAACTAAAGGTCGACGTGTTTGTCTAATTGTAATAAAATGTTAAAGAAAAAAAAGTGTTGAGAATCAAAAAGGACACCTGATAGAAAGAATTCGCATATTGACATTTAAAAAGATAACCGGTAAAACCTGACGATTTAAAAGATTTCAAAAGTCACAGAAATATATCGTCTAGAATTTCCATATTTGTGAAGATATAATATAATATGTCTTGATCCTTTAGAAATATGTATAATAACTTTTAGACAATATTTTACTAAGTAAAACGAATTTTTGATACGTATTCGTTTGGTCAAAATTTCAGAGAAACAATCAAAAGATACTGTAGATTATAATTTTGAATATTATAATGATTCGACGATGGTGGACTTAAAATTTCATAAGAATTCAGCAAACAGGTTAATGTCTAATCACAAATCGTTTTCAAAGTTTAGAATAACCTGTCATAGACACAAAAAAATATAACATCAAGAGGCGGATACGTTTTCGAATAGTTGATCGCTTCGATAGTCAATAATGTTTGAAATACGTAATGAAAGTCGATCGGAACCAAGGACAAGTAAAGAGTGACCGATCGGAGTTACTGCGTATTTACATGGTAATAATTCTCGATTCATACAATGTTTTGATGATAATTGAGAAATTAACGCCGGTAATTATACAATTTTGAAAAATCGGGTCAGAAAGGTTTATTTTTGGAGAGTTTTGTGTTATTGTTTTGTCTGAAAGTATTATAGTTGAAAGATTTGATATTTTCAAATTATGAAATTAAAAATATATATACTGTTAATTTGACTGATTGAATAATTACGAATTTGCCATCTGGTTGTAATATTTTAAGAAGGTTACATCATCAGTTCGATAGCGAAATATTTATCATAGATTAAATGATTGAAAATCGAAAGTGGCTGCTAAAAGATATGATCGATGGTTTTTTTGGTCTCCAAGCAAAAAAACTATAGTAAACAACACGACTTCATTTAGTTTCATAGTATCTGAAAGATATGTGTAAATAATGACGATTTTTCTAACTGTTGTATAGTAAACACAAGTGTTTTATAAAATGCATAAAGCACAATGACATTAACGTAACGAAACCAGTAAATGGTACAGTTAGATTACGGAAAGTGTTTTCTAACTATCGATAAAATTATCAAAAAATAGACGAGTTATGTGAAAACACTTATAAATAGAAATTCTATTATACGAACAATATATTTCATTAGTGGATTCAATCTAGATTGAAATTAACTACCGAATAAATAGTATAACTTATTCAATCACATTATATAAAAATTTTATTTCGATAAAATCTGTCGTAAAAAAATACACGAAAATAAATTCGCAATCATTGCGAATAAAAAACACGTTAATATACCATCGAACCATATTTTCACCGAACCAGCTTCAACAATATTGACTCAATCAACACACAAGAACAAAAAAAACAAAAAAAACGATTCTTTTAATTTAGAACCACATGAAAGCGAAAGTGAAACCGTCACAGATTTTATTACTGTCGTCTCAAAACGAATTGTTTCGATAAAAAAACGAGGACTTTCTGTTATTTTTCAGAAGTGTATTGTACCCGTGTACAAACACCATCATCATTTCGAGTACATTCCAATCAAACTTGACACATATTCGAATTGGACTAGATTAAATTCGCTCGTGCCTTGATAGACACATATGTTTGGTGAATTCAAAAGGTTAAGGTCGAGAAGAATTATCTATTGGTGAAAAAAGTCGGTCAAATGAAATAAAAAATATATTATATGTGCGACATTGGCGGGCGTTTGCGAATATAAACGAAAAGCTGTCTATAATGCTATTCAAAGTTGATCGAAGGTGGACACGTTTGGCGTGTTTTTCATTGAAGAAGCAAAAAAATAATTAGCACATAAAAAGAAATTGTGAATTTGCATCGAAAAAGATTCAACACTTCGGTCAAGTCACGAATTGACTAATGGCGTTTTATCCTAAACATTATTCCTTTAATGTATCGTGATAATGAACACGAAACACACATAAATCTCAAAAACAAATTCCAGATTTGTTAAAAGGGTTTAAGTGGTGCATCTCCATTATGTTGGAGGTCCGATTTTTTTTGCCACGAAATCGAAATTTATTGCTTTTTGTTATGGGTTTATTGTTATTGAAACGCTTGAGGATGTCGTGTCCTCGGGCCGGTGGATTTTTGACTTTCTCTCGATGATGGTGTAACAGAAAAATCGATTAAATTGTTTATAAATAAGGTGCAAAAGCGTAGGTTGGTGATCTTTTTTAAATGAAAATGCAATAAAATCGTATCGTAGGTGTCGAATTGTGCAATGAGAAATCCTGAAAAAATCGGTATTCGGATCGTCTCGATTACTTTATTATTGAGACTTGTAATTTGGGTAATAAGTTATGTATTAAAACTGGCATATCGTTTTCGATAGGTGCTAAGAATAATATCAGGTGTTGAAACTTCACAATCGTAAAATCTTGAAAAACAACGAGAGATTAATTTGTTTGACGTGACTTTTCGTCCTCGATTTCGTATCGACATAACGTATGCAGATTAACATTGTATTTTTTTGCAAATGTCATGGTAAAATTTTCAAAAATAGATAATGGTTAATGTAACTAATTAATTTCGATAAAGAAATGTTTGCGCTTGAAATAGATCAGATAACTAAAATTCAACATTAATATTAATTATATTATTTTTAAATTTTTACTTACAACAGAATTTAAGTAAAACTGAATCTTATCAGAATCTTATAAGCATATTCAGGGAAATAAATCTTAAAATTTATTTAAAGCTTCAATTTTGAATACTCATAAAATATATAATAAAAATTAAAACATAATATTGTATTTTTATTTTCACAGTTGCAACTCTTTCTTTGTATTATAATTATAGTATAAATAGATTGCACTACATTGCAAATTTATTCCACTTATTCCGCTAACAATTAATCGATTTGATGACCTATTATATATCATACCATTCAACATCAAATAAGTAATTATTTTGACTTTATACATACATAAATCACTAAGAAAACAACTCGAACATTCACTTATATCATCAACATCATCATCATCATTAGCAGCCTATTAGTTATCCACAGCAGGACAAGGTTTCATCAAACAAATATTATATTCACTTCCAAAACATCCTTCAGCAACAATTCCATGCAAAATCCAACTAACCAAAAACATACCACCATAACACAAACAAACCACAACTTCAACCGCATTACTTCCACATTTCGACCACAACACAAAGTCCGAACACCATTTTTACAACAAAGTGGGTGTGTCAAGTTTTGAATCGTCGAACGGTTAGTGGGAACATTTCTCTCACCGGCAACCAGTCTTGCATACATACGAGACACAAACCCCATACAGAACGTACTGACGAAACCGTGAAATGACCACGCCGAAGAATGGTAAAAATCGAACCCGCTCACTATGCGCATAAATTGGATTCGACGTGTGCGAATTTCAATATTGCCGAAAATTTAATTGCGAAAAACAGACGTTTTCGGCTTTTCGCCGACACGCTCCTAAGCGTTGTAAGAAAGCATGAATAACAAGCGAGACGTTTTTAATTAGAGAATATTAATTTTGAACAACTGGAATGATGTTTTGTGTCATTCTTGTAACGAATTTGTAGTTCTTTGTTTTTAGGGATCTGATGTGTCTGTTTTTATAGATTTTTGTGTGAAATTTGCATTGTCTTTGTGTTGACGCAATGGAAATTTTTGTATGAAGAATTAAATTTATCTATCGGTTCTTATCGCTTCGCCGCAATTTTTTAAACGTTCAGTTAATCGCATTTGACACAATATATAATATTATACAAAGGAAATGAGCGTATTAAATGAATACAGAAAATTTTTTGAAAGGCGAAATCAAAACGAATTCCGATAAATTGTATTTATCAGTTGACTTATATTATATTAGCTAGATTTGAGATCTTATCGTTGTAAAGTTATATTATAGATTTTCATCTTTCCGATCGAAGTCGTTAAGCAAAAAAAATCAAAATGAATTTAAAACGAGTGCAGATCTATTAAAAAAATGTTTTTCAAATTCATGTAAAAAAAAATAATTATCGCTTATGCAATTTATCAACATTTCATTGTTCGGCTCACGACCCTGGTTTAATACATAACGTGAATATGATTATTGTAATATTGCGATAATATATTTTTCAAATAAAATTTGGTAAAGTTTACCCAATGCAGTACAATCAGGGTCAGTGTTATTCAACTTACGCACTTTCCAAACATTCTCGTCTTGAAAAAAAAAGAGAGACACCAAAAACGTGACAGAAAAACTTGAAAAAAAATAACGTCAAGATTACCAAACAAAATCGATCATTTAATTTTTTTCAAAATAAAATATGGACGAATTAGAGGAAAATTAGCACAATTTATATGTGCAATTTTCATATAAAGTGCATTTTATGCGCACGCGGAAATTAGAAAAAAATATGTTATCGTTGGATGTAAATGTGTTAACTTTCACTTACGTTTGTTCTAAAAATGCTCGTTCTTTGTGAAAGTGAAAAAAGCGACGTATTTTCTGTATAAATCGACAAAAGGACATATCCAGGTTGGAAATGGTTATAAATCTACGTCCAGGAAGTAATAAATTGCATGTAATTGTAACTTGTATTAAAAAAACAAAACGAGTGTCGAAACGATTGAAAATTGTGTCATCTTGTATTGCAGAAAATGGTCGGTTTTTGTTTCAATACGAATTAGAATGGTTTCGAATTGAAATTTTAATTCAATTTCAATTTTCCTTTCACTAAGGAAAAACTGTTAATTCTAGAGCTTGTTATTCAACGTATTTTGATGTTATTCAAATTATTCTTCTATATTATATTATCGGACTAATAAAAAATATAAAAAAAGCATTCAGATTAGATTCAAAGAAATAATCTATTTTCATTTATAAAACTGTCGCCATAGGTAGAGTTATCACAAAATTTTTAAATAAAACGGTCAACGAACCGAAAAAAAAGCCGAATCAAATTAACTATACAAATTTGGATAGATTATTTATTTTATGAATGTTCAGATACAATTGAACAATACGTAAATTATAAGCGATCGAAAAAATCAATCAAAACACACTGACTCGTTGTATGCATCCGATTCATACAAAATTTGTTCGAAAAAAGTTAGGATCATTAAAAAAAATTGTATAAAAATTCCATTACGTGGAAGAATCGACATTGAAAAGAAATTCAAAAATTACAATCGAAAACGTGTTTCGATATTAAAATGAAATGTTGTGATGCAAGAAAACGATAATATTACATCGATCGACATTTTTTTCGCTATACTTAATTTCCTACTAAATGTTCTTTAATGACATATACGGAATCGATTTCATTCACATACAAGTACAAATTATTACGGTATTTATGTAAAAAAATTTGAATCCAAATAAACGCGCCGAACTTTTATCATAATTTACGTTCGTCATTTGTATTATACGATTAAAAAAATACAAATTTTGATATACAGCTAGTCCTCGAACATTTGCTTTAAACTAATTATTTTTCGACAACTACTTACTAAACTACTATAATATTACCACTAAACTACTTACATTTCGTAAAAAATATTGTCTCATTCGAATTATCGTATTAAAAATAGAAATTTTGATATAACTAAAATTGATTGATTTTTTTTCAATAGATCCGACTTAGGAACGTATTTCCGTCGCAAATTAAGAAAAACCTGTATTAATATTCATATTGAAATAACAAAAACATATTTATACAAAACTCTTATCGATTCAAACTGATATAACACCAGATTGTTTTTCCGAAGCACATTTGTCCTATCCAATTAAACATTTTCGCACAAAAACAACCGTCATAACATCAAAAAAACAGTGAAAATCGTTCAACACGAAAACGCCCAACATAAAATTCAACCAACAATACATAATACTACAATTTTATTTATTTATTTATTTATTTTTATTTCACAGGAAAACATACAGTGCTAACAAAAGTAAAAAAAAAACTATGAAAATAACTAAACAACAATAACATATTTTCACAGACAAACCTAACAAAATACTACAACACTCAACATAAAAAAATTCCCTCCCTTACAATCCCGCATTAAAAACTCCCCATAACAATTTTGACGTATCAAACGTCACTTTGACGTTTCCCACGTGGGAGGGGGTGTGGGAGACAAACGCAACAAACGTCAAAACAAACGTCAAACACCATTGCACAAAAACAAACCTCGATATTCCCCATAGTCTGGAAGGCCGTGAACACGAACATGAACCCGAACCCCAGCAGGATCACGTTGACGAACCTCCTTTCGAGCGCCATGGCGAAGCGCGCCAAAAAACCGTTTGGTCCTAACACGAAACGAGGCGACTATACGCCGCGAGCGCCGGCGCAGACTGAGCCGAGCTGGTCTCCGGCCGGCCGGGCCAAGAATGCGGAGGCTGGTAGGAGTATGTGGAGGCCGCAGACGATCCCCTCATTTTTTCGGTTGGCCTTCGGCTGTGCGATAACCTGCAAATGGCAGCTGGGGGCTCGGCTGTTGTCGTCATTGTGACGTATCGCTTTGGGTTATGGTCGTGTTTTGGATTGATTGGGGTTTTTTTGGGGTGGTGTGGTTGTTGTTTTGAATTTTTATATTAAAGTTATTTGGAAGTTAATTATTTTATTGTTTGTATTAAATTTTGGTTCTTGAACAATTGCATTTTAACATTAAATTTTGAAAATCCAGTTAGATTTTTTTGCAAATTCCAAAACTGTGACTAGACTAGACTAGACTAGACGTTTCTATTCCTTTATCCGATATATAGAATTTTTCCATTCATAATTCGAGTTTGAAATGATCTTGGAACGTTCCCTAATTATAATAATTTTCATAAACGATTTTCCGCATTTTTGTAATAGAAAGTTTTTCTGATAAGTGACAAGTACCTATATATTACTCTAGTAAGAATTTTCTAAGCCGCCAATTTTGTATTTCAATTTCCGCATTAATACGAAAAGCCCTGATCTCGTTCATAAATTTTCTGAGAAAAATAACGAGACGAAATTATTTTCACATTGATTAAATTCAATTATATTCCTCGGTCATTTAAATCAAATTATATGAAAAGTGAAACAAATTATTCTCGAAATTGTGACTAATTCGAATTTAAATTCCGAAATACGTTAAGCGGACGATCAAGTAAAATTGGACATTCATTATCGAAGCTTAAAAAAATGTTTCAATTGAGTTCAAGTTAAATTTTAATTGCGGCGAATATCCTAATTAAATCCATTATAATTTATAACATCGATTTTTCAGTTATGAAAAAAAATCTTTGAGAGACCAATCAATCACGAAAAGATTTTCAACATCGCATTACTTTTACGAGATTCTATTAATTAATCTAGTAACTAATACAGGTTAAGATAGATAAAAAAAAAGATAATTCGATAATGATATTTGACAAGTAATCACGAAACCAAAGTGTTAATGATAAAATGACGGCAAGTTTATTTCTAAAAACAATATCATGATTCAATAACGAAACTCTTGTAATTAACGATATAAAAGTTAAGAAGAATATTCTGAAATCTCAATACTTTGACAAAAAATGAAAAGATAAATAAATTTTAAATTTTTTTTCATATGATTTGTATACTATTATACATATTTTTGTGTTTTGTTTTGTCCCAAGGTAGATAGGTTTTGTTAGATTACCGCGTAAATCTTTTTTTTAGAAAAATATACGTATACTTATGTTATTTTTTACGAAAATCGATGAAATTGTATCGGAATTTTCATTATCATCTTTGGTTGTACTTGGGACAGAAAATTAATTGAAAATAAATTATTTACTGGAAAAACTTCAAGAATCTAAATGTTTACATATTATATTGTATGTATTGTTTTTCTTAATAGATAAAAAGGTCATAGATACGTAAACGTATAAACGTAATCCGTATACGTACGATAAATGTAATTCTCAATAATTTTCATCGTCTAATTAGCTCGCTAAAACAGAATTTTTATCAAAAAACAATTTTTTCTACAAAACAAAAACCGTGTTAAAGCGAAATCGTGTTAAATGAGTACCGTATCAAACGAGGAACATCTGTATTTGCACAATTAAATTTTGCAAACCCGTCAGATTTTTCTGCCTTTCGAATTCTGCTGTTAATACAATGAACTATTAGCATGCAGTAATCAACAAATTAGCATATCTTCGACGCCGAATACAAATCTTTATTTTTATTAAAAAAAACATTTCCACATAAAAAAAATAAACATTTCCCAACAATAAAACAAAATTCAATTAAAACATAAACAAATCGATTTCCAACACCGCCATCTTCGAACCACAAACCCAACCACAAAAATTCGCACTAAACGCCCCAAAACCCACAGATGTCGCCCACCCACCGAACTAAAAACCACAAAAAACCCCACATCCCAAAGATCGTCGAACCCCATCAATAATCCAAAACCGCCCAAACAAAAACCGGTCGAAAATAAATAAACATTCAAAAACGCCAACCCCCCCCCACCCCCCTCGAGATGACATCAGCGATGACTGAGTACTAGGCCGCGACCGCCGCTGTTATGCCCGCGTGAGTCAGAAGCGGACGTCAGGCGGCGAGGTGCCCGTCAGACGTGTCTGCTGCCGCGGGCCCCCATCGGAGGCTCCGCCCCCGCGCCCCCCAACCCCCCCAACCCCCCCCCCGCCCCCCGGCCCGAGCTGAAGCCCCGGAAGACGCTCGAGGATCATCAGCAGCAGCCATGAAGCAGTTCTTGCGCGTGAAGCAGTTGGCCGATCAGACCTTCTCCAGGTGAGGGTTGAGGCTTTAGTATTAAAGTTTTTTTTTTGGGCAATTTTTTTTAATATATTTTATTTTTTAATTGTATGTAGTATTTTATCTATGACCTTTCTGGACTCTTATATTATATTTTCGATTAAGTGGTATATTTAGATAAAATGTCTATAGCAGGCTTGTCCAATATTTCAGTATGCGGAGGCCACTTACAAATTTCAATTGTAAATTCAAAATATTAAAATATTGATAAAGTTATTTGTTTCCAATTATTTCGATGAGTATATTTCGGGATATATTTGTTATGTTTGTTTTTGTGTGAAAAGTGGGGGCCACTTTGGCACTGTGGTGGTCCTTTGGACAAGCTTGGTCTATAGTTTTTTTATTCTTGGGCTTATCTCCCCTTTCTGTAAATATTTCATGCCTTGCAAATGTTTGCGATGTTTGTTTAACCCTATAGTTGGCAAACATCTATACCAGGCTTGTCCAAAGGGCCACCACGGTGCCAAACCACTTTTCACACAAAAACAAACAGAATTTATTCCGAAATGTACTCATCGTAATAGTTGGAAACAAATAACTTTATCAATATTTTAATACTTATGACGTTTTGAATTTACAATTGAAATTTGTAAGTGGCCCCCGCATACTGAAATTTTGGACAATCCTGATCTATACTGTTGTAAGTATGAAATTCTGTATGTCGCAGTCAAGTGTGTGTTTGGATCGGTCGCAAATGCACAATTTTGGGATTGGGTTAGGTTTTTTGTGGTAATTTTATTTGTTTTGATAGAAGTTTTGGGTTGTGTTTGATTAGGTTGGGCAGGGTCAAATGTTCATGGAATTAATAATATACAGGGTCCGCGACATATGCATTCATAATTAGGGTTGCCAATTATGCTTTGTTGGAAAGGGTAGTCTTTTAAAATAGCTTTCTTGTTCTTTTTTGTATTTAGAAGAAGTGACAATTATCGTTTATTTCGAAATTAAAGGTTTCTTTCAGCTAAATGACATTTGTGATTTGTACAATTGGTAGTGCAAATATTGTGCAATTAAAAATTTTTTTTTTACATTAGATTTAATTGAAAAAGTTTCAAACAATTTGAATTCTAATTGTTATTCTTATAATACATCTTTTATTTTGATGCATCAATAAATTATCAAATAAATTATTGAAATAAAACATCTTCAATTAATTTATAAAGTTTCAAGAAGTTATTCCTCAACATAAATATCAATTGTTAAATTGTATTCCAGTAATTTATAATAGAAAAAATACTTCAACGTATCCATTATAGCAGCTCAACAGATTTGACAACCCTATTCACGATTGACCCTAGATTTTATTACCAATCTTTTACCTCAACCTCGAAAACTAATCATCATCACCTCTAACAAACAAAAAATAATATATCATTAAAATTTTCGTGACCACGTCTAGAGGAATGTTTATTTATTCGAGTCTTGTCCTTCACACACTCTTACTCAATGGCTCCTATTGGTATTGTCGCTTCTGCAGCAATCGAGTGGCCATTTACATACGAGTTTCAAAACTCGCCCTCAATATTACAAGTGTTCAAGTTTGTTTGACGTCGTCTGGATTCGTATGCTACATCTCCATTTGTTCAATTGTATGATTGCTGTAGTTTAAGGGTGGTATATTCTTTGGGATCGTCAATTATTGTGTTTATTGTTTTGTGAACGTGTGTATGGGTCTTGATGGATGGATGATTGATCCTTGAATGAATCTTATTGGACTCGTAAAATGTTTTTGGTTAGGTAAAGTATTATTTATATACTAGATTCTTATTGGATTGAGTTTTCTATATTTTGCACGATAGTGGAGTAATATAAAAGTTATGTTGATGGTTATTATTTTCATACAAATATATAATTATAAATTAATTTCGATGTAATTTCATCTCGTATTTATTTTGTTATCAATATTCTGATTAACTTTATGACTTTATACACTATTGTTATATTACTTATCAAAGGAAACATTGTTACGTTGACGAAAATTGTTTGTGATAATGATTCATCCATTATCAGTACTTATTCATTAGATTTTGCAGCACTATTTCATGGCACATAAAATTCATAATTGAAATTGACAATTTTTTTAATCTAAAAGTATATCTAGAACTTCCTGTCATTCTTGGAATCCTTTTTCATTTACTATTTAAAATGATAAATGTCGAATGAATATGCTGAAAATTTTCTAAAAATTCTTGTATATTTTTTTTTATTTAATTTTTATTACACAATATGTTGCTTAAATCACTGTGCATGTTCAATTTAAATAATATTGCATATGTGATGTTAGTGGACTATTATCACACATGCTCTCTGTTGATAAATTGAATGACATGTTTGGTGACTAACCGCTTCCATTATATTTTATCATCACTTTTGTTATTTTTTTTATAATTATTCTCATCCATTAACATAGCAGGGAATAGCTTTTATTTAGTTTGATTTTTTGGTCAGTTTTTTGAGGAAGGATTAGTTAAATTTTGAGAAAATAATTCATATATAATTTTATTAAATTCAGTTCAAGAAACTTCATTGAAAATACCGATTCTTTCATGAACCAAATGACAGGAAGGTAGCTTATTTTATTTATGCCAATTGAAGCTACTTGGAGTATCATTGAATAATGAACACTATCATGTAGTAAGCCATATCTTCTTTAGAATCAGTTAACAAAGGCGTCCTAAAAAATTTAGCACCTAACGTTCATATTGATGATTATTTAGATATAAATATATTATTAAAAGTATCGTTTATTTCATTAGGTCTGGAAAAGTGGAAACATTAAGCGATGAACTTGCTGCTGCTGACAGGAAGGCAGATCAAGTAAAAGCATCATTGCAAATTTTATCAAAAAGACTAGGCCCTGGTAATTCTAGTGTTGCACAAGGCCAAGACCCGGCTGCTAGAGAAAAAAGACTTAAAAAAATTCCTGAATATCTTCTTGGATTGTCTATGCAAGAAGCTAACAATTTTGAGGAAGATAGTCTCTTGAAATATGTATTATTAGAAAGTGGTGTGTTTAAAATTTATGTAAAATATTTATTTTAAAGTTTAAAGTTTTTCGAAACGCTCAATTTTTTTGTATTATTTTCTAGGAAAAACCGAAATTAGTTTGGCCAATGAAATAGCAGAGCACGATTTGAAAGTTGAGCAACTTGTTAGTTCACCTCTGAACTCTGTAATTGAACAAGATCTTCCTAACATAGCAAAAGCGAAAAAACAATTAAACAGATTACTTAATGAAAGAGATAATGCATCAACTCGTTATCATGTATGGTTTCCTAGAATATTTTAGATATCCTTTAATATTTTTGATTAGTCATGTGATGAATAAATTTGTTTTCAGAATTCTATCCGTCAGAATGATCGAGTTTCACAAGATCCACACAAATTTAATCTAGATCAGCAAAAAACTAACCAAGCACGTGAAGAAGCCGAGGATGCTGAAATTAAGGCAGATCAAGCCAGAGATGCATTGGCATCTGAAATGTTTGCTTTCTTATCTAAAGAGATGAATTTTTCTAATACAGTATTACAATTTTTAAAGTTACAAAGAGCATATCACGAAAGTGCACTGCATATTTTAACAGATGTTATTCCTCATTTGGAAAAACATATAAGTTAGTATGAGTTAAAGTTATTTTGATTATATAGGATTTTATGATTAGATTTTATTTATAATTATTTTATGAATTTCTAGATGATAGTACTGTGAAACCAGTTTTTGGGTTCCCGATTGAAGAACACTTGCGTGTTACTGGCAGAACTATTGCTTTTCCTATAGAGTTATGTGTGTGTGCTCTCCATGAATTGGGCTTAAGTGAAGAAGGATTATTGCGTATTGCAGCAGGTTTTAATAGTTTATTATGCTTTTAGTATGTTTCCAATGCATATAATAAATTAATAATCAAATTGTTTAAGGTTCATCTCGCATGAAGCGTATGAAATTATCGTTAGACTCGGGAATATTTTCTAAACCACTCTCTCAAGAATATAGAGACGTGCATGTAATAGCAGGAGTATTAAAATCGTACTTACGAGAATTACCAGAACCTTTGTTGACTCATCGATTACATGACTCGTTTTTGTCAGCTATAACAAAAAATCCTACAGAAGAAGCACGTCTTAATGCACTGTGGGAAACCATTCATCAACTTCCTGAACCTAATTTTGCGAATTTACGCTATCTTATAAAATTTTTGTCAGTTTTGACAAAAAATCAAGCTATGAACAAAATGACCCCTTCAAATATTGCTATAGTAATTGCTCCTAATCTTTTATGGAATGCAGACGATGGAAGTGGTATTGGATTTAACATGAGTAATGCCACCACAGTTAATTGTGTAGTCGAATTACTTGTAAAGCATGCTGATTGGTTTTTCAAAGATGATATAAATTTCTTCATGACAATTTCAAAAGAAGAATTATTACCTGATCCTGATTATGGAAAGGGAATTTATAACCAAAGTTTTAATCCTATTGATCATTCTAATGGTGATTATAGTATGAGCAAATCAATGCATGAATATGGATCATCATATGCATATAGTCATCAACCACAAAATTTGAAGCCTAATCCAGTTACAGCAAATAATAAACAAAGTCATTCTCGAAGTAACAGTCATGATACAAGTCTCATATTAGTTGACAATGAAATAAAGCGAACGCAATCCAACAGTTCACTATCTGATCATTCGAGTCCTCCTCAAGGTAGTCCGAAACCAATAATGAGACGCAAAAATAAGCCAGCAGCTCCAGTACCCCCTAATTTTGTGCCCCCTGATAAAAAAGAATCTCCTAAAATGGATACTGCATCTAATGTCAAAGATACATTGCAAACCAAAGATGCCAAAAATAATTTAGTGAAGAATGAAAACGATAAACCTGAAAAACCTCCTCGTCCAATCGTATCAGAACCGATAAAACATGTAGCTGGAGTTCAAACTATCAATCGTTCAACATATAAAAGCAAACAAATAAATCGAGGAAAAAAATTGAGTTCTAGTCGAGAAAACTTAACTGATACAACATTCCAAGAACGCAGAAAAAGTTTTGAAAGTGAATTGGAAAGTCATACGAAAGATGAGATTAGTCAAACAGATATATCTGCAATTGCTTCAGTTCACGCAAACACGAATAATAGTGCATCTGTTCAGGCTGTATCTTCCGATTCATCACAGATTTCAAGTAATCCAATTAGTGTAAAAAGTGGCATTGCAGCTAAACGAGTTGTTCAGCCATCGTCTGATTCTAATAGCAATCAGATTCCAAAAGTTATGCCAGTTGCTGCTCCTAGAACTACCATTATTCTCCCTTCGAAAGTGGATTCATCAACATTTATCGAAATGGAATCTGGGTGTGAAGTTCAAATGAGAATGAGACCAGTGTTCGACGTTGCCACTTCAGCACCAGTTTCTGGAGCTAAACCAGCCATTCCGGAACGTCCAGCTATCATTCGGCCGCCATCGTTTCGTAATTCTTTCAACAAAAACCAATCATTAGAAATGTTAGCTAACATTAATGAAATCAATCAAAACGGCACCACAAATAGTGGTGATACTATACTAGAGCGTACTCACATGTACACCGTAGACAAGCAACAACCTACATTTATTCAAGTGAGTGGTAATCCACAAAACTCTGATTCTGTAACTGCTAATTTAGACGACGTCAATAAGCTGAACGTACAGCTGACGCAAAGCACAGGTCCGTCAGGAACAACTAGCATACCATCTCCAACTGATAATCAGCCTGATCAGAAAGTTTTAACTAGTCAAATGCGCAAATTGTCTCAATCGGAAGGAAATATACTCGATGTACCCCCTTCTCCTAGGTTATATCATAAGCCTCCCCGGCCCCAAATACCAGCACCTCCGCCACCCACATCTAGAAATTCAACAGACATTATTGAAAGCACTAATCTCTGACATTAGACTGTCCTAAATATTAGTGGTATGGCTCAGTGAAGAGAAATTGAAAGTCGATTCATACCAAATTTAGTAGTATGATGAATTTTTAAATTTTTCAGTTAACTCATCAGTGTATAGTATATATGTATATTTTACGAAGTTAAAATTAATGTACTTAATTGCTAAGTACTATGTATTTTTTTTTGTCAATGTACGCTCCTTTATTTTGTTTTCAACTAATATGATTGGAAAAAAAAGTGTGTGAGTTTGATCAATTAATTATATTGAAAATTTTCCTTGCCGACTCGTGATCCTTTTGTGATTTATCTATACACTTTGTATATTAAAACGCTTTCAATTAATTATATTTTCTATTTTTGTGATAGAAACTAATTTTATTTAGTGAATGTAAGTTCAAGACATGAAAATATCAATTCAAAATTGTATGATTAGATATATACTATTAATTGACTAATAATGTATTTAAACCTGATATATTAATCTTTCCGAACTGTCAGTCGTTTGACAATAAAAAAAATATTAGTTGCCTTTAATCGCAAATTAGAAAACATTCATTTTAATATAAAATATAACTATGTAAATTAACCTATTTGTATTTATGCAATAAATTTTTTGTCAACAAATTTATGATACCAAAATTGGCAAATTAAATGTGATACGTACTAATGTTTCCAATTCGATTAGAATATTATTCTGTGCATCGTGTGATCTCACAAATTTTGATATTGTTAACTGAAAACTTGTTTATTTTCCTTTAATGCTGGGCATTTACCTATTCGTGATGTAGAAAATTTGTCAAATTTATAGTGAAGTGATGTTATTGGTATAGTATTTCCCCAAACGCTTTAACTTGTCCTGTTCTGGTCAGTCTAATTAATATCTTCTTAGTCTTGTAAACAAAAAATATCATTTTGTAGTCAGTATTTTTATTAATTTCAAGTTCATAATATTTGTACTTTAGTAGAAATGAAAAGAATCTATCACTAACTTAATACAATTGTGTATTAGACAATCAATTCCATAATCAATTGTTAATTCTATACTGAAGTTTGTATTGATCGGATACTGTCATGCTATGGTTGCTAGTAGTAATAATATTTATAAGAAATAATTGATAAATATCCTTTATAAATTTACCTTTTTGCGCCTGATCAATTGTGGTAAACGATGATGAATAAATTATATCGATTTGTTTGATATTCATGTCAGATCCGTTTTTTTAATACAAACAATTAACATACCGACTCATTGTCAACATAAAAATTAGTTTTTTTTCCATTTCACACATAGGATTAAATAATTGATGTTAGTAATTTATTATAATGAAATATAGATCTAACATCTAATTTGGTTGTGTATTTACTGGTTTGAATATTTGCATTTTTTCCACACAAGTCAATTAATTTCACAGTAGTTGAATTGTAATTAATTAATTTAATATTTTAATGCTTTCGAGGTTTTCTAAAATATTGATTATTTTTAATTTAAAAAGGTAAACTATTTTACTACCAAGGTATAAGTTTTGTAGCAAATCATTCTATATGTATGTAAACAGAACTGTTTATCTAATTATAATACATATCAATAATATTCTTGCTTCACATGTGACAAAATAACTAGAAATATTGTACATAAATATTCATTCTGTATATCATATATAAATATTTAGAGTTCCAAGAACTTCATAATAAATTTTTAATATCAGATTATTATAAAAAAATCATATTTGCAATTGTTAACTGTTCTACAATTATGGAATACTTATCAAATAAAATACATCTCAAATAAAAGTGCTACGTGTAAAAAATGTTGATGCATTTTATATTGAAGATGATTTTTACGCCAATTATACAATAGCTTACAAAACTAAATTCAATTATTAAGCTAACACATATGTGAGTTTTAATTGAGCCAAAATATTGATAAGTGCGTATATGTTTATAAGTTGTATTATAAATTTATCTCGAACTGTTAAATATTTTTTATTAGAAATCGATCAGAAACTTGATCATCCGGTGCCTTAGAATATATGAAAATTTACTATACTGTGAAAAATATTGTGATTTTGTTGCTTGTTATTGAAATTTTCGATTTTAATTATAGTTAAAAGTTGAATTTACTTAAAATATACATATGTATTTCATTTATTCCATACGAATGTATTTATAGTTACAGTATTCAACATTGCTTTCATAGATTAGTTAATATTCTTTTTCGAAATATGCATTTAGATTTTTTGCAAGTTTCACGACTATTTTTGTTGGTAAAACAGACACTGGTGTGTACACGTATTTTTTTTGTGTTTTTTTGTCCTTGATATTGTTTTTTACTATGCTAATAGAGTAAATTTATTATGTGATGTCTTGAAAATTGTGAAAAATCTTTCAATGAAATCGTCGAGAGCTTATATTAATTTTGTGCATTTAAGTATATATCACAATTATTTTTTAGAATTTACTTAATCATCAATAATGATAATTCGCTTATGTTTAAATAATTCAATTTTGTAATTTCTATTATATCAAAGTAATATAATATATATATATTGCCTATTATACGTGAGTTTTAATATTTAATTTAGTTTTACAAACTTTAACCAAAAAAATATATATTATCATTTTATACGTCATCATTATAGAGTTTGTACCTTGCTATAATATACTTTTTACTACATTTGATATTTATAAAAATGTTTGCATATATATAAAATGTTGTATATTACTTTATCATTGAATTATGCTCACTCTTAAAATGTGTTAATAACTATCTGTCTAAATTATGATTGTATTCAATTATTTTTAATTCAAAAGAATTGTAAAACTTACCTTTAATATGACATGTTGATCATAGCATTTTTTTTCTTTATTGACACGTTATGTGTGGGAAACAGATTCACAATTCTTAGCACATTATGAAGTTTGAAAACTTTTTTTAGAATTACAGAATGGCATCATAAAAATTTCATTATAAATTTGGCTACATTGTTTATCGATATATATATATTTTCAAATTCTTCTCATTATTTCTGTAAGCATATACAGATATTTACAGGAATACGCACACATGTACAATTTTTGATTGTTGTTATAATTTAGTGTTTAGAAACATCCAAAAGAATTTGTATAAAGTAATGGTGTGCACTTTAATTGAAAGCATACATATATACTTCTTAAAATTTCGTGGTGCACATAATGTTGGATTTAATTGCACTTTGTGTCATCCACATCTCAAGTAGCCCCACATACAAAGTGTTAAATTAGAAGACCTGTTCTCATAATGTTTTCAATTTCATTTTTGATTATACATGACATTTATTTGTACATACATATGTATTTCATATTGCGTCAAATATATTATATTTCAAAATTTTATATCGATTTTATTGTATTATAATATCTACATTTTTTAAACACAGACTGTATTCAATTAAAACTAGTTTGTTTTCAGGATCTGAATATATCTACTAAATCAATTGAAACATAATAATGTAGAAGTGAAAAATTCAGAAATAATATGTAGATTTTCAGTATTTTCTACCGTTGAAATGGAAAACACTTAACAGATTGAAATTGATATTTTAAGCATATCACATGACGAAGCTCGTATTTGATTAGCACATTTGTTTATCGCTTTGTTAGTCAATTGCGAAGATTTGACAGAATGGTAACTATGTCAAACTTATTGTTTTATGTATTACAACACATCTATCGAACCTCCTCTAACAAGATGACATTGAATAAAAAATTCATACAATTTTCCTTAAAAAAATATCGATTTTATCATTAAATCAACCGATTTGTTCAACAACCGGGACACCAACCCCTAAATTCGACACCTAAAAAACTTAACCCTCAACATGCAGAACTCGAAAATGTGTCAAATGTGTGAATCGCAGGGTGGCACGAGAGATACAGCCTCCGTTTGTGAACTTGTCCGTCACACATGGACGCACACACCTGAGGCCGGCCGCTTCTATAAAGGGAGATGTGCGATTGGCACTGGTCGTTATTCTCCGTCTGCGGACCAAACGGGACACTTTTCAGAGCCCGCCACATTCGAATCGGACGCGGCTGCTGCAACATGCGATCCGTTTGGAATTAGAGGTGATTTTCCCGGTTTTGTTAAATTTTTATGATTTCTGTGAATTTTTTATCATTTTAGAGATAAACGGATTTTTTATGCGAAATTGTGTTGTATTTTCCTTGAATAACATTTGCGTGATTGAGTTTTTCCGATGATTTGAATTTTTATGTGTTAATAGGATGCGCTTACCGTTTATCTAATTATGCCTTGAATGCAATTTGAATAATTTGCTTAAATATTTATTTATTAATAAGATTTATTTTAGTATATGATTCGAAACGATTTTAATATTATTGGGATTATTTATAAATAGCTCATTTATTTATTTTTGTTTATATTTTCTAATGCACGAAGAGTTTTTTTTTTTTGACTTATTAACAAACAGAAATTTTCTTGATACAATTTCAGTTTCAAAAAATTTAACAGTAACAATAACGGATCTGTTGATATTTCAATATATCCATATGAAGTCATTTAAAAAATGCTAATTCAATTTAAAGTGTATCTTCCAAGAATATTAATAAGGTGAAAATGCAAAGAAATTTCGAAAGTTTAAATTATTCGGACATGTCACAATTAAGAATGATAATAAAACATTGGACTGAACGAATTTGCGAATTTTTCAAAATATCAAATTGAATTTTACTGTAAATACAAAACGAAGTTCCACGAAGGTGTCGATTAATGACGATGGCGACGTCGCCGCATTATATATTGAAAAAGTGAATTAAATTAAATGAAAAACGACAACCTTGTTTGATTATCACGGTCTTTTGTACGGAGCCCATGTTGAATGTGAATTTTGCAAAGAATAACACAATCAATGTCGATCGCTGAAAAAAATTCGATCGTTTTTCACTCCGTTGAATAAACTGGACAATCCGAATTATTAATTCAAAACTGAATACACAACGCGTGAATGGCATATGAGTCATTTGATTTTGAATATGGTTTAAGTCTGATGTTTTGAAATATTTCTGTTTTTCATTTCATTGTATTTGATGTTATGTATTTGATGTATTTGATGTTATAAAAAATTTTAATAACAAACTTATTCCACTTTCGAAAATAATTCGTACTCTTGTTAGTGTTTCTCAAATGATTTGAGCATACATCACGTTTTCGATTGCATCAACGTTTGAAAGTGTCCATTTTCCTAAATCAAGCGTAGAAAGCATTTTTGTGAGTGTTTGTTGAAATTAACAAAAAAAAATTGCCATCTCAAACGGACCGTAGAACCATGAAAAATCGCCAACGTTGAAATAATTGATTTACACAATTACCTTAGCGATTGTGATCTCTCTCAAGAATAGGTACTGTTTGCAATATTTTCACAGATGGAACGCTTCCGCTTATATGATACGATGATGGCGTTTATCTCGTCACAATGTCATGGTCGTTTATATGTATACGAATAATTGGATTTCAATTCATCATTGATATATAATAGAAAAGATTGCTATGATTTGTTCATATTGTTGAAAAAATTTTTTTCATCAAATTATATTTTTTTGAATGAAAACGCATTGATTTGAATCATAAATAAAATTTGACTATTTTTTGTTAATATACATAGTTTTTAACCATTTATTTATATGTAGACAATTATTTATCATTTTTTTGTATTTACGATTAGATGGATTAATAACTTATTACATCCAAAGTTCAATGAAACACATATATGTATTAATCAGTACCAAAAATATAATTGAAAATTTTGTTAGTTTCTAGTTTAAATTTGATACAATGATCATTCCAATAAACCCATTAGTGATTGCCAAAAAGGCTTTCCCGATCATAACATGGGCTAGAGAATACGATACTGTTACGGCAGTATCTGATTTAGTAGCCGGTATCACGGTAGCGTTGACTCTTATACCTCAATCTATTGCTTATTCATCTCTAGCTGGATTGGAACCGCAAGTAAATTTAATTTATGATAAGATAATTATGTATCAATTATTACAAAAGTGATATTACATTGTGACTTTTACATTTTAGTATGGTCTTTATTCATCTTTCGCCGGAAGTTTCATTTATATTCTATTCGGAACTACTCCAGAAATCAATATTGGACCAACTGCACTTTTGTCTCTATTGACATTCACGTACACTAATGGGACGAATGCTGATTTTGCGGTTCTATTATGTTTCTTAGGTGGATTCATTCAATTGTTAGTTGGCTTTTCCAGATTAGGTTTGTCCGATGTTAATTAATTTATTGTAAGTAATAAATATAATTTCAAATAACTTATTGAATTTATAGGATTCTTGGTGGATTTTGTGTCAGTACCTGTTGTATCGGGATTTACATCGGCTGCAGCTCTAATTATTGGCTGTGCTCAAATAAAAAATCTTTTAGGTTTATCGTATAAAGCTGAGACTTTTCTTGATATATGGAAAGAAGTTGTTAAGAATATAAAAAGTGTTAGGACTGGTGATGCTGTTTTAAGTGTCATCTGCTGTATTATTTTACTTGCAATGAGAGTAAGTCATTTATTATTAGATTTATAATATTTTCATTTTCATTGTACCACTATGAAATTATAATTCAAAAATATAAAATGATCCAAATTCCGAAAATTGAAATATGAAACATCTTGAATATTTATATTTTGATAATGTAATAGTAATTTACAATTGTTCATACAATTTTAAGGTTACTCATTATAACGAAATATTCAGTGTTTAGATATTCATTAAATTTGTAACATAATTTTTTAGCAACTAAAAGAAGTAAAAATTAAGCCAAAAAAAGAAATGACTTTAACAAAAAAGCAAGAAATAGCCAACAAAGTTATTTGGTTCACATCGGTAGGAAGAAACGCTGCTGTAGTTATCGGTTGCACGATTGTAGCTTATGTAATGGATTTGCACGGAACACTTCCTTTTATTTTAACAGGTTTTTACAATTTAGTTTTTAGGCTTTATTCTTCTACAAACAGTTAAATAACTCACTAGAAATCTTAAGGATTTAACATCTGATTATAGGTAAAATCGTATCTGGTCTTCCTCCGGCTGGAGTTCCTAATTTCCAAACAACTGTGGGGAATGAAACCTATACATTTATAGATATGACAAAGCATTTGAGCTCAGGAATATTAGTAGTTCCTTTGATTGGAATAATTGCTAATGTAGCTATAGCAAAAGCATTTTGTGAGTAAAATATTCTAAAGTTGATTAATATGTCATTTGGCTTTACTAATAAGTTTATTTCATATGATAGCTAAGGGCCGAATTCTGGATGCCAATCAAGAAATAGTAGCTTTAGGAATGTGTAATGTGGTCAGTGGATTTTTTCAATCCATACCAGTAAACGGTTCATTTGCAAGAAGCGCTGTTAGCAATGCATCTGGAGTAAGAACACCAGCAGCCGGATTATACACGGGTTAGTAATAATAAATTTTTGAGAAATTTTGAATTGTTCAAATAATGATAAATTTATATTTTTTATAGGAATCATCGTTTTGATGACTTTAGGATTTCTCACACCTTATTTCTATTTCATTCCTAAGCCTGCTTTAGCATCTGTAATTGTTTGTGCAGTATTGTTTATGATTGATTTACCAATTATTAGAAACTTATGGATTTCCTCCAGTATGTATTTTTGAAGCATCAAATAAAGTATATATTATTATAATTTATTTTTAAATATTATTATTATTATAGAGATCGACTTGATTCCACTTTTCGGAACATTTATATCATGTTTATTTGTCGGAGTAGAAATTGGAATATTGGTCGGAATTGCTATAGATGTTGCTATTTTGTTGTATTACAATTCAAGACCAAAATTACTTATTGAACAAATATCAGTGAGTTATTTCACTTAAAAATAAATTATATTTTGAATATTGACTTCTCATTTTCTATTTTTATAGTTGCCAAATGGATTTTCCTACATACAAGTTACACCAACTGGAGGATTGTTTTTCCCTTCAGCAAACTATGTTAGAGGAAAAATTAGTAAAGCAAGTACGAATAAAAAATCTGCTGTGATTCCAGAAAACACAAGCCCAATAGTTGTTATTGATTGCATTCATTTACATCGCGCAGATTGGACTAGTTTACAGGTTTCCGTTGATTTTTCGTATTGTGCTGGTTATTTGAATGATCGTATTTTATAATTTTATTCTCTATTAACAGGGAATGAAATCACTTTTGAATGATTTCAAGAAAATTAGTAAATCAATTATATTTTTACATTGCAAAAAGTCACTGAAGCAAAAATTCGAAGCAGAGGTCAAAGAAGAATTTTTGCAGTGTTCATCGCAAGATGAATTATTCAATACCTTAACAAGTAATAAATGCATTCTCAAATAATTTGTCTATTAAACGAGGCAAATTATTGGTGAAATTTTTAATTGTTTAAATGTATTTTTTATAATTTCAGACATGCAAATTACACCAGATCCAATGCCAATGTTATATGTTCAAAAATGAAAAACAAATTATAAGAAGATATCATTTGTGTGTTAGTGAAAATATAATGTTTAAAATATGTAGTATGAATAGAAGTTAATTTATTGTGTAAATAATTATAGTATTTATTAAACGAAATCAAAAATACTTGTAATTTTATTTAAATTAAAAATATTTTCTTAAAATTTCAGAAGAAAAACAATTAAGTACATATAATCAAAGTTCTGCAACATATTTTACCAATTAAATTACATAATGGTACAAAATTTTCGATCGCATATCTATATTTTAAAATAACACAATCTAATTTAAAATTAAAGTAATTCAGCCCTCGAATAATCGCATATGTTATCAAAAATTTTCATTCTAATTACAAAAAAGCTCATTTAAAAAACCCCCAAACGACACCTATCGACAATTTCAAAAAACTTACAAATGTCGATTAACATTTACGACATACACAACAGCGACCGACTTTACCGACCCGATTTGACGTTTATGTAAACACAGCGCTGTCAAGCATAGGTTAGGTCGCGTGTCTATTCGAGTTTTTTTGTGCATCCGAATAGAGCGTCGCCTTTTTTGAGCCCGAAATGACATGAATCGGATTATGCAATGGTGTCGGCTCGTAGGGCGGCCGTGCGGAACGCCGACACACACCACGACTATCTCTCGTAGACGGAGCTCGTAAAACAGAAGGTGAGTCCGTCAACATGTCAACGTATGCGTCCTCGACACTTCGATTTCTACGGCCCCCTTTTTTTGTTTGAGTTCGCTGACTCGTGTGTGTGTGTGCTTTTGACTGGGTCGTATTGTCGCATGTTGCTTTCAATGTTGATATTGATTTGTAGGTGTCGGAGGTTAATCCACTTTTTTTCGGTTAGGCGTGATTGTAGGGGTGTGTTCGATTTTTAATTGATTGTTATTAATTTTTTGATTGATATTGTAAATGTTTGATTTTTCGATATCGTGTCCGATCTAAGGTAATGCACCAGTGGTGGGCCATCTGTCAGAATCACGCAAGAAAAATAATGTTTCAAAAAATGGTAATTTTTCGGAAAGGGTGCGATTGTTAGGCTGTATTACAGCCCACTTTAGATTCGTGGTCGACCACTAGTGCATTACCTTAATATTTGTTACATGATTGGGGTGATCATTTTTATTGGTTTTATCAGTTTAGTACTGGTTTTAAGGGTCTCTGGTTAATAGTGAGACAAAAATATTACACTTTTTTTAAAACTACAAAATAATTAGTACATACTTATATCAAATGATCGATTAAGTATGACAATATTTCAGTTTTATTTTCACCCTTGGCCACCCTATCTGTTTTAGGAAAAAATGTCCTGGTTTAGAATTCAATAAAAATGGTCACCCTACAACATGAAAACATGAAATATGTAAACAGAAAAGTGGAAATATGTTCCCTGAAAACATGAAATAAAAATTTCCAGTATATTGTTGCAAGTTTGGATATTTTTCCTTATTTACGTATTGATGATAAGAAAAAGGTATAATAGTTCTTATTAGGTTTGAATATTGAAAACCACTTACATATGTATGTCGAAACAGTTTCAGGTTTACATATAATGATTACATATATCATTTAATTTCGGTAATCAACGGAACAGATACATTCGATAAAACTAAATAGACTTCATTTTCATACAAAAACCCAAATAATGTTTTCAAATATAATTCAATTCAATAAAAATCAAGATTATTATTAATTTATTTGACATTTCAGATATTTAATAATGAATTTAAATCGTATTTCTGCACTACGCACAAACAAGATATAAAAATGTATATAAAACATAAAAAAGCGTTCATGAAATTGTTGCGTCGACCTTCCGAGTCAATCCTGAGGAGCTCCATCCGTGAAATTATATATTTTGTCGGATAATATATGCAACGAGGACAACGGAAATTTTTTCAAATTGTCGACATCCTCATATCGCCCTTGAACTCGCACGAAAAACGTCAAAATGTCGGAAAAACACAGCCCACAAAGAACCCGTGCGAAAATAACGTTAAATTTGAGGTCGACAATGTAATCGAACTCGTATTTTACAACAAAATAAATAAACAATCACTTAACTGTTCTGGTTCGAATATTTCAATATTTTTTCGAACTTTTTCCGTTTTTCAGAACAAAATTAGCGTGTCATCGACGGGTTGAACTGCGGTTCAAATTTAAACTAGTTTACAACATCGTCGGATTTTCATCGTCTACTGACACCGTTTTTAAAATTAGACGTCTACATTTTATTTCTATTATCTTTCGCTACATTTTCCTTAGATATATCGGAAAATTAAAAGGTTGTCGATTCCGTCAGCGTACAACAAAACAGTAACATCACGTGCTTCTGTGATCAGTCATCAATCGAACTTCGAACCTCACAACACTCGAGAGCCCAGAAGTTTCCATTAATAATATTATATTGTAAATAATTATACCAATTTATTCTTAAACGTCGATCGACTTCTCACAGGCGGTTTTCACTTTTGTCGGAAACGCAACAAGAAAATTTCAACGCAATTACAAACTAGAATCTTATAAATATTCATGTGTATAAAATGCACCGAATGGGAAAATCGCCTTCGCCCTTTCACATATTTTTTACAATGTTCGCGTGAAAACATCGACGCGTCGTTCAAGGAGATTTTCTTGATCGTTCCATATATGTTAAAAGAATCGTATTTTTTTTTCATTCATAATGTTGATAAATATTCGCTCAAATGCCTTTTTTTATGAAGTCGTATATTTTGACATGTTTGAACAATTGTGTTGGTTTTTGTGAATTATATTTTAGTACGCTATTATTCGTTTGCATTGGATTGACGTTGCTCGTGTGCAAACAATTTTTGCATAAAAATCGATAAGTGCATTTAGCAGAAAACCTCTGCCAAAACCACATCGTTAAATTGTAATCTTTTGCAGCGTTCACATGCTCCATAAATATTTCAATATTTACATCGATGGTTTTAATTTACGATGACAAACGATTTCACGGTCGTAATAATCGTAACACTTGATAAAATCATTGTTGAACTCGAGTTTGTTAACAGCTTCAATATAAAATCATATTGAGTAATTTTATAATGGATTACGTACGTTATGTTATTTTTTGGTTCAAATTAGTTTTCGCAATAATTTTTCACGTGTTTTGAACTTTCGATTTAATTAATTTAATTTGTGCAAAAAACATGTATGTTTGTACTCGTTGCGATTTTTTAAAAATCGAAACTGATTAATATCGCTCTCAACTGAATTACAGACTTTTTTGTTTACAAAACACTATAAATTTATTTTGACAAGGTTTCGATGATTTATTACTGTCTCGTAATAAAAATGTGTGAAAATATCAATATAAATATTATCATTGTGGAAATAGAATAAAATTTTAAATGTTATCTCGTTTGATATTATAAAATTAAAAGTTTTCTTTAACTATACATTTTCCAAGTACTTTTCATATGTAATGTTACATAAATAATTTTATAGTGGCATAAACAATTGGATCTATTATAGTTTACCATGAATCTGGATTCATTTAGTCATTTCTATATGTTACTGATACGCAATAGTGTTTTAAAATTTGAAAAGCGATTAATGCAAATTACTCACAATAACTTCTTAATGGCGCATGTGCTCGATCGTTTTTTTTTTAATTTTCATCAATGGAGAAAGCGTGATGAAAAAAATATTTTTTTCGTATTAAAGAGTGATTGGCAGCTGTCAAATTCGTACTCTTTTTGCAAAGTCACACCGCCTTACACAGCCCAGGGGTCTTTAAAATTCATCAATCAGTGCTCTTAAAATTCATCAATCAGTGCTTCTAAAATTCTCATGTTTTTTTTTACCAGCAGATCTCATCTCGAACTGTAGGCAATTCTTTTTTTGCATCGATAGGTAATTTTTTATCAGGTGTATTTTTTTTGTGTTCTTATTTCATTTGTATTTTTGTTGTCTAAATGTATCGTCCGTGTAATTAATTTAAACATAGTCTTTTCAACCATATTCGTATACAAATATTAAAAAAAGTTCACTTTATAATCTACTAATCTCGTCATATACTTTAATGATTATGGCGAACTTTTATCATCGCGAATTTTCGCACTCTTATCAATTCTAAATGTTGTTTATTTTCTGATTTGTTCCATTTTTTCAATGAGAAACGACCTTGTTGTTTTATATCGACTTTATTATACCAATTTTTGAGATGCTTTTCATTTATTTGCATTATCAGCGACATCACTTGATTTAAGTTTCCCTCGTATTTTTTTTCTAAAAATTTTAAACGGATTTTTTGCACATTCACAACAACTTTTTCAATATCTGTATAATATTTTTTTAATTTTTAAGTAAGCACTTAGTAATTATTCATAAAAATAATTCCCAGTAATTTCTGAAAATTCTCAAGTTTTCATAATTTTTTTAAATTTTTGATTCATACAATAATATAAATTCATCGTAAAAAAAATACAGCATTATGTAGCATTTTTACAACTTGAAACGACCACAAAAACTTTATATTAACGACCCATATTCGATCTTTGGATGCGCACGACGTAAAACAGCGCTTGTTTTTCCGGATTTTCCTAGCGCCAATCGATTCGAATTGTCACTCTTTTGGCGATTTTCCGTCCATTTTCCGATCTTTTTCCACGCTTTTCTCGCCTCGCTCGTTTTCGAATTATCGAACGACTCTTTATCGGTTGTTTTAATAACGTAACGATCGTTCACGGTCGATTCGTCTTCGTTTGAGGCGTAGTTCTCCGGCAGATAATTCGATACGTTTTTTGCGGGCTTTTCGGAAGGCCTCGTTTTTAATGAGATCATTCGAGTGTTCATCTGCACCTGATTGCTTCAATCATCCTTTTTTTTTCATGTGTTGTTATGTAATACCGTGTGAATTCGAAGTGCCGCGTGTTTACGTTTTTTGTGCACGTTTTTATTGACAGCAATCGAAAATGTTATTCGTTATGTGTTTCGTAAGACGTTTTGTATGTGTTTTCAAATCGATTGAAAAATGTTTCATGAATATTGAAAAAATTATATAGTATTTAGGTGTATTGAATCATTAGTTTTGAATGTCAATGAAAATTATGTCTCTATAATTTTCATCGTTAAAAAAAGCTTCGATGTGTGTTGTAAAAACAACGGATTTATCCTTATTTAAGTTGTATTTCTTGTTAAAATTCAATAAAATATTAAGTCCATTGTTCAGATTGAATTATATGTCGTTTTTTGGACATGCATCTCCGATTTTTCATTGTAAATTCGTCAATTTTGTTTTGTTACTTTTGAAAAAGATCCGCAACACTGACCCAAACAATCATATTTTTATAACCTTCACGGGACGTTGTTTCCTTACCCCGTTGACCCCTCGAAATTCTACAGATCAAACGAATTTGTTTCCGTAATTAAGTGCAAAATGCGAATTAAATTGTTTCGAAAAAAAATCTACAAATCACACTAACACGAGGTCGCTTATTATGATTTACTACGCTACCAAAATTTCGAATTCATTCACACTTGTTGGTTTTATTTTGGATTTATTGCGCAGTTGTTCGTTTTAATTTCGTCGATACATAGTTACAATTGAATATAATTTAGGGTTTAAAAAAATCGAAACGACCTAAAATTGTATATGTTATAGGAAAATAGAAAAATAGCGTTTACATCACTAAAATTATTATATTTCATATATAGAAATAAAATATTTATTTTTATATAAAAAAAAACAACTATAAAATATAGTATACTCTCGATTATCCGGCTGCGGATCATCCGGTTTGCGGATTATCCGTGCCTATAATAAAATATATTCAATAAATTTTTTAAATTTAATAAAATTACTACATTTTTGAATGAGAAAACGTTACTGATACGACATAGGAAACAAACGGCGTCATATAATAATGCATTGTATATGTACTTTTCTTTTGGATATTTACGACCCAAAAAAAAAGTCGAACTTCCTGAGACACATGTACAATTTTGACAGCAAGTCTTTATGTTTTCTGTGAAAATTTTGTTTTTCCCTATTCGTCTGATGGTGAGTTCGAGATTGATTGATCGGTAAGTTGAAATTTCAAGTAAAAATTTCGAAAAAATTTAAAAAATTTCAGTTTGGATTATCCGTGTTTTTCGGTTAACCGTACCCGCTCTTCCCAGCATATTAGCCCGAATAATCGAGAGTATACTGTAACACTGTTAACAAAAACACAACAATCATTTTCACACAATTTATAAAACCCCTTCAATAAACACGACCAAACCCAAGAACTGATGTGTCATCCGCGCGTATGCAAACTCACCGCCAACAAAGCGTACAAAAACCCGCCAATTTGTACCGATTTGTACCTTTCAAAAAAGTCAATCCTCGTCTCTCGAGACGGCACAAAAAGAAATTGACACTCACACGAACACGACACGATGATGACGTTAAAGAGGGGGTCTCGAGTTGCGCTACATTCCGATCCCAAAGCCTCTCGGGGCGCTCTTTTTTGCGCCCTCAGCAGTATCTGCTTTCGTACGTACGGATCTCAGATCTCCACGATTCCGAACCGGTTGGACTGGTTTGATGAAAAAATTGTTTACATTCGCGCCTTATCTGACGGGGGTAATCAAAGCCCACAAATATTTCAGTTGTCGGCAACCGTGGGAGTCGGAGCGGTGGTTGTAGAGGTGTTGCGTTCTCTGTGCGCTTCCTGGAAAGCTGTGCTTTGGTTGGTGTTGTGTTGTAAGTTAATATTTTTTTGTTGTATAAATTTAAATGTGAACTTTATGGTGCTTGTTTAGAAATCGACTAGGTTCGTTTAGTAGTGTTGGTATATACCGAAAAGCAGGATTGTGAGTTTAACTTTTATTGATATTTATGAGTAGTTTTATTGTATATGATAAACTTTTTGTATGATCATTGTTTTAATGTTGGTATAGAATAGTCGGAACGGAAAATATGATGGCGTTTTAAAATATTGTTTGAATTAAATTTGTGCAGTGGAAATAATTCAACGAGAAAATTCTGGACGTGGAAAATCGATTAATAAGAAATGATAAAATACTATGTATTTGGGAAGCCATTACCGATAATCCGGTTTACCGATTAATCGAAATCGATAATCCAAATAATTGTTCGATAATTTGCCAGTATTTTTTTTATTTTTACTGGTAAATAAAAAAAATTGTGTTTCGAATATTTTTTTGCGATTTGAGTAGGTTTACGGTTTTTTTTGTTTTTCGTTATTTTTTTCTATGTTTTTCCGGTTTCTGTATAAAATTTAATTTACTGGTGAACCAGTAATTAGTAAAAAAAAGACCGGATTACCGGTAAATAAAAATTACGGTAAATTGTCCTCCTGCTATGTATGAAATAATATTTCAGTCCTTTTAGTTTCGTATCAAATGTTTATTAAATCATATACATATGTTAAGTAGATTGTGATTTTTTGATTGATTTTTTTGAAAATATTTTTTTTAATGTAAATATGATTGTATATTTTCAATGAGATATTGTTGTGTTTAGAATTTTTGACCAAATTGTTGAATAACAACAAGGAAATTTAATTTTAGAAAAAAATAAATAAAAAGTAACCACTTTTAAATGAGATAAAACTTGAAAATTACGTGTGGTTTATAGATAGTAAAAATGTTTTATTGTTCGATAATGGCTGTATTTGATACGAGTAGTCGATTTCGATAAATATATTCAGAACATATCAAAGTAAATATTTTCTTAATGAATTTCATTTATGAATAATCAATACCATTCACGCACAAATTAATCAATATTGAATTAGATAATTTTCACAAAAAAAAAATCGAATTCGTTCAAACAACAACAATTAAAACAAACATGTACGCATATAATTAACACCGCCAAACCTAATTAGCACCATTATCAAATCACAAGCGAAATCAAAAGTCCATCGACGTAATTCATTCCTCAAACACCATTAAAAATTTGCACATCCAAACACAAACACATTCCCTACCATTTCCTCGTTCGAAAACCCGAATTTTCCGCGCGTTGGCCACCCCCTCCAGTGAAAACCATCACGAAAACAAATCATAGTAAGCGGACCACTACCACCGATTGCCAATTGTTGCAACTTTTTTTATATGCAGACATGCAAAAAAGCGACGCCACCGCAGTCTTACAACAAATTTTTTGCTCCTCCGTTATGATTGATATCGCGTTATTATTTTTTTTGTTTATTGCTCTAACGATGAATCATAGTTGGATCTCGGCTCGTATGCCAACAGTTGGTCATTAGCTACGTCCTTAGACCGCAAGAGATATTCATAAGCTGTTTTATACAACAGCTTATAGGATTTGACTTATGTAATATATTCGCTACTGAATTCCACGATCGGTCCCTTTCGATGGGTCGGCGTGATAAGTCTATTTCGTGTCGAGTTGGAGGTCGTTTTGTGTATCCTTTTCGTGTTTTTTTTTTTCGGTTGTTGAGGTCATAGTTGACATTGTTTACAGTCGGTAAATCCTTTTTTAGTGTCGACAAAATCAAGTAATCCTTGATCTTATTTAGCGTGTAGTCCCTTATTTAAATTTTCTTTTAATTAAAATTTTATTAGCAACTTTTGGGTTCAACGTCTTATTGTTTAGTGTTACTAATTGACGTAACCTTTGTATGTTTCCGGAAAATTCATTTTGATATAGAGGTTTTCAAAAAGTATTCAATTATGCAATACCGAAATAGACATGAACCTTGTGATAAAATACAAATGTGCAACGTTATGCAAAAGACATCGTAAATTTATCATGTAAATTATAATCCCGAACGAGTCCTTGATGAATAATTTAACTATATATCGTAAATTAGCCGATTTTTTCAATGATATTTTTTTTTGTTGAGTAAGGGGTCGATTTGTTATACGACCAGCGGCGTTCAAGTCATATCATTTTTTTCCAACACTTTTTTTATGTTGAAATCGAATTGAGCCCTGAGGCTTTATCTCGTCGCATTCATCAAAAGAGCGAAACTCGTTTTCGCTAATTCTATTGTTTAGAAATAGCTCACGTGTTGTCGAAAAAAATTTCGAGCCAACGATTTACTAATAACTTACATTTTAATTACAGATTCTATAAATCTGATTGGTCTTTCGATCATTTTTATTATCATGAAAGTTTTCGTATGAAATATTTTTTTTGAATATTCATTAATACAGCTTTTTCGAACTAGAATTAATCGAACATTTTTCCAGGTATTTTAAATTTTTTTATTAAATTGATTCCGAAATTATATATCGAGAAACATATTATAAATTGTTTGAGTGTTGTGGTCGGACATTATGCGATTTTTTATACCTTCATCACGTGCTATCGGGGATTTCCAAAGTAAAAAATAAACTTGTTACCGACACGTTTTAATTTTTTTGCCATTCCGATTCCGCTCTCACGCATTGATCATCACAACAAAAATGATTTGCGCTTTTCCGAAGGTGAGGCCTCGTCAAAAGCTCGCCGATTAAAAGCTTAGATGCAATTTCGAAAAAAACGTTCATCCGAGATGACTCATGGTTGGCTTTAATTCTATTCGCCTTTTCGAAATTGCTAAACTGTTAAAATCACATGGCTCGTTTTTTATGTCAATGTTAAAAACGTGCATGCCGTCATCTTATTATTGTTTTCTAATTTTATTATCTATTCGTTTCATGATCGTGTTTTTTTCGCATACAATAATCTGGAAGTATGCACGTTTGTATTTATCAATAACATTTCTTCGAATTGAAAAAAAAGTGCAGTTTTTCAAATCGATAAATGCGTGTGTTTTTATTATTAAATAATGTAAATTTTTTTTGTTGCATGTCATAAATCAGAGGTTTTTTTGCAATAGTTGTAAAATCGAGATAGCAAAATATGTGTATCGATATATTCAACATATCAATTAACTAAAGAGATTTATTAAGATTTGTTAAAAAAAAAACAAAAAACGATTCAGTCAAATTATTTATGTAAAATTAACGAAAACACGTTCTTACTACGCAATAATTCTTAGAGTGCAATCACTCAATTTTTTTTCATATACTTAAATTTAATTTTGAATTGAGGCTTTGTGTAATTTAAGATTTTTATTTTAGCCAATCGCTAACATTTTGTCTTTGAAAAGTTTTTATCATATTTTAGAAAAAAATTATGTACGTAATTTGTATTTAAATTACAAATGAATGATGTAACATTTTACTTTTAAAATGTATGATTCCGAAAAAAATAATCTTATCAATACTAATAAACATTTGTATTGCACGGTTTTAATTTGCAATATAATAAAACGAATATGTGAAAATTATGAGTCAATTGTTCATTGTATTATATAAGTTTGTTTAATATATGTAATTAATACTAATTTTTCAAAGAGACACTTCCTTAATGTATTTCACTTTCTACTTAAGTTCGGAGATGACATAGTCAAATGTTTAACCACAATTATTTCAGCAATACACAAAAGAATTTTTTTTCCGACGACAAATAATTATATTATATTTTTTAATACTCAATCGTGACTAAATATTATAAACAGGAAAAATGTTGCATATTTGCTTATCTGCACTATAAATTATTGAACCGTTACGCTTGTCAATATTTTTCGCGACGATTATCCTGAAAAAGATTCACATCCTTCCATACAGAATAGCATTTCTCAAACTATAAAATATAATTTTTTTCAATTTAGAACATTTTTATGAGACTGAGTTTTTATTTTCTTTTCCAATGCTGCTCTAATATGATAGTTGAAATGATCTTTATATTATACATTTACACAATTTAATAATTTTTGTATTTGAATTTTATAATCAACAAACATAGGCGTTTTTTCATATTCTAACGACTTTTTATACACATTTTTTCCAACAAACAAAGGATAAGGATAGGGAGAGTGTGTATAATTTGCTTCCAAGGTAAACAATTTCGCAATCTCGCGATTTCAACGACCGCCATCACGTCAATTATACTCGTATTATAATACCATATCACAACATAACCCGAACACAACTTACGACGAATGTACAACATTACCACTTTTTTCTGTGTACAACAATCATTTTGCGCACGCGATTTGTGCGTTTGCAACCACACATTTCGCGCACGAGCATTATTCGCCTTAAACGCATGAAAGCCTTATTTTTCCTTTTCGGCTCCTCGAAGGTGGGTTAGGCTTGTCCTTGCCGAGTCAAGTTCGGCCTTTGTACAGGAAAGTTCTCGTCTTTTTTACTCTTCATCGTTTACGAGCTTATTTTGCGGTGCAGTTTTATGGAAAGAGGGTGAGAACGGCCTTCGTGTAAGGAGACGCTTTATCGCTGTATCGTAAACAGTTTCTTTTCCATGGGAAATGGTAAAGATGGAACTTTTTGAATGTTTAAATATTTTTTTATTTAAAATAAATTGAGTTTTCTTTATCGATTTTCATAATAATTGATTCGCAGATTTTTCTGATTATTTTTGTTTATCTAATCTAATTATCAATTAAGCGTATTTAATCGATTAATTATCATAATTAATTCTATTTGGATTATCATTACAATCGAAATAAACTCAGTGACACATTGTACAAATATCTTGATTTCAATATTCTCATTATAAGAAAAATATTTGAATTTATTTCATAGTGCGTATTTGGTGCACATTGCGTAGTCAAAATATGCTCAGTGACATTATCAACATCTTATGACAATGTTCATTGAATGGCACCATTGTTCGCTCACGCATTTGAGCAATTGAACTAATAAATCGTTGAGACTTCTTGCTGACATTGGCTGTAGTTCATTCACTCGGATTATGCACGTGTGCTTTACCATTGTTTTGATTTACATTATTGCAATTTTTAATATTCAGCAGGATTTGTGTGAAACATATTTTTCCCATGCACCTACAATGAAACGTTTTGCGCGGTTGCAATTTTTTTTACATACTTAATTATCGACATATTTAACAAAAAATGTTGACGACAACTCAATATCGAATTTCAAAAGAACATTCTATTTATTTATTATAATAAATTTGACCCTCTAAGATGTCTTTATTCATACTTAGATTATTCTTTAACAACCATATAAAGACATGATTTTTGACATCTATTCATACATTTATTTTTTTCATGAAATTCGCGATTTAAAAAGCGCCAAAGAAATTCAACACCAATATATTTACGCTGCTAACTCGTTGGCGCCATTTAATAATGTTGAACCGTCTGCTGTTGCAAAACGAGCCGAAGAATCTAATCGACCAGGTATTGGAGAAATCTACTTTCGTACATGTACTTGTACACAATATGTTTTTATGACCAATCTCTATTGGATTGTATTATTTTACTGTCCGTGCATAGATAAAAATAGTTATAAACAAGGCGACTGATCTTATGCAATAACGCAGTACAATTTTACTCCATCGTCGAAGAATGCAAATTGGAATCTTGTCGGTGTAACGTTCGCGCTTTTTCATGGTAATGAATGCAAATGTTCACTCTTCGAAACACATGTAATTCTTTTTTTTACACTGCATTATTATTTTGACACAGATAAATCTGATATGTTTTCATTAATGAAATAGTAGAATTTTGTAATTTCGACTTTCGTTTTTTTTATATTCTAGCCGTATTTGTCCGAAGATAAAACTCAGAAGGACGTATTTTATGATGCAGGCTGTATCGTTGAAATGTTATCGGTTCATCGATTCGAAAACCGTGACCTAAAATTTTCGTCGATTTTACTACTGATTGGTCTATTTCGAATAAATTTTTGCATAATTACACTTTAATCAAACGACAAAAAAACACGCATAAAAGCCGCGACAATATTAATTTTCACATTTTTCTCACCGAATCGAAATTTCCTTGGGCGAAAATCCCTGAAAACATCGATCTAAAATGCATTTGAATCACAATGAAACGGCCAAGCTTTTCATTTCCGAATCGAACGGAAGTGTATCAAATACCATCGAAACAGTCCACACACAAAAAATATATAGTATAAACGGCATAAAAAAAGCAGTTTCGACCGGCAAAACTTGAACCGCGGTTCGGTGTCGCGGGTGTAAGGACGGTCACTGCACCGGCCCAGTCTCCGTCGTCCATCGATCGTTTTAATTGCATAATAATATCACGTTTTATGAACGAGAAGTGTTTGAGGTCTGTTCGGTTTCGCATTGCGATTGTAATCGATGGGTCGTTGGTGCGGCGTGCCCTTTGGATGGTAGAGGATTTGAGAATGTTATGGGAGAACTTCGTTGAAGATGCGAGGTTCTTAAATGGTATGTTTGAATTAAATTTTAGATTATTGTTTATTGTATGAGCATACAATTGATTTGTCGTTTTTGATTTGTGTTGTATACTTTTGAATTTCGCATCGTTTTTGTGCATCGGTTTGAAGTCGAGAATGTACAATTTTGGCTATTTATCGTGTACTCTGATGTGAGAATTGACCTTGTGAAAAATAATTTTTTTGGGTCTTTAAATTGCATTACACATTGTAGTTGCAAATAAAATCAAGTTTTTTTGTGGGTTCATTTTTTGCAAATGTATTCGTAAAAATTTGGTTTTATTTTTAAATGTGCGAAGTTCATTTTGTTCAGAAAATCTGTATTTTCCTCGAATGGATAATTATTGATGTTTTGTTATTTTTAATTAATTTCATAGTGGGGTTAAAAGGTTGTTTAAAAAAATTTCAATTGATTTTGAAAATTATGCAAATTAGTTTGTAAAATTTTTGTTTTGGACAAAACCATATTTGTCATACAATTCCATTCAATTAAGTATAATTACATAGATTTAAAATAAACAAGATTATTTTTACTGTTATTTTTTTTTCAACTCTATTTTAAGACGGATGAAAATACTCCTTCAAAAACCTCTTGTGCTTATTACGTCCGAAAATCAAAATTTTCCTCCAACATTTGTAAAACCACTCTCTTATGCAAATGAATTAACAAAAATCAACACAGATTAATCCCTCAAGAGTAACAAAACATCTAAAAAATCGACGGACGTGTACTTTTTTTATATATTTAGCCCGCGCATAAAAATGCAGCACAATAATTGATGGCCATCGAGCGAAACTCTCGATTGTTTTTTGCCTAATAAAATCCAAAAGAAAAAAGCCCGCATGATCTTTTTGGGGCAATGGTAACCCCGCGGCCGGTTGGGCAAAACACATCGTCGATTTCCATTACGATATTAGTGGTGAACAACTTTTGCGAGGAAAAAACAACAATCTGATGTGACGCAAGAGCCTCAAAATTGACTAAGAGGAAAATTCGCATGGCAAACAAGCGTTTAAAAGGTTAATTCAAGATCATTAACTTCAAGGGACGAAAATAACGTTATGGCCGTACGATTTCAGGTGTCAGTGTTTTGTTTTGTTTATGTGTGAAAGCTTTTTGTTTGCGTTTGTGGTGTACAAACAAATTACGTCAATATTGGAAGCTCGGTTTTGGAAGGTTTTTTTTTGTTGGAAAATGTGAAGTATGCGTTTTTTTAATTTCATGAGCGTGATTGTGCAATGTATTGTATAAAAATGTGCTGAAATATTATATATTGCGAATTTTTTTTCGAAAAATTTCTAGAAATTAAAAATTAGATTCTATTATTCGTACAGGAAATACAAATTGGTAAATTGCTGTAACTGAAAATATTTCCGTTGCTTACTTTTAATAAAATATGTCTTTTTTTTCTAACTATATTACACAAATTAAAATTACTTTAGTTTATGTTAATTTTATCTAGTGATTAAAATTTGTATTTAAAATTTAACTTTTCTTGTGAAAAATAATTAATTTTCTGTTCTCAATTTTATTCGCTGTTTAAAATTTTTATTTCAAACAAGTATTGATTTAAAAATTAATTTTTCTTACGACAAAAAATAATTTTCAGTTCACAACTTTACGACCTTCCATTTTCGAAATTGGCACATTCGAATCAATTATTTTTTTCCCTTGGTAAATTTTCATTAACAAAACCAAAATAAAAAACAACCCATTACCATCAAAAGTCAATCCAACCGACGTCATAAGGACACCCATAGAATGAATCAGCACCGTACCCACCACCTCCCACTTAACCAAACACCTCAACCTCGCAGACCCAACGCTCGTTCGCCGACTCAGACGCAGAACGGTCGCCAGACGACGAACACGCAGTCCTCCACACCTGTCGACCACTGTCCATTCTGCCAAGTCTAAATCAAGTGCTTCTTACAGCAATCCTCGGCCGCTGAAGCAGGCGCAGGCAAGATGGCTCCCGAAGCGCGTCCCGTGGCCGCCGTTTTGTGCGGGGGAGGAGATGGGAAGAGGCAGAATTTCCTCAGGAGGACGGTCAGGAAGCATGTGCCCATCATGAGGTGGTTGCCTGAGTATGACACCGAGAAGATGGTGGCCGATATGATCGCCGGTATTACTGTTGGGCTTACTGTTATGCCGCAAGCGCTGGCCTATGCGACCCTAGCTGGATTGGAGCCTCAGGTTAATATTTGAATTTGCCGCCTTATCAGATTCGATCGTGTTGCTATTTTGATATTATAGTCGAAGTTTTTGTTTGTGAAATAATTAAACTGATTTTTAAATGTCGAGTGGGGGGTAATTCGATTTGTAATTTCGAAAGTTTTTGGTCAATTCGTTCGAAATAAATATTTATTCGTTTTTAATTGTATTTTCTCGGTACTAGTAACATCTAAATAAATACTGAATTTCGCTCGCATATCAACTGTGTTAAACAAATACCAGTGGATTATTTATTATAAGTAAAAGTGGGTTAAATATTCCTTAGACATATACAGGTTTTTTATGAGAAATATTCGCGGACATAAAAATTTGATCGTAAAAGTGATCGTGTTTTTTGTACAAATAAAAACATTAGCGACAGACGTATCAATAATAATTTTACGTTTTTATTTTCAATCGAAATTTTCATTTTTGCGCAATTTTCTTATTATAATTTTTTTCAGTATGGATTGTATTCTTCTTTCGTTGGATGTTTCATTTACATGATATTCGGATCATGCAAAGACATAACCATCGGTCCAACGGCGCTCATGGCTTTGATGACATATCAACAAGTTGCCGAAAGAAATCCTGATTTTGCCGTTCTTTTATGCTTTTTATCAGGAATTGTACAATTGTTAATGGGACTTTTACATTTGGGTACGTTTCTTTTCATTATAAATTTCTAAAAAATCTATTTAATATATTATCTAATTTTAATTTTTCGTACAGGCGTATTGATCGATTTTATTTCAATACCCGTAACTGTTGGATTTACATCAGCAACATCAGTAATCATCGCGGCATCACAATTAAAAGGATTATTAGGTTTGAATTATACATCGAAAAACTTCCTGGATAACATGAGACAAGTTTATCTTCACATTCACGAAACTAGATTAGCAGACACTTTACTCGGATGCGGTTGCATTGTCATTTTACTTCTTTTAAGAGTAAGTTTTATTATATTTTTCGTATATTATATAAAATGTGTGTAATTTTCATGATCGAAATTTCTATAGAAACTGAAAGAATTGACACCCAAAGATGATTCAAAACGAAGTCGAATGATCGGAAAAACTCTATGGCTCTTTTCCACGTCGAGGAATGCCCTCATCGTCATCTTGTGCTCCTTATTCACGTACTTCGCCGAAACCTGGTGGGGCGGATCACCATTCTTGCTCACCGGCACAGTACGGTGAGTTGCGACGAAATGAAAAAAACTAACCTGAAGCCGTTCCGCAAACGACTTTTTTCGATGGTTTAATTAATGCAGTCGATGTTTTCGCATTTCAGCTCTGGTATGCCCGATTTCGGCCTTCCTCCGTTCAACACCACGCTCAACAACCAGACGTACACCTTCATCGAAATGTGCTCCGAGCTGGGATCTTCGATCGTCCTCGTGCCGGTCATCGCCGTTCTGGGGAACGTCGCCATCGCCAAAGCTTTCGGTGAATTTACACACATGGATTCTTTGTGAATGCGTTGGTTAGTTCACGTGTTTTCAATTATGTCTGCTTACAGCCAGCGGTGATAGTGTGGACGCTACGCAAGAGCTGTTGACGCTTTCGCTCTGCAATATTTTGGGATCGTTTGCGAGATCTATGCCTATCACTGGATCGTTTTCTAGATCGGCTGTCAATCATGCTAGTGGTGTTCGTACGCCTTTAGGCGGTTTATATACAGGTATAGTGATTTTCCAATTCGACTCATACATACAACCTTTTAATTAATATTTGATATACCAGAATAAAAAAAAATTAAAACACCGATCAAAATGACTCTTACGATGAAAATTTTCTGAAAATTACTAACGTTTTTAATAAAAAAAATTTCAGGTGTTTTGGTACTATTGGCTTTAAGTTTATTGACTCCGTATTTCTATTTCATACCAAAAGCTGCCTTAGCTGCTGTTATTATTTGCGCCGTCATATTTATGATAGAATATGAGGTATGGTTAATTAGAATATGTATTTGAATGTGTTATTTTATATATTTTAATATATTGTAATTTTTATAGGTTGTCAAACCAATGTGGCGGTCAAGTCGCAAAGATCTCATTCCAACGTTTGTAACATTTTTATTGTGTTTGATTGTCGGCGTTGAGATCGGGATTCTGTTAGGTGTGGCTGTAAATATAGTCTTTCTACTGTATCCGAGTGCCAGACCGACGCTTCATGTAGAAAAAGATACTGTAAGTTTTATTGTTTGCAATGCAAACATACAATTGGTTTGTCGTCATTAATAGTATATTTTTGTTACAGTCGCATTCTGGTGTGGAATATCTTCTCGTTACTCCTGGCAATAGTCTGTATTTCCCTGGAGTGGATTATATCAGAGCTTCTGTTAGTAAAGCAGCAACAAAACAAGGAGAATGTCATTTGCCCGTTATTGTTGATTGTCGATATGTTCTTGGTAACTTTTTTCTTTCAATAGTCAACTGGTCATTTTAAAGAATATAATATACTGTATTTTCAATATTTTCAGGAGCTGATTTTACAGCTGCCAAAGGTATTGCTGCGTTAGCAGATGATTTTGCTAAGCGAAAACAATTATTGGTGTTTTACAATCCTCGGTCTACAGTAGTAGATGTATTTAAGGGAGCTTCTATAAATAGTTTTACATATGTCACGGGATCTAGTGAGCTGGACAGATTGTTGAATGGTATTTATTTTTGGAATACTATTTAAATCAGTACTCTAGATAGAGCACACAGTCGCAGCATACAATTAATTTTAACTTTTTTTTTTTCGCAGATTATTCTCAGTCTGGCAATACAAATAATGGTGTTTACAAAAAAAGCCAAGATTCATTGAATTCTTCAGCAAAATCATGTAAAGTTTTACAGGATAATGCTGAAGAACTGATGGAAATAGTAACACCTAGAAAAAATGTCAATTCAGAAAAAGCGAGCCGACATGACAAAGATGGGCAGAGTGTACAACCATTGCTGGGTACGAATGATCACAGCAAAATATCCATAACCAGAACATCTTCTGATAAGTTGAATTAAGTTCAAAATGTGATATAGATAAGGTAACATTGTGTTCAAAGACATATCCTTTGATACACTTAGTATTTGTACTGTATATATTAACCATTCTTTTGAAGATATCATTTTACTTTAATATATTATAGTTTTTACTTTTTCTCATTAAAAGTGAATATCAGTACTATGTACTGTGTTATGGATGTTTCAGTACTATTATATGTACTTAAGTTTATTTTTTGTTTTTTCAATGTACGAATCAATTTCATTTAATTTTACAACATCAATTTGACATGAAACTGAATTTCAAACAATATTCCATATTTTATTATATTTATGTTGAACCTCATATTGAATCGGTGGAATGACAAAAATAGTTCTTTATTGATGTGTTATTTCAGTTTTGATATAATTATACATATTTCTAATTTTATTCTTTTTTCATATTGTTTATATGTTATATAATATTTTTAATTTGGAATGATGATTTTTAGTACAACATTATGATAACTTTAAAACACGTGTTATTGTAATCTTATTATTTCTCATATTATAAACTAATTTTAAGTATTATCGTTTAATTCAAAAAAGTATTATTGATGTATAATAATTATATATTGTGTGGAAGTATTTTGTAAATTTAATTACTTATATTCGAACCTGTTAAATATTCATTCCAGACTTAACTGGCATATCACATATTTAAAAACTGATTTGAATACAAGATTAGTCATTAAGTAATCAGCTGTGCTAATTTTAGTTGCTCGAATATCATTTTCATTTATTTACATGACAATTGACAATAAAATTTATTTTATGTTAAGTTCCTATATACAATACTTACATATTTATTCATTCTAATGATTTTTTCTTATATTATTTTTTTCGGCATGGCTTCCTACATTTTGTGCAAACAAAATGCATATTAATCGAAATACATATTTTTTTATGCTTAATGTATCAAAATTATTTTTTGCATTTATTAGATACTTACCTACTCTAATATATGTATGTGTGTATCCATTGTTCAATTCTCTTTGTCATGTATTATATACTATGTATAAATCAAAATATTACACAATTCAAATTCGTTTTTTCTTTAAGTCCTGAATGTGGGTAATGAAAATAGTACAATCCAATATAATTAAATATTTTATTACTATTCAATAAATAAATAAATAAATAACTTAAATAAATCAATATTTTTCCCTATATGTATAAATGCAGTTTTTGTAGAAAAACAGTATATAAATTATTGAAGCGTTTGTTAAGTACACATTTATCTAATAATAAATAATCCCCCTGATTCACACAAAATCCACACACCTGACACCTTTAAAACTAACTTTAGCTAGCTTAAAATAAATGCAATATTTGATTGACAATCATTAATGATTGTCATCAATTTTTATGATAATGCAAATTTTGCATACTTCTGTTACACAGCAATATGTATAGAATAATTTGATTTTCCTTTTTTTTTTCAATCAATTCAAATATGAAAGTAAAAATGAAAATTTGTAACAATGGTGGGTCATGAAACACAGCATAAAATTGTTCATGCATAAAATTACATGATTTGTACGTGATTGACATGGGTGGCAATCACTTTATAAAATATGGACTAGGTGAAGTTTATTTCTTGAGTATTGATTTAGTGACATTTGTCAACTCTTTAGATACAATTCGAGCTATATCTGAGCTACGACTCCAAATGAACTCTCTTGTTCTATCATGATTGTCAGCACTTTCTACTCGAACCTAATCAAAATAAAAATAAAAATTAATAATGGATTATTTCAATTTCATTAGAACTATAGATATTTTACCTGTTTGGGTTGTAAAACCCTGATGGAATGTAATGTGGCACCACCGCCATTTGGTACCCTCATGTTTAATTTTCCTATCATTTCAGCAGTTGTAGCGGTTGCGCTTTTCAGTTCTTTCTTAGCTCCACGTCCAAACTAAAAATATACATAGTAATATTATAGAAACAACACAGATGTCTATTGGAAATTGAAATATTTCATATTATACCTCCTTTTCTACTTTCAAGATCAATGGACCGACTAGAAAATCTGCTTTGACAGTTGTGTAATCAGCCATTATGTTAACGATAACATCTCCATTTCTTCTGAGTGATGACAATCCATAAAGAGTTCCTCTAGCTCTAGGTTTGCTCTTTTTGTTTTGTTTTCCTTTGTTATTCTTCCTCTTCTTTTTGCCCTTTTTCTTAATAGAAGTTTCACTAGATGCTCTATTGCCTGTCAAAGATGCTGCAGTTACTTTTTGAGCTGAATTTTGAGCAGCTGCTTGCGTACTAGGAACAATATTTTCTGTTGTCGATACTTCAGCCGCTCTAGAAGTTGTTGCTGATCTCGCAGTAGAAGTAGCAGCCGAACCAGTAGTTTTAACAACCTTAGGAGTCGTAGTAGTTTGTGCCGTTGTCGTCTGTGGTGAAGTTTTCTCAGCTACGGATGATGGTACAGGAACTGTTGATGGCGTGGTCGCTTGTTCTGCTTGAATGGTCGATATTCTTATGATAGAAACGTTCTGCATTGGTGAAGATTCGTAAACTTGAGTTGCATCCGTGTTATTGACAATCGAATCAGTCAAGATTATTTCTTCATCTAATCTGTGAGTAGCTACTTCATCGCTCATTGATCTCTTGTTAGAATTTCTTCTTCGGTTCCTCCTAAATAATGAGCGTCATTGGAATCAATGTGCATTTATATTAAATTATTAAATGTCTGTGTAATGCGTTACCTGGCGCCGTTTTTCTTCTTTCCGTTCTTGGTCTTTTTGCTTTTGGATTTCTTGCTCTTTTTCTTTGCATCAACGGGTTGCAATCGGACGCTAACGGGATCGTAAGATTTCCTCAAGATTTTATTCATACGTATAAGAATGTTATCAACGAAGCGATTGTATTTTGCGATGTAAATAGCTGGCATGCGAGACGCAGGCTTGTCACTTAAAGCTCCTATCATTAACAAAATCATAAGACATCTGCTTCAAAATAAAAAGCATAATATTCGATAATTCTACAGTAAAATCACCATTCGATTAACATCAACCAATATTAATAATTACCATATCCTTTAATTGTTATCTAAATTAAATATGAATTAAATTAATATAATTGACTCTAATGTTTAATTCAAATCACAGTACAACACGACAACGAAAACTTATCAGATATTTGTGTTGAACATTCAAAATTTGTGTCACATCAATATCGTACAATAATTTGAATACTAGTAAAACATTTTTATTTGCTTTTCGGCAATCGTACCATTTTCAAAGCGAAGTTGAGCGTACAAATAAAGCGCGCGGAAGCCGACACGTCCAAAGTGTCTCCATTTGAGGTCAACGAAAGTGCAAACATCGAATATGTGTGTTATGTGTTTTCGAGTAATCCTCCGAAAAGGTCGTCGAGCAAACATCGCCCATTAAAGATTCGAACCGTTAAACGCTTTTACCCGGCACGATAGGGAAAACGTGAAAGTATGTACACGCGCCTGTTTACAGATCGCTCATTAACAGTATACACGCACAATAAGGTGACCAACTTTGCCAGAAGCCAAACTGGGACTGTCTGAATAAACTAAAAATAAAATTTGAATATTTATGAAAACGAAATGATAGCTTTTTCGATGTTTTCGATCGTTTGGAGATTGGACAAAGGTGTCGAGGCTTTTTTTAATATCAAAATTTCAATTGTAAATATGAGTTGGTAAAAGTTTTATGATTTGAATTTCAATGTTATTTTTAAAGCGAATTTTGCGTCTATATGTGAATTGATAAAATAATTTCAATCGAGAAATTGAAATAGTTTCATTTTAAACTTTCTATATATTTATTTGTAGATTCAATATTGTTTTCTTTTCAATATTGAATTAATAAAAAAGTTTGATGGACTTTCATAATTTCTATTAAAAAAATCATATTTTTCAAAAAGTTAATTTTCCAAGAAAAATTGAAAAGTATATTAACAAAATAACGATAAAACTCGGAAGCTTTTGAATGAAGATTTTTTAAAACCAAATTTAGGTATTTAAAACCCTGTATTGTATTTCCAAAATGAAAACGAATTGTACAGCAATCAAAAATGACGAAAAAGACATCCAACGATGCATTGTGAATATGCAAGAATTTCCCTCTCATTTCAACACATAAAACAACCATCTACACTCATATATATTTCGTTGAATGCCTCCACATCCACGTTGCACAGTTTGGATACCGCCTTCGAGCATCCACGACAATTTTGCGACGGGGAAGGCGTCGCCGTCGTCAGTTTTAATTACGAATTGCGGCTACGTAGCGGAAGCTCTCGGCGTTCACAGTTATTCGACCCTCTTCTGTATCGACCAATAAATTTATATTACCATTGAAATGTATCTCCTAATGGTCGTTGACAGCGTTTTAGCTGATGAGGCGCGAACGTGGACGCATACGAATTGCTGCCTTGCGAAAGAATGCAAGCTTATCCGATCGGAGAAAATGTACATATATGCGTGTGGGAAATTGATGGTTGTTCCGAGCGGCCGGATAGCGGTCGATTTATGGTTATTTGATTCATTGTAATTGAAATTGATAGCCTTGTCATCACATTCTTTAACAATGTTGATTTTTGATAATTTGTTGATATTTTCTTGACGATTATTTAATTCATACATTATAGTTATTCTTTTGCATGTTCGTGTTATCGATGAAAATAATTTAACAAATATAATATAACAGTATTTTTTTAAAAATCAATCGAAGTATTAATATTACTTTAATTATTTCATTTATAGCTATGTAAGCTTTTCAATTATCAATTAATTTCATCTGTTTCTATCAGCACGATCAATCAAAGCTTTCATTTCTCACGTACTCACATCACATCAAAATCCGATCAATCATCATCAATTGATCAATTGGATTTCCATTCCACCTGGGCATGAAAGAAGAACCGACTCTCAACCACAGGAAGAGACACTCGTCGTTGTCTCTCTCAACAAGCGACCTTAATAAAACGTGTTTGAGTCGGAACTACCGTTACACTAACGCTCAATACAGGTCTCGTTGGTGTTGAACCGGCTAAATAGAGAGATCCACCCACACAGACCACCTGTATAAGACCGCTGAAAAGTCTTCGTTACTTGTTGTGAATAACAGAGAAAGCTTCAACATAATTGAACAAATTTCGTATGAAAAATGTGTACGGGAGCTTTTCTTTGCAAAAAAAAGTTAAGAGACATCGACGCAAGGGTTGAACGCAAACCCGCTTCTATAAATAAGACTTGGACAGCAAATTCTTTCAATTGATTTTACATAATAGTCTAGATTGAATTTTCTCGCATGCAGCGAGAGTGAATTTCATTTTCCCGTCGCGATTTAATTGTTATCGTGATGGTTTGGAAACGATGATGGATAGTGTCTCGTCCGACACGCCAAGGACGTAGAAAGTTCGTGAAGGCCGAACTTGAAACCGTCTGGTCGTTATTGAGGCGGACTTTGTCAGGTTACAATTACATTACTGTCCGACAACCGGCTGGTTCTGGTGCTTAGTAGGTGACACACTGACACCATTCCCCAAGTGAAACACGACTGATCGACGATGACTTCGCTTCGGAACATCGACCACACTTTCTGGATTCGAAAAACTGAATTTGTAAAGTCATCAATAGCAATCCAGTCGATTTTCACAATCATATTGAAATCACTATTTGAACAAAATACGTCTGATTGGCAATAAGTATTCCCGGATTCAAGGAATTGAAACCGAGCATGGAAAATCATCGGTAATAATCAAGTTGATTGATACAATCTACTTGATTGCATACTAATGCAATTGAGTATGTAATGCAATTTATTTATCTAGTAACTATTCTAAAAAGTACGATACTAATATGCTGTAGCAAATTAATATGTTAGTGAAGCGGATGTATAAGTTTTCGTCATCGTATTTTTCCCATGTTAGTTCTTTATGAATTTCTAAGTGTATATGTGGAACAAAATTAAAATAAAACAATAAAATGATAATAAAATTTTGGGATGGGATTATTGGGGGGGCATTGCGGTCAAAAGTCTAGGTCAGTTGTCGTTAAGCGTTTCGTTAAAGTCAGATAACATCAAGCTCGTGACTGGTCTTGCTACGGGGAAAATTATCAATGATGAATATGTAATGGTTGTAAAATGAAAGCTTACTAATTACCATTTTCTCATAAGCGTAAGCTACCAAGGTATAATTCGTTTTAATAAAAGCACAGTTAAGTATTTCTACTGACAATTAGTATAAAAGCGTTTATAATTTGTTATTGTTCAAGCAAAAAATGATCAAATGTCATCGGCTCGTATTTCAAAAATCAAAATTAAATTAATAATACTAGATAATGTCACGAAAGTTATGAAATTATTTTATTTATTATTGTTTTTATTATTATTATTATCGTTAAATTTGATTCGTAGTTAAACTGATCCTCAAATTAGTAAAATTGATTTAATGAAAAGTTAGTGTTAATGATTATATCGCAGCATGATGCTCTGACAACCGTGAAAAATTCTGTGAATTAAAAACAATACTAGACCTTTTGACCGTTAAATTAAAACACACAATCAAAATGAATAAAAAATGTTTCTCTATTGTATTATCATATATCTGTACATTTTTGATATTTTACAATTTGCTTTAAAATGAAGTATGAGTTAAATGTTTCAAAAAGGGGACGCTATATCGATGAGTTCACTTGAATTTGCCACGACTGAAATGTGACATTAATCTAGAAATATTAATTTAATTTCAATAATTTAAAAAATTGACTGTTTTTTATTTGATTCTCGGCACACTAAAATTATAATAAATAAATAAATAAATAAATACTTAATGTTAATTAAATCGTACTTTTAGGATTTTAATAAATTAAGTGATCGCTTTTGATATTGAAATTGATTTCGCCTCATCAAAAATTATGAATTTGATTCAAAATTCGAAAATTATTTTTATTTCAAAACATCGTATAAGTCAGTCTTCTTTTGTAGTTTGCGCGTGTATTGCGTACCATCTAACAATACAATATTCGTTTACGAACCCTATAAAATAAAGACGTTAAAAGAGTAAACAATTCAGCTCATTTTGAACCGCGATACGCAATACATTTACATACACACCTAATTTTTAAAATCATATAAAACCGCAACGATTGGACGTCGAACGGGCTCAGAACGCAACGTGACAAATCTACATAAATTCGGCGTACTAGAAGAGGCAAAATCGTGACTTCGTGAAAGAAAGAGAAATAGAACAAAGAGAAAAGAACGAGTTGATTGCACATAGTGTGATCATTCCACATAACTATCTGATCATTTTGGGCTTTTCGGCGGCGTTAGTATTTTTCTGGACTTTCCTACTGGACTTTTTGCGGTGTTGGTGTGCGCTCTTCCCCCTGCTCTTCTTGCCAACAACACTTCCGTCACTCTTCCTCCCCTTCACCGACTTTGACTCACGTGCTCCTCCGGTGCGCCTGGCGTCGATCTCGTCGCCCAGGATCTCTTCGTCGTCGTCGTCGTCGTCGTCCTCGTCATCGTCGTCTTCGTCGTCATCGTCTTCGGGGTCTAAAGCGTCTTCGATATCGTCACCGTCGTCATCGTCCTCGTCTTCGTCATCGTCGGAATCGTCTGCGGTCGAAGCCTGTACGATCGGTTGAACGATCTGAGGCGTGACTACCTCACCAGATTGTAAAGGTTCTAAGTCTGTCGCTCCATCGGCCAATGATAACTCTGAGGGCTCGGCTCCTTCGTCGGCACCATCGGCGGCTTCAGCTGTAGCTTCTCCTGCTGAATTTAATTGTTCCTCTACGATAGGGACAATGGCTGATGAGACTGGTTGGACAACTTCTGGAGTGGCGACGATTGGTTGAACTGAGCCGGTGGATGGTGAGACGTCATCGTCGTCATCATCATCGTCTTCTGTTGAAAAAAAAAAAAAAAATGTTTTAGACATATAATTTGAAAAGGACTAGCAATGATTTACTGATGTTTATTTTTTGTTAAAAATTTAGTATTTAAATAAAATTTTATTCTTTAAAATTGATATTATTGATTTAATTAAAAAGGTTAAGATTTTCGTATATGGACATAAAAGATCGAATTCTATAATATTTACCTCCGAGGATGTCGTCGAAAAATCTTTCCAAATAATCGTCGTCATCATCATCGTCTTCATCGTCATCATCTGAAGCATCATCGTCTTCGTCGTCATCGTCATCATCATCATCTGTAAGAAATATAAAATGCGATATTGAATTTTAATTGGAATCATCATTTTGTATGAATAAATTAAATGAGAGAGCAATTTATACATTCTAACAAGGTACATATCCCGATAAATTGTATTACAATCGCGTGAAATTATATACATGGTGTTGTGATCAACAATGATAATAACTTGGAGAAAAATGTGTTCAAACAATGCAAAGAACGTTTAATTTACATATAGAATTTAAAACACGCTTGAAAATGAGAAAAAGCGCTCGTAAAAAACATAAATCATCATTTTCTCGAACATACCTCGTTAAATGCATTCTAAAATTTTTTCTACTTTTATCTCATTTTGAAATACTTAAGTATAGTATAATATTTCAAGTGATTTTTTTATCTTATATAATTAGAAACTAAATGTGATTCTAAATTTTTGCATTCATCAATGAAAATAATATCAGCTATTATTGCATTTCTAACACATTACTTTTTAATTTTTCTATATCTTAGGAGAGCATATAAATTCAAAACTTCTCCATCAGATTTTACGATGTGACAAAAGAAGAATAATATATTTCATCATTATCACAACATAAACTTATAAAATAACACCAAATTTCAACACACACCCAAACAAAACCACCGATCTTACCCAATCCTCGAACCACACCAATGTCAATGTCGATTTGTGGGGCACGCAACAGTTATGGTAATTGTCGGCGACAGTCGGTCACTAATAGTCGCGGCCACGATTTAAAAATCGAGACGGCCACAAATGGACCAGCTGCTTCTCATGTGTATGTGTATATATATATATATATATATATATGTGTGTGTTTTGAATAGTACAAGAATCGCCGGCCCGGTCAGTGGGCCGTAATCGCGAATTCTTTCGCGCGAAAGTGACGGAAGCCGGCGACCCGTTGGCGAAACGACGCCCGATTTGCACACAAGTGGTTTCGATATCCGATTTTGATTTGAGGTTGGTGGAAAAGATCGGATGTGTCTCGTTTGATGTTCGGCGTAATGAATTCGTAATGTGAGCCGTGTCCGAAACCTATTTGTTTCGACTGATCGACGTTCGTGTCGAATGTGTTTGAATCGCGTGAATGTTCACTGATTAATTGCTTTTCGATGTGATGTGATTAAGAATTCATGTGGTCGATGAATAAAAGTTATATTTTGTTGAAGTTTCTTTTCGGGGAAATTTGCATGTAAAAGCATCGATAATTTTCAAAGTCTAAATGCATCAAATTAAAATTTTAAGTTAATGGCACTTTACATATTATAAACATAAATTTTCCCACAATTTATGTCAACAGACTGTTTAAAGTAGGAAAATGAATAAAAATATACCGTGTTGAAATCTATAGCGTGTCCCAAAATTCACGCAAGATGTAATTTTGATAGAAAACACAGATTTATAATTAAAAATTGTAAATTTTTTATTGATTCATACAGTATATAGTATAGGGTTATGTGTGAAATAGCATATTGGGTAAATGGCTTTACTGGCATATACGCATTTTTTTGTTGAAATTTTCCATCAATTTTTTCCATACATGTTGCTGAATTTTGTTGATATAGTGCTAAATTTCCTCCTTCAAGGTGTGGGTGATCATGGGCTTGTTAGCATAAACCTTAAACTTCAAAAACCACCAAAGGCGTTAAATCGCATGATCCGGCCAATTCTAATCACCAAAACGGGAAATTACACGACTAGGAAATGAATCATGCAATCATTGAATTGCTTCTTAGGGAGTTTATTTTCTTTTATTTTGGGAGTTTCTTAAATTTTTCTAGGGAGTTTTTGAAGTCTAAGGTTTATGCCAACAAGCTTACGACCCCCCACACCTTGAATGAGGAAATTGAGCACTATATCAATGAAATTCAGCTACATTTACGCAAGAAAGTCGTGGAAAATTTCAACGAAAAAATGCGTATATGCCAGTAAATCCATTTACCTGATATGCTATTCCAAACGTAACCCTATACTGTATACTGTGTGAATCAATAAAAAAAATTACAATTTTTAATTAAAAATCTATGTTTTCTATCAAAATTACTTCTGTCGTCTATTTTGAGACACCTATATAACAGTCAACAACCTTTCAAAAAAACCGTTCGTGCGGAAAAGTCACAGAAGACTTCAAACGAGCCAAATGATAAATTGATGAGAAGTTCAAACAATGTTATGTTTTCGCACGCAAATTCAAAACTCAAATAATTAAATTTTTTATATTTAACCGCTACTTTACATTGGGAACAGACAAAAATATAAAGATCGAGACCTGACGATAACCTCGAACGGAATCGTCGAAAAATATAAACGAACCACAAGAATTCATTCCACAATACAGTATGTATAGAGGTGCAAGTTTCGACTTTTCCTTTCAACAATAGAACGTCCATTCACATCTTATACATTTTCATGCAACACAAAGCTATCAATACGATATTCACGAACATAAAAGTGCAATATCCACACATTCCAAGAACCAAGTTTACACTCGATTCTCCAACATTTACACCTACACAGCAACATCACCTCCAGTTCATTGAACGTCGCACGACCTTCAACGACCACGGCATCGCCGTAGAAAAACCACAGCCGCGTTTCATTAAGGTTGCGGGGTCAGGACTCGTCCGGAAAGTGTACCGGGGAGGTCTCGATTAGCATAAGTATGCAGGTGGTGGATACGTTCGCCAATGAGGCCTATGTGGGCCACCGCAATCCGAGGAGAACTTTCACGAGGCGCGCCAAAAGACGCGAACCGATCAGCTGTGACTGGGCTGAGTGGTCGAGGACCACGTGCTCGAACCACGACCGGTTGTTGGACGACCCAGCGAAAGAAGCCTGCCCGACCGGTGGTTGTGGATGTCGCGAAAACCGTTCGCAATTGTGCTAAAGTGGAAGATTGTCCGGCGTGATGGTCTCGATATTTAAACGGCGATGAGATTTTTTTTGAGGTTGTTTGTATTTATTCTATGTTGGTGAATAAGTTATAATATATGAATGAATGTACAGTTTACTCTCGATTGTCCGGCTGCGGGTCATCCGGTTTGCGAATTATATGTGTCTAAAATATGTTCAGTAAATTTTTTGAATTTGATTAAATTATTGTATTTTAATGAGAATACATTATTGATGCGATATATGAAACTAACGGTGTGATTTAATTATGCGTTGTACTTTTTGCTTGGATATTTACACAACAAAAAAGTCGAATGTCCGAGAAATATGTGTGACGAGCCCATTTTAACAACAAGTTTTCATGTTTTCTGTGAAAATTTTATTTCTCTTTATGCGTTTGAGTTAAGGATTCTAAAGTCTCAAGTTGAAATTTCGAGAAAATTAAAAAAAAATTAGTTTGGATTATTACTGTTTTTCGGTTATCCATACCCTTTCCGGCATTATCCTGGATAATCAAGAGTATACTGTATAAGTTTTCATTGCTGAAAAATTTTAATGATCATCGATTAATTGAATCGATTGAAAGTTTCGAATATATTAATGAATCGAACAAGCAATCCTCATAGTAATTCAATGAATTTTCTCATCAATATATGAATAATATCACGATTTAAATTTGCATTAATATTTTGCACATTATCGTAAATGAACATTGAACACTTTCGATTTTGAAAAGCACGCAACATCCAATACATCTTTCATAGAAAGTTGCTAATTATTTTCATTAATCACATTCTATATACCCCACACACCATTTTAATAATCTTCCACAATTCAAAATCTTGTTAAAAAGGTAACGAAGACGGCATTTGTCACAGAAATAATTAAAAACGCCACGGTTCAATGTCATCGACCGTCCGCGGTCGAACCATTCAACCGAACACAGATAGAATTTCCGTTCGAAAGCTCCCGGAGACTTAACGCGGACAAATCATCAAACTCACCGTCATCGAGGGCATCTTCTATGTCGTCGTCATCGTCATCATCGTCGTCGTCGTCATCGTCGTCATCATCGTCGTCATCATTAGACGACGCCGGCGCTGCTCCTGCTGATTGTCTTCCCTTTTCCTGTGCGTGTTCTAAAGCTTGTGGTTTCACTGGGGCATCTTTTGGTTGGGTGATCGGCGAAGCCTGTGTTAAGGCTATCGCCATACAACTCACCAGTAAGAATAAAAATGCGACCTTCATCTTGCAAACACCCTACGAACAAAGGAAAAACTTTTATTAGTATTTTCAATTTGAAATTAGTATTTTTCATATGCATTCGAACAAATATGCGAAGTTAAGAGAATTTGAGAATAAAGAAAATGATAATTTTATTATCAAATAAATATTGAGTATAATTGATTTTTTAATGTTGCATTGTGAATCTGATAAAAATATGGAAATTTATCGGTAATACTTTTTTTTTTATAAAACATTCACCCGAATTCTCATAATTATTATCTATCATTATATTTTCAATATGCACATATCAGACAGAAGTAATAAAAATAAAAAAAATCACTCATAAAAAGAAAATCGATACTTTTATCACAAAAAAAAACCAGAGATCATATCATTCCACGTATAAAACATTAACCGCAAATAAAAACTGTTTTAATAACGAATGCAATTTTCCGGCTCGTCAGCGTCGCTTTTAACAGTTCCGCTGCAATGTTGCACTTGCACTGGTTTCTTACACGTCTTCGAATTCAATGATACATATAATACACGCGAGATGAACGTATACCGTTCGAGGTGAACCAACTCTCGCATCCTGCGAAAGCTCTCCCGCAAATTTGCATAACCGTATACGCGTTTATACCTCGACAACAGTAAAAAAAAAATGATAAAACGAAAATAAGCATGCGCGTTTATTATTCGCGAAATAACGGTAGTGTCAACACGCCGAAAACGTATGTGTCACATTCGATAAGGAGCGAAGCGAAATGCTTCTGAAAAGAATATTTTTTTCAATTCAAACAAAAGAACTTGATATATTTTTCAAGATATAACCACTTTGATTGATCGAGGAGTAATCGTGATCGTAAAATCAATCGATTTTCCAAACTTTAGTTTAAAAAATTGACTAAAAAGCGATCACCAATCGAATTTTCCTCTTATAAAAAATCGCACGTGAAAACGATCGAATCGCAAAAATTTCATGCACACACCACTCGTGAGGGATGACGGCACACCGTCGGACACACTCACCTAATCCGGGTGCTATCCAACACGGTAATCACTTAACACTGCGCGTCCGTGTGCGCGACCACAATACTTTATATGTGTGCGCGCGGAGGGGGCGTGCTGCTGGGCGCCGCCGCGAGATGTCTCCTGCGTCGGCGTGTCGGCGCGAGTGTCGCGTGCGCCCGAACGCGTCCCGCTTTTATACCGTTACGTCACGGGCGACACGTGACCTCGTCCCTCCTTCTGGCTGGGATGTGTGGTTGAGTATGTTTGGTGGTCGGAAGGTGTGTGGAACCTTTTTTTGTTTTTGTGCGATGTCGCAATTTATATTAATCCTCTTTTAACACGGTTCTGAAATGACACGGTTCAAGGAAGATGAACTGATTGTTTTTTTTACTAAAATTTTTCACTTTAACACGGTATAAAAATAATAAAAATATGTTTTATTATGCCACAATGGTAAGGTTCGGTGCAGGCCCGTATACTGATATAATTATATGCATGTATACTCGATCCTCTTTTTATACGGGGGATACGTTCCAGAGACTACTTACCGTGTAAAAAAAATGTATGGTGACCATACAAAAATTGGAGATAGGTTCCATCACTATATTTGGATAGAACTTCCATCCAAATGTACTTTATAAAAAATGTGCGATGGGAAAAATTTTTGCTGTGAAAAATTTTCGCTGTGAAAAATCATCAAAAATCATCAAAATTTTCATTTAAAAACTATTATTACATACATATAATTGTATCAGCATGCTGGCCTGCGTCGGATCTTACCATTGTGGCATAATGATACATATTTTTATTATTTTTATACCGTGTTGAAGTGGAAAATCCGTGTAAAAAAAGTAATCGGTTCATCTTCCGTGAACCATTTTATTTCGGAACCGTGTAAAAAGAGGATTAGGGTACTCTGGAAATATTTCACATTTGACTATTATGGATTCGTTAAAAGTGTATGTTAAATAAAATAATAGATCGAAAGTGGATGAATAATTCACACAAAATTCACACTATCGTATGTAATTCATATTGAGGAGGCCAAATTTTTTAAAATTTTCATTTACTGTTAATCCGATATTTTTTTTACTAATTACCGTTTTACTGGTAAATTAAATTTTTCCCGAAAACTCTGGAAAAACTAGAAAAAATAATGAAAAACCAAAAAGAAAATCGTAAACTTGCGCAATCCGACATTTTTTCAAAATATTTTTTGAAAATACTCTGCAAATACGAGTAAACTCACTGTCATAAAAAATATATAATGGCCTCCCTAATTCATACACGTATTATTGTTTTCAACTGGAAGTAGTCATAATTTGACCAATCCCTTTGAGTGCGCTGAAATAATTCATCAGAAGATCCCAATGAATGGATGAATTCACATTGTCAAGATATAAAGATTGAAAAGTTTTGATGTAGAAATTATTTCATTTTATCATATTTTTATCTTTAGATAAAAATATCACAAATATCAAGAATTACATGACTTGCGGAAATATTGCTATTGCTATTGCAGTAATTTTAAATTTACAGTGTAAATAATGTTGCTACATCTTTATTGATTATAAAAATAAACTATGTCAAGCACAATGAAGTACATGTGTATTTGTTTTACAATTTGTTCTGTATTTGTTAGAGGAAAATCATGTCGAAAAGATTAATTTTCATTTGTATGGTGGATTTTTGGTTAAAGAATCTGAAATTTTCCGACAATATTTGGATATTGATTTGTTAAAAAATATTTTTTCTTTAAGATATTTAGTTTATAAAAATAATTTTATTGAAATTGCACAAAAACATTTAAATTTTCTTGCATACTTTGGAATTTGAAGCGAATTTATTTTTGCGTTTGCTTATTCCATAAGCAAAGGTCAACTGCATCATAAAATCCATTATGAAAGGAAATGCTCATGTAAAAAATTAACTAATCGGTTACGAATAACAGTTTGCGTTGTAAAGCCATTAATAAAAAAATACATATCAATAAAAATACAAGGATGTCCGTGAACTAGACATAGCCGAAACGATAAATGAATTAACGACGAAACGGTGCATCTTCCGTTACTAGAATTAGTTTATAGCAAACTTGATATTCGAAGAAGAATCATTCATTTGATTTATAATCAAATATTAAGAACGTAACTCCTCTTATAAATCGAAAAACAACCTGTTGGCAACCCCTACATCCGATTCGCCGCATGTGCGAAGTGAAAAGGCTCTCTCGTCAGAGACGCAAAGTAAAATCTAGATCACCACTAATCGTTCGCACGGACGATTTGAAATCGATACGAGTCCGATCAATTTCCCGCCAATAGCAATAACAACAACGACGACAATTACCCGCGGACAAAACCAGCCGCGGACCTACCAGGAAAACTCGCCCGAACTTTCTTCAGCCGCCGTTCAGCCGGATATTGCTTATTTCGACGTTAAGCACCAGACATGACCGGCACGCGCTATATTTCACGATAATGGCCGCATTGTTGTCGATTTCGTGTTAAATCTGTGCAAACTCGTCCGTTATAATGACTGGATGATAGCCGGAACGATCATCTCGATGAGCCACAGTCACGCGCTTCGGTCCCTTTTGTCTACTGCCGAAATAGTGGTAAACTGCACGAAATGAAACTGTTAAGTTTTTGCGATTCGAGTCGTGCATGTCTTCAGGTATCATCGTGTGAAATTAGAGTTGAATGCGACAATCGATGATCGAGATAATTGCCGTTGCGTGGGGTATTCGTATGTGACGAGCGAAGATTTTATTTTAATTTTTTAATCGCCGTATAGAAAGTCGAATCGTTTCAAAAGTTAATTGAAGAAATCAATTCGAAAAGCTCGAAAATTTCATATATAAAATCGGTGTTAAGTGCGCGCTCGCTGAAAAGAAAAACTCGACCGATCGACATACCGAAGAGTGTCGATTTCAAAAGCATTAATGCATATGATAGAATAAAAAATGCAAAATCATCATAGCACATCCATACAAAGTGCAGCATAATAAACGCGATGCGAAAATTCCGATGGCGATACGACGCAAAGAAAGTGGAAGTGAACATGAGCTGAATCGTACGACGATTTTTAGAAATTTCCACGTACTCAGCTCTTTCTCCTTTTATGCGGAATAAAGCACCGTTTTTGGTACCTTCGCAGCCTACCGTTCCAACATCAGATGCTGATTCACATAATTGAGTGATACAATGCGAAAAAAATAAAGATACATTCCGCGGTTGAGGGGAAAGTCTTTACAGTTATCCTTATTATAATTCATTCAATAAGCTTCATCGGGTTACATTACGAACCTAAAATGAAAAATGTATTCGACGTACACTCAATCAATATGAAAGTAAACAGAAATTTTCAATAATTAACAATTTTATCTCACAATAATTGAACTAAATATTAACATTAATAAATGTTCAGATAGAGCTGACATTTTCAGATATGACTTTACTTATTTTCCTGCTACAAAATAAAAAAAAAGCGTCAACTTCCTATACTTAAGTGGAGGAAATGTATGTTTGAAATACAAACGGTCTTCTCAGCGTGAATCGTTCAATTCACACCGAGATGTTTTCAATCTCGAGTGCGTTTAGTTTAATGGTCTCATAAGTGGGATAATGCGGCCTTCATATATAATAATCGAACATTATGAAGCTTTCCATTAATGCGAATCTCATTATACAACGTCACTTATATAATTATCGGTGAAAAGTCGAAGCTCGAATTGGTCGTAACAATTTAACGTGTGTTCGAAAATTTGTCTCGCATCGTATTGGGTTGGTTGTACGGCCGTTGACAATGACCTTGTTTTTCAAAAGTTGTCGGCTGAAAGTCATCGATTCAATGAATAAATAATAATTTAATTTCTATTTTTTTGACGTTTTCATTTCGTGTTATCAAAATATTTTCTCATCGATCCATTCGGTACATTAATTAAATTTTCATATTGATTTAACCTCCATATTCGAGAGTTAACATATGAATCATATGAGTTCTAATTTAAAAAAAATACGGAAGAAACGATTAAGTTTATCTGACATTAATCGAGTGCCTGAGTTTATCTTAGTTCACTTTTTAAGAGAAGACCGTATGAAGATGAAATCAGACCGAATTCCTTCAATTGTAACAACCACGATTATTCCATTCAATTCTGACATAGTTCAAATAATTGTTCAAAAAGGTCTGTGCATTAAGTGTTCCGCAGTACCATAACTAAGTCGAATCGGCGCCGTTTTAGAAAACATTTAGAAATTCGAATAAATTGCACAATTTTCGAATTTTCGGATTTGTTTACATTCTTGAAATGTGGATCACACGTAAATGACCATGTTCATCTTAACCACTCTCCAATTAGAGTTATCAATTAAATGCATATATTGCACAAGAACAGTAAAATCATGAATTTTTATTGATATAAATTATTGAAGCTATTTATGTACAGTTGCTTTGAAATAACTCTTCATAATTATCTCAAATCAGTAATTAAATTGTAAGAAAGAACAATTATTAATTGTATTTATAATCATACCATTTATATTTATTTCTTATGTTTTTTTGTACTTCTTGAAACTCTAAGGTGACGAACACATATACTGCCGATCAAATATATTTGCCCACCCATATTTTTACCGATATATAATATTATATTTTTTAACAAATTTAACACTCATAATAACTTTTAAATAATGCATAATATAATTTTGAAAATATTTAAGTAAAAAAAAAAACTATAAAATAAAAAAAGAATTTGATTGACTGAAATGAAAAATATCGCATGAAAACTAAAGAGGATTTTTTTCTATAATTTTATTTATTAGAAAAATCCGTAAAAATATTTTCTGCTACTTCTTATCATGTTTATGTATCCAAATATATTTAAAACGATATCATCTATTACTTAAAAGTTATTTTGAGTGATAAATTCGTTCATAAATATATGACATTGGAAAAATATGGGCGGGCAAATATTTTTGCGCCGTAGTATATTCGATGAAAACCATTTTTGCTAGATCGGGATTTAAAACTATGTCGCTTCGTTTACAGTTTTATATTTCAAAACTGTACTAATAAACTGATTTATATTCAAATGTATCGACACTCAAATACAAAAGCCATGAATGAAAATCCGCACGGCACTGCTTGATATTCATCTACGTCACAGCCACCAGCTTTCTTCGCACACACGAGAAAATCCTTCACGATATTCTTCCTTCACGTTCGGGAGGATTATAATCAAATTGCGGCGGATTCGATAACCGGTTTCCGTGTTTGTAGGTCACAGACGAGAGTTCAAGAATTGGAGAAATGGAGAGGATGAGGCGGCACCGACTCCACTGCTGCTGCTGTTCAGGTCTGGACTGGTACTTTCCAAATTCCTAATAAACGGATGGCATGGTCGGCTCGTGGCGGTGGCCGTTATGGGATCTTCGGAATAAGATTGATTAAATGTTGAGTTGGATGGGTTTGATGTGTGGTTATCTCCGGGTTTTAATGAGTCCTGCAAAGTTTCGGTGAGATCGAATGTGAAAAGTTCTGATAAATTTCAATATATGTAGATAAAAAATAACAATAGTAAGAATATTTTTTTTAAAGAATCGTGTAGTTTTATTTCGATTGTATTGAAATTTTTTTAATCAAAATGTAAATGATCATTAAAAAAAATAAATAAACGGAATATTTCCTTTATGATGTGATGAACCAAATAAAATTTTCGGTATAATTTGTTATAGAATAAAAACATACTTTTCACGTTCATTAAAAACATCTATTGTCTTATTATATAACGTTAAAATCGTACGCATGAGTTCAATGAGTAAATTGAGAACGGATATATGTAAACATTTGAAATGTAAACCTCGCGTGTCCTATGCATATCAAATTAGCTCAATGACATTGTAATACGGGAAAAAATTTATGTTATTTTAAAAATGAATGGATTTCGTTCATTTTCTGTATCGATACAAATCATGAGAATGTGCTTTGTTTATTTATAAAAATATTTTCATGAATTCACTTGATCCGGTCCTGTGCAAGAAAGTGACACATAAGTAGAAAATGTATTTACTTTGAATGAATCAACAACACGAATACTTGCATAATAATTTCTTTCAATTGAAACCTTCTCAAAAAATTATTATCTACATTTTAAACGGATACATCAAATTGTACATAGTATGGGCAATCGATCATTTTATGTGATTTGAAATTAGTATCAATTAATTGCAATCATGGAACACTTTTAACGCCATTAGATAGAATGTTTTTTAATTGATTTTTCTGCAATTTAAAAATCAATTAATTTCAAAATATTGAATTGGAATACACGCTGATATTACTTACGTAATTATTTCATTAAAAATATGTTGATAAAATTTTGATTTCAAAATTTATTATATTTATAATACTATTAATTAATATAAATTGAATTGGTTGATTTTATTAGAGACATCTATATATGAATTTTCATTTTAAAAAGACTTTTCACCTCATTTACGATTGAAAATATTTACAAAAACCGATTTCGAAATCAATAATTGGTTTGTTTGCAAGTTGTATGAAAAATAATTTTCCTTCAAAACAATTTCTTTTTCACCGAAAGATGTCATGTTTGGTATTTTATTTGCTCTATCGAATTTAGGTAAATACAGAAATATCGCGTTTATTTGTTTTTGCAATGAATTTTCCGAAAAAAGTAGTTCGCGTAAATAAAATAAAAACTTTTACGAACATGTGCAGATAAACATTTCTTAAGCGCAATATGCAAATTTTATTGAACAAATAACGAAAGCGATATCGATTTTAGCACGTTTTGTGCAAAGCTTGCGCAATATGTGCATAATGTTTATTGTTTTTTATGCATGTGCATGAATATACGAAAATCAAATTTACTACTTACTGTGTAAGCAAATAACAATTTTTATCCATGATTCAATACTGTTGACATCTTAGCACCATATAAGTTTAAACATTACGCAAAAAGCCACCATTTTCACCATTTAGCAATACGCTGTCATCCAGGCGGATTCTCCGAAACAAAATCATGTGATTTTACTTATGAAATAAATCAAAAGGTATAGTTTTGTTGATATTATTTAAAATTTCGCACTAATAATACCCAAATTAAAGGTAACGTGGTTAATAAACTTTATTTTTTGTTTGTTTATAGTGTATTTAATCCATAAATTTCGAGGGAAATTTTTTCGTTGTGATATTGCATTACAAATAATATATTTATAGTAATAAATTAGTTAAATAAGCACATTTTTCCGGCTTACCCTGATTTTAACTTGTTGCAAATTATTTTGACACATAAATATACAGGATATGACCTTTGGAAAATTCTTTTGCATATTGAAAAAAAATTGAGAAATTTCGATATCACATATTTTTTCATTATAATATTTTCGTCACATACGAACGGTCATGTGACGGGTCATCCATTTCGTGACGTTTTGCATACGATATGAGAGATTTTCTCATCGTTTAAACATAATTATTCGTTACAAAATCTCGAATGTGTCATACAATAGGCAAATTAGCGAATCAGTGCCGATTTCGATGTTTGATTACGTCGGTCCTTAATGACTGTCAGATTAATTCGTTTACGTAGTTTTATGATCGTTTACAATATGAGAATATAACAGTGGTGTAATTGTGGTTAATTGACACAGAGGTCGTTTACAAAACGAACACGTTTCTCATTGTTAGTTTTTGTAATGTGAAAAAATATGAATGTAATCAAATTAAAGCGCAATTTTGATTTATTTATATATGAAAGAATGGTTGACATATCTTTTGATTTATTTTACAAGATTTATCTGATATTTTTCACTGCCGAAATACATCTGCATAATGTTTTATGCATTTTATTTCCGGAAAATGCACTCACTCGCACACAGCGCCATATCTTTGTACCGTAACGGAGGAGAAAGCAATTGTCGCACATTACACAAAGTTTCGTAATAAAATTGTTCTGCTAAAAAAAATTAAAACGAATTATTTTTGATTGAAAAGTGAGCGCAGAACCGCCATATAAACAAACAATAACACACAAACTTTCTTGCAAATAATCCATTCATAAACAAAACCGCAGAGTGATTACGAATCGGTGCGCCCACACTCGACACATTCCATCGGCCTTGCCCATTGCACCGAATAATGCAGCCAGAATTGGAATTAGCCGAGGAGGTTTTATCGATATGGGAGTACATGTGATCATGAACTTGTCCGGTTACCATTTCATATATATTTAAAATAATAAACGTGGACTTATACGGCGCGTTGACCACTTTCTCCGGTAAAACGGGAAGGAATCGATAGACCTTCGTCGTCATTCTTTCACCAGACCAGTTCTTGTGGTTCGCCGACGCACGCATGTTCGATTTCAAGGATTTTCCCGAACAAACATGTCAAACGACACTTTTTTGTAATATTCGATTCGTTATCATATTCGTCGTTTTTTTTCTCGTCCATGAAATAATACTTCGATGCATTTTTTTTTTAAATTTCGTCATGTTAAGTTGATATTGATTGAATACATTATTGCAATGAGTATTTTTCATGCTTCGAATGAAACATACATATGACACTTTTTAAAGTTCACCACAGTTAGTCGAACATAAAACATAGTAACCCAAATCTGTCTTCAAATGTGTCTTTTTTAATGAATAGATGATTTTACTAATGTCAGTCTCATAGCTTTGAATAATCCACATTTAATTAATGATATTTTAATAGTTCAAGTTATTCATTCAAATCGCTTGCAATTTTGCTATCTATATCTATGATAACTACTATGAATCAGTAAAGGTATTTTGGTAATATTGCACCTTTACAAGAAATCAGCATACAATTTACCATGTATAGCTCGAAGGCCTTTTCACAAACGATATCTAGTCGTGTTGAGCCTTGGGTAGTCGAAGATGACGCCATTGAGCATTTGTCATCGAAAAGATATCTAAGAACGATCGCGGAAGTAATGTTGAACGACTTGCCGATTGGAAACGGATAAACCTAAATAAACTATTTAAATTAATACTTTTCTGTTTACTTTTAGGTTAAGTAACCACTAAGCGTACATTTACATATTCATATACTAAAGAAATCATTTTTAGCTATGAAGATTTTAAACAAGAAGTTTACGATAGAAGTTACATTGTTATCTGCTTGATTTGTGAAACAACTTTCATTGTATTTTCAATAAAGATTTTGTCGTACATTTTATGTATAATTTATTGAAAAAATTGGTTCAAAGTTATTTTTTATTTTAATGAATACATTTTATCGTTTAGAATTTAGAAATACAATATATTTAAAATTTAAAATGAACCATTGAAAACATCACAAAATAAACATCGATGAGTGGTTAGGTCGCAAACCCACTTCATTCATTCTGAAATTAAAATTTTCAAATTGTAATATTGATAATAAAGAACATCAATGAATGGTTAGAACACAAACCCATATATATTTCGAACGCGATTAATTTCGATATGAGATCTAGAAAACATTAAAAATACATTTTTTAAGATTAATACATTATTAAATTATTAAATTTAACCGCTTTGTAAATAAGTATGAAGCCATTTAATCTGGTTTCAATTTGTTGTAAGCAATCGTGCTCGGCTCAGAGGTCGTCGGAAAATAAATCGTTCACTATTTTATAGGTCACACAAATGTTTGCAATTGTAGATGAACTATTGTTTCCTCGTGATCGAGCTTTTATTCGCACAGCAGAAATATATACATTGTAAGAATGTGCGGTTAAATCGTGATATCGATGCTCCACCTGTACACGAGTTAATCGATAAATTTGGAAAAAATAAGAACGTCCGAGAAAAAAATTAACTGATCGTGTCACAGTTAAAGAAATCAGCGGCCTTTCTAGGCATTAACCTAAAAATTGTATCTCATCACGATTGAACTGAAACATACATATATTTCTGAAAAATTCTAAAAAAATGGTTAAATACTCATTATTAATTATTTTTTATGTACATTTTTTCCAAATTAACGAGTCGTTTAAATATTTGTTGAGATTTTATACTTTTCGTAACAAATTAAATTGTGTACATTGAATTTAAATACATGACGTAATTTCAAAACTTGCCCGAGTCGTTCTAGTCGAATTCTAGGATATCTGGAAACAACATTCTGGTTTGCGTAAATCATGTTCGACCCGAGGCATAACGTAAAAATGGAAAATAATGAATACTTTGCACAATGACAAATCGTTATTCGAAAACAGTGATTTTTTTCTATATATTCACGTTTCGTTGCAAGAATTCATCCATAAATTATTTTAGGGTCTTTGCAGGATTTTTTATTTCAATAAAGTGTATGAAATATTTTTGTGTTATCGTAAAATGAAAAAGATATAATTATCATTTAAACGATCTTTGTATTTTTTTTGTTCACAAAATTTCATATTTCGGTCTTTATGTTAAATAAATCATGGTTATCAATTTAAAAAGTTGCATCTTAAAATAAGTAAATTATTAAATTCAATTTCTAATTTACTAACATATAATATGAATAAAATTTTTATAAACGAGAATTAAATATAATATATTTGAATCTTAACAAAAATTTAAGTCGCGAACATCTCAAATTGGCTTATTGTTTTTTTTATACCTATATATAAAATAAGTATTTTTTAAAAACCCGTTTTTTGAATTCCACTTGGTTAATTATTATCTGCCTGTTAAATCAGCGCCTATAAGTTATATTTTAAAGATGTTTTTTTATAATAAATCTAATACGATAGTATTACCATAATTCAATTAAAAAAAGAATTTCCAACTACCGAAAATATTTTTACGCGTACGTTTTTAATGTTTACAACAATATATCATGTTTTTTTACGATCTGTCAAATAACAATCCATTGTAATTCCAAATGAATAATGGTATGAGTTTTCAATTTCAGAAGATGATCTTGATGTGCATTAGGACAACAAAGACGTCATCCATTTCTAACTTAAAATTATTATTAATGATCATACATTCAACGTTAATTTATGATTTTACCTCATGCTTTTTTTTCATGAGCCGAAAACAAAAATGGAGAACACCTTTCTCCTCGGAAATTTTTACGTAACGCTTTCTTTATGAGTAAACACAATCTTCGGCTGAATTCATATACATAAAATATGAAAAAAGTTTCACATTTCAAATATTTAATTAATTCAAAATACACGCCCGAAACAGTTTTAATAAACATTCTTGCAAAAATTACAAATTATAACTGGTTTTGTATAAAATAAGTAAACGTTACAAATTATGAAAATAATTTCAAATCAAATTGATTAGTGAATTGTAAATTTCTAACGCATACGTTTGGATTAATTTTCACATAATTACTTCATACTAATATGTGAGCCTGTTGAAATATCAGCGAACGCTTTATTAGTAAAATATAATCGAAAGGCAAATACATGTGTATATATGTAATATTATATAACATATGCAACAAAATGAGAGTCCAGTGAATGTACTGCAATTATTGAATTCCGATAATGCATATCTAAAACTATTGAAAGTCCACAACACAAATATTAGATGCAAAACTCTTGGCAAAAAAACTAGTCATAACGGATTTGATATAAAATTCCCAAATCTCAACATCGTGATCATCGAATTTCAAAATACGACGTTTAATGAGACATTTACGATAATGACCTTCACATATTTAGCATACGTTTTCCTCATTACATAGGCAATGCAGTCGTCTTCGAAACGATACTGGTAATCAAAATCGTTTCGCGAATCTAAAAAACTTATCGAAACCGCCTAATACAGAATCGACAACGAGCAAAAAGTAAATCGAATCATATTGTTCTTGTTTTCGCGGTTTGCGAAGACGTTCTTCTATTACATCACCGTCGGTCATTATTAATCGATTATTGTTCTGATCCGGTTGGCGAATGTTGTCATTTTATATATTTTCGTATTACGCATTGTTTCATTATAGTAATTGTCATTATTCGGAAATACCGCGAATGGCATTGTTTTTTATTTGTCGTGCGAATTTAATCAACTGATGACTTTGGACAATCGAGCTACTTTGTTAGTAATACATATTGTTAGTCTTCGAAAGAATGCGGTTTTTATTATACTAAATATACTAAATTACAACAATTTGACGATTTTTTTAGAGGAAAATTACTAACAAGTATTTTTCCATCTGCTATAAATAGTACATGCACGATTCCATAATTCGACTATTTATGTCTAACAATTATTTTGAAAAACAAAACGTACCGGAGGCAAATTCAATTTCGTTAAACAAGGCTAATATGATCCAAATCAATGGTACGTGTTCCAATAAAAATTAGACACTAAACAAGGCTCAGATTGAATTAGAGCCAGCACTTAGCGCCACACTATTGCACAATCGAAAAAACTTGTAAATTTTCGACCCGGAACGTCGATGAAATCGAAAAAATGCGTTTCGAGAGAGTGTGGTAATTTCGTAACATGATCGTAGCGAAACCTATCACATGACCGCATAATTCATAAACGAACCCGTTTAGCACCACGTGCTTCAAAACAATTGTCGACTTAATCATTTAGCACATAGTTTTTTTTCAGTAGAAAGCTGAAAAAACCATTGAATATATCATAGTTAAAGATGTAGCCCGATGTCAACGTGAATATTCATCATTGGATCATATTTGGAAAACAATTTTTATTTTAAGGTTTTTTCAATGAAAATTGCTAAACGAACTTTTACAATAGTAAATCGTTATCAAAACATTTTATTGACAATTATAAGATACTTTTTTTTATTAAATCATACATTGAAGTAATTCTAGAACTCTCAAATTTAAAATAAGAAAATGGTTCAGTCAATAAACAACAATATCGACACATTACTAATTTCGGTCATTATAAAATAAAGTTAACTCTCGGAAACATCAAACGATTAGATTCCAACGAAAATTTTCACGAGAATTAAGTACAAGTTTTTCATTGTTTAATCTGCTGTAAGAACAAGTTGTATTAGACATACGTCCGGTTGGTAATCACTGGAAAAAGAGAGAAATTGATCACGTGTTTGCCGGTAAAACGGAATGTGGAAGAGTGTGTTATGGTCATTATTGCCGAACGTTACGTCATCGAGATAGTGAGGAGAAATGCTGACGTGCTTACTATTTATTCTCGAGAAATAACTTGTGGTGGTGTTTCGATTAGATTTTGATATTTTGATGTGTTATATTATATGTTTGTCCTAAAAAAATATATTATTATGGGTCATCTATAGCTTATTTTGTGGAATGAATATGAAGGATGAGTTTTGCATTAAATACAATATTACTTATATGCTTTTTGAGAAGTTTCAGCTATTATATGTATTTGATAAATTTTGGATAAATTTATAAAAAATGAAAAGTATTTTAAATATTTTCTTTTAATATATTTTTTAATGAAAATAAATCAAGCGTATGCAGATATGAATATTGTTATATTAATGTTATTACTGTATATAACAATACATATTATTTATTTATTTCAATGAAAGTTATTTTGCTGTCATAAAGATGTTGTGTACATATGTATTAACAACATCGCATAATCAAATATATGATAGTAGGAAAAAAATTTTCAATGCACGTGCAAAGTGACCTAAATCGTGGATGACGAAACTATGGAGCGCGTGCTTTGTAAATAAACGACATGTAAAAGCTCTGAAAAAAAAATCTACACACAGAAACAAATTTATTTTATCAAACAAACTGTCCATGTTTCCCAAATACAAAATTTATCACATATCCGTATATTCAAAAAACTATGTTATTATCAACAACAAATAATCAACCGACCAACTTTCGTTTATATTTCACGAAAATGGATACACCAATTATCAGACTTTATTTCCAAAATAATTGCCAATTCCAGTGTGATATATGAAGCCAATAAATCTTGACATTTGATTGAGTTCGATGTCTATCGTAAATTTTCAATAAACGCTATTTTGACCTCTAAAGAGTTTGATGCACTGCTCGACATCCGAAGGTGGAAGTTGGTCCATGGGAAACCGGAAAGAAATAGAAGACGATTCGAGGTCACGAAGACGTGCTTTTTTACCGCCTCATAGTCCGAAATATGTTCTCGTATGTCCATAAAGTAAAATGATTGGGAAAGAAAGCGAACGCATCTGTCGAAACCGCAAGTTTACGTGCCTTCAACGTGGAAACCTCAAGTTCGTCTATGCCAATAGATGGCGAATTTGTACAATAGAAATTTGACACTTTTTCATGTCACTCTTCACAGAATATGGTTTCTTTTTAAAATGTCTCGAGAGGTGTGAAAGTTAAAAGTGTATTTTTTCCGAACGAAAGCATTTTTTTTTTATATTGGAGAATATACATACATATGTACATAAATCGTAATCGAAACATAATATTCGATTTTCGAACCCAAAAAAAGATAAAAATTATTTTCATACATCTTTAAAATAATATACATATATTCAAACTAAGATTCAGGAATATGAAAATAAAATATAGGTATTTATATTAAAAATTGTATAGATATATATTATATTAAATGTATGTATAGATAACGCTAATAATAATAACTCACTAACAAAATTAATTGCATTATTATTCATCAACTTTTAACAATCATCTTCACTACTATAATTTAAAAATGGTTTCAATACCATTGCATATTGATAGGAAATTTTCTTTTTCGACCACTCCAGTGCATATATCAATACGAGAATATGAAAGAGTTTCGAATCCGGTTCTGTCGAAAGTGACCGTCGTGGTCCCTGAATGCGTTCATCTCGCATCACATTCATCGTCATCGTTCACATCCTGATCCGGACCGGCTCCGATGTTAAATATTGTCGATTACAGACGGCGAAAGTGCACTCACTACCCGATTGTGGGTCAGTAAAAAGGGAAACTTCTTTCGACCACCGATGCGATTCGCCTCCGACGAAAGTACGAGTCCGCTCAAAGTACTCGAAATCATGCTCAGAGCCGATCGTATGATCGTTAAGAATCTTTCGTGTTTAATTATAATAACATCTCATCGTGATTCGTAAGGTGTTCTCGGTATTTTGGATGTAAAGTTTCGCACAGTCACTGTTTTCGTGACGTAACCTGAGTTATCATCGTGTATCAGTTAAATTGCCGTTAAGCACGGTAGCAATTGTCAAAATTACATAATTTGGATGTTGAGCGTATACTTTCATTCATAAAATAAAGATAAACGAAATAGATTGAAAGTGAGATACAAATCCAACGGTCTCAGTTGGTAATAAAAAAGTAGTCGTCGCATTGTTTTGCGAGAATGTTTGAAGTCAAAATTATGTTTATTTTAATATGGTTGCAGACATTTTTATATTTTCGCGTTGAAATGTAATGAAAATATTTGTTTTATTTGCGAAAGCATAAAAGGAAAATGATTTTCGATATTTTTTTGTCGAATTACGCACCGTATTTTTTCTTATTAATAATCATGTGATATATGTATATTTAAGGAAGATGCGTTAATATTATTATAGAAATTTGATCTATGAGGTGTCGGGTGAATCAAAATACTCAAAATATTTTTTGTTACATTATTTATCCTCACATATTTCCTCGTATATAAAAAAATATCAAAAATGTTTAAAGATTCCTTGCAAAAATTTATATTACCAAAATAAAATAATAAAAACATAAAATACCACATAATTTGTATATAAATAATCGAACAAATTCGCTTTTATTTAACAAATAAAAAACACACATTTTCGTTGAACCGTGAATATGATAAACACACCCAACACCCGGATCCTATTTAAATTTTTCACATATTAAGCGAAAACGGAATGTGTTCGCGCGAATCCGACTCCTAAACAGTCAAATATTCAACAAAACCTCTAAAAATACCCAAAAATCGAACACATATTTCCCAGACATCATTCGAACGTTTCGAACGCTTTTCGTGTACCATAAATTCACTTTGATCGATACGACCCGCCTAAGAAATCGAGCGAGATCTGACTTTCGACTGACCTTGGCTCCGCGTGGTATTCTTCGAAGACAAAACGTGATGATGACCACATCCGAGGTAGGAAAAGTGAAAATGTTTCAAGAAAGTACCATAACAGCTGCGAGGGTGTGTCCGAGTCGACGAGCCTTGTACATTTCCGAAGCGACGATTTCGTTTTTGAAAACATCTCGTATCGAAAGGCAATAGAATGAATAAAAAAAAATCAGGATCTGATGTGTTAATTGTCGTTCATGACATTCGTAAAAACCGTGCATCTTCAAATCGATGGATTCTATGAAATAATGACTCGGTGTTTGTTAGATACGACGAAGATAAGGCTGTTTATACAGTAAGAGCACCACTTATGAATCCGGATTTGATTTTATCCAATGTTTATCGAACCGAGTTGGAAATACCTGTGGATGATGGTGTGGTGATTCATCCACAGGAATATCCCGTATCCTGTTACGTGTTTGCTACGGTGGAATGATAGCCTATCGAAATAATATATCAATATGGTAATTTAATTATCTGCAAAAATTTTGATAGTTTCGTTTTTTGTGGATGTTAATTTCGGCGTGACGATTTTGCATAATGTATTTGTGTGTATGTAGGACGTGTCGTATCAAAAATATATTCATCACAAGTTTGTTCGGAAAAGAGATTTCCAAAAAAATTATTAGTGTCGAAAGATATTTATTATCGCTAATTGAATATTTTTATATAGAATTAGAGAAAATGGTGTCACAATCGGTACGTGTATCTTGATAAAATTCGTTCTCATCCATAAACAAAATTAAATAATATATTTTAATAAAAATGAACATTATTTGAGAAAATGAAAGTGGCGATTTGCGTATTTTATTATGAATATGATGGGAAAATATTAAAAATAATTTTATAATTATTCACGTGAATCAATATGTAAAAAGAACTCTAATACGACAAGTGGTACAATAGACTATTTATCTTAAATTCTTATTAGATGTCAGTAATTAAATTTGTATAACGTTCCAAGGTATATAGCAAAATATATTGCTAGCCACGACCTTTTTGTACTAACCCTATCATCACAAAAATTAATTTGAACGTCAATATTTTCCGGTTAATATATTATACCAAATTTCACAATTAACACTTGCACTTCCTCGAAACTCTTGACTCCAATTAGCATTTACAACCTTCACGGCATTTACCAGAGTTATAACCTTGTTGGACAATTTTAAAATTGTTGTAACAGAACGAATTTTATTGTCTCCAATAATTGCAATCGATAAAATTTCACAACTTCCATGAAATTTATAAATTTACTTCAAAAACCTAATTTATACATACGGTTTTACGCAGAATACGAGTATACTACGATCATGATTAAATTTAAATTAGCTAAATAAATGAAAATAGAAATCTACACTTTAACAATTCTATCGTTGCTATAATCAAATCAGACCCTATTGATTTCAATCAACACAATTTATCAAATTTCACAATTAACATGTATGAATGTACTTCCTTTTAGCGCCTGACTCTAATTAACACGGATTTCGAAGGATTTACCAAATCCGTAATCTGATTTAGGGTGATAGATTTTTTCGAGATAAAAAATATATAAATATATATATATTTTTTAAACCCGTCATTTATTTTTGAAAAGGTAAAAACTTATTCATTTTCATTGATCAAATTCGATTCAAACCTATAATAAATTCTTTTTAATCGAATAAAATGATTATAATTCTGCTTTATCAAGATATATATTATATTTTGGTATACGTAGTTTGACAACTGTGATTTTCACGAAGGTCATACGATGGACCCTTAAAAAAAGAAGAGCTTAAGTACTAAATTATTATATGTATATACCACAGTATATTTTTTAAATTTAAATACCTTGAAATCGAAAAAACCTTAAAGTATAGAAACTGAATATCACCCGCAACCTTCACAAGGACACAAAACCTCAATGAATCTTATACTGAAACTTAATATGACAGGTGAATTTATAAATTTTATTATCGGAATAATTCGATGAACCAAAAAGGATACGTACCCATAAAATCCCGGATACGTCGAAACGCATAATTAATCTAACCATCATCCACGACCTTCTCAAGTACTTGAGTTCAAATTAAAACATTGATTTACAATAAAAACAATGGATACATAAATTATAAATTTATGAAAGGACTTCGGTACCTACAATACTAAAAATAATACCGAATATAATTAAAATTATTATCTATAATTTTTATAAAATGAGCTTTAATTAATTCTTAGCGTTCGAGTGATTTTGATAACAGGTGGTGTCAGCAACTCGATGAAAATTTGAGATATTAATAATTTATGACGATTTTTTATTTATTTTCTTCAGTTTTGTAAATCAAGATAGTTGGTGTTACAATACATACAATAGAATACATCCTATTTTATATTTCACTATAGATGCAACATTTGTTTGATTTGTAGAAAGAAAATTTTATCATAAACAAAAATAACTTCGGCGCAAATATTGCACCGATCGAGTACTATTGATAAGATATACTCGTAGATATTAATATGGATATAGATATAGATATTATATTAGATACGAGCGGTAGGCCCGATGTTATAACATCGCATGCGTGATTTGAGGAAAAAATTTGAAAATACAATATAATGACAGTATATTTACCCGTTGAATATAGTTGAAAATGTGAAATGTTTATTTAATTTATTATATAAAATATTATAGAATATTTTGTAGATATTACAATATTTATTTTAATTTAATATTAATTTATCTAATAAAGCATAGATTTCCACATCACCCAGGAGGTACTATGCTAGATGCTTTACATTTTTTTTAATGTGGGAAAATTGCCGAATTAAATTTCGAAGTTCAAAATCATCTTCCTTGTTCACCAGATCTTGCGCCATCAGATTTTTTTTTATTTGTTTATGTTCTTGGAGCATTCACTAAGGGAAAAAAAGTCAACAGGGTGAAAAATTTAGAAAACCATTTAAATTCATATTTTGCATCAAAGCCATATTTTAGAAAAAAGGGATCGAAAAGCTGCCTAATAGATGGCAGACAGTCCTAAATAATGATGGCGATTATATTTTATAATTACTATATGCCCGTAAATATATATGAATACATTTTTATTATGTTTAAAAAAAATGGAATTTTTTTCCGGTACCCCTAATACAAATTTTTATTATGTTTAAAAAAAATGGATTTTTTTCCGGTACCCCTAATATAATAATCAAAATAAAAATTACTTAAATTCAAATGAAAAAAAAAATTTATTAATTAAATATTAATAATTAATAATTATAATTAAAATTCAAATAAAAAACAAAAATTTCCAATTTCGAACAGTGCATAATTTCTAGCGTGAAAATGTGAACGCTGAAATAGTCCTTAACGCACATTGGCAAAGGATGTAATTCAGTGCATAATTTCTAGCGTGACCCCACACAGACAGACAGACAGACAGACAGAATAGCGCTATTATTATATGGAGGATGGAGGATACTCGTATAATACATAAAAAAACCGATTTTATAATAGATAATAGAATCCTATGATAATCCTACCCATCAACCCATGATGATGGGTTGATGAGTGGGATGATAAACCCTTCGTCTATAATCTTCATACATTCATAATAACTTTTTGATTAACGCTTTGATTAATCACAAATTAACAAATCCCCATCTCATAGAAACATATAATAAACCCAATTAAAAATCATAAGCACTTAAATTAAAATTCAAGCTTCGATTCACATCAACAATAGACGCATACCAAAATCATAGATAACTCGATCAAAAATTCAAGACCCACCCCGAACCTCCATCACCACCGAAACGCATGGTGAACCCAACGATTGCCCACGACCTTCACGAGGTCCTGGCCCCCCAGAGAGGGGGCAGAGCCCCAGCTGGGGGCTGCGGGCGACCTTTGAGCCCCGTCTCGTCTCAGATAAGGCCCCGTGCGCTTTCTCCGGCCCCAGGCGAGAACGAGCGCGCGCTCCTCGTCACTACGTGCTCGGCGTCCGCGCGGACAACACACGCCTAACACTGTCCTCGTCGGCTTCTTTCTGTGATATGGGATTGTTTTGATGGTTTTTGGTTTCGGTCGTTGAGTGCAGTGGTTCTGTAGTTTCGGCCAGTGCGAACTAGGCGCTCGTGTTTGTTGTCTGTGTTGTGTTAGCGGTGGTGTTTTCAGTGCGCGTTGCGACGGTGCGTGCGGTTGCTGAAACGGCGGGAGATTTTTTCAAAATGAGGTATGTTTGATGATTTTTTTTGTAAGGATATAACCTTTGATTGTTATATGATATGATTTTTTTTTAAATTTATTGGATTGTTTCATATGTTAAAAATCTTTCAAAATTTTTTTCTTGCAATCATATTATCATTTTGCAAAATAAAATTAATTGGATTCTCTCTTCGAAATTGAAAATTCAAATGATGTAATATGAATATGTCGACTTTGTTTTTGATTTTATTTTTCATATGAACATTTAAATAAATACATGTGTTCGACCTCGGTTATAGCTTCCTCGTTAGCAACCATCATTACCAGATTTATCTTCATAATTTAACGCATCTTTTTTTGCACACGGAGCGTGTCTTTGATTAATTTGAACGGAAAAACATTTTATATTTGTTTAGCATGTCTGAAATATGACTTGACGGATTCATGTGATAATCGTACAGTTTTCGCGTCGAAATTCACACAGAAAAAGGAGAAATCAGCAATGCATTCTAAGAACATTTTTTTGTATTTTTTGAGATGTCGATCTTAACTTGAAAATTTTTTTTCCGTTTCCCGTGTGCTGAACGCTTTCAAAATACACATCTCATTTTGAACACAAATACAGGAAAATATAATTTTTTTTAAATACGTGTGAATGTATAAAAGTAAAACCTTCACATTCGTTTAGCGAATTACCAATAAAATCGACGATCTTTAGCAATTAGACGCTACGTAACTTTCTCCGTTATTCAACAACTTTTGCTTTCTTCTCGTGAACGATCACATCTGACAAAGGATCCTTTCGTTCGATAACGAAAATTCGATTCATAAAAAGTCACAGTGAATGTAAATAAGAGTCAAAATTCCAAAGTACGCCCTGTACTTTCCTCTTTTACCAGATTTGTGTGACAAATCCGTAACAATATAAGTACAAGCGTACATGCAGAGAAATTTGTGCTAACAATTAACATATGAATGATGGCTCGAGACAAGCCATCTTCGCGAAGGCTCTTCATAAAATCGAATACACTTATTTACATTTTGAACACATGCTCATATACAAACACTTCGTGAAAAAAAAAACAAATATGCTTTCACATAAGATTCATTTCCAGCATCACACGGAAATCCATATTGAAAACCGAAGGATTAGCACGAGTCGGAGAGCCGAAATTCGCGCTAAGTTTCAAAATTTCCGACACAAAAGTATGGGTACAATATACGAACGGACGTGTTCATCTGCATAAACTTTCTCCTCATTAACATGTCTCTCATTGTCACTGCCAGCGTTCCGCGAATTTCGATCGTAAGAAAATTAATTTTCGTGATATTATATAAATTGAACGCGCGCTTTGTTGACGCGAAAAAAAAGAAGTTATAATAATGAAAGTGAAACTGTAACAGTGCTTTTTTTCCTATTGCGCAACGTCTATTACCATTCGAAGCGGTAGTACGGACGGTCTAGTTCAGCGTTGACCGACTGTCACTGCCAACACTTCTCAAACTGTTTTAATAGCAAAAATAGCATCAACAGCAATGTATCTCTAACTAGATTCGCTCATTATACTAACACATTCAAATTCGAAGTGATTTTTTTTATATAATATTGCATATACATATTTAATATAAATTTTCATTACCCATAAAATTACTTTAAAGCGTATCGAAGCGATGCGTATATTCATTAGATTACATTTTTGCACAATTAAATCGCTTTCTACCGCGAATCGGTAATAATATTCATAAATAAATTGATACTATATTCGTCGATTAACTATTTCTCAATAACTTAATAAAAACAAGATTATAAATTACATTTGCCCTAAATAACTTAACCTTTTAACATGCAAAGATTGAACCGAACATCCTCTTTATAAAAAAATAGTTCCCAACTGCGAAAACAACGGAGGTATTGCGCAATGTCGAGGATGTGCCTGGTCTCGTTTTGCAATCGTCTCTTTTTTGCCATTGTTGTGTTACACTTTACAAAATGCGCTTTTTCCCATCGGACCGCGACGTTGATGCACTATTTCGCACCGATGCATAAATTTGAAATTCGAAGAGTTGCAAAAGTCGTGTCGTTGATTGTCGCGAAATTTAGAAACGTGTGTAATTGCGAATTTTGGATGTGATAATCGAATTCATGCGAATCCTCGCTGCGGTTTGTATTGTTGGATTTTTCATGTTTGAATTATGTTAAAATTATATTATTGGGGTTTTGAGGAAAATTCTACATTTTAATAAGCATTTTTAATGTTTTCATAATAAAAAATTTTATTATTTCTTTTGATAGTATTATTAAAAGATTTTTCGTTAACTTTTGATAACAAAAAAATTAGCATAATATTAAAAAGTAAAGTAAAGTTTAAAAAAATATGACTGATATGATTATAACCACAAAAAGTCATATTTTTCCTTATAATTTATTATTGTAGAATATACTTTATTACGGATTCATAAGAAATTATCGCATGACTGTCATATTTAAACATGATGTCTGTCACATTTATTCGGAAATCTTATTTCCGTTTGTTTCCGAATAATGCGGTCACTTTCTTACAATCGAGATCGTTTATACGTGATTATTATGTCATTTGATAATAAAAAAATTATTCAACAATAAAAATAAGAGAATCCATAAGAGCAAAATTACTAAAATCGGTGATTGGTAATTGACAAAGTTTTCCAAAAAAATTTTCGAAATGAAACGTGGGTTTTTCAGATGATTGCACGGTTTCTGATCAAATTCAACAAATCGCATTCACAATTTAATTTGTAAAACCCGTGAATGAATCACCATCATATGCAACTCCAAATTCACCTAAAAAAATACGAATTTGATATAACGTTACTCAGACGGCCTTGACAGCAACGGTACATTTGCATCATTTCGAATTTTCGCTTTTGCATGCAAAACCGAAGAAGACCTCACCGGCGAATTTCTCGGAACGAATTACACAATACCCATCTAATTACAATTCGATAATCCACCGCTTTGTTTAGCCTTAACTTTAAGAGATCGAGACGAGCCTGATAATACCATATTATGAATAGGGGCCTTGAAGGCCGATTATGTTGCCGATGGAACTGTTCGTTTACCGACAATGGTGTTTTGCGGACTGTTTTCTATGTTGTTTCTAGTCGCGTCTTCTCGCGTAAGTGCGAATGAAGTCGGTTGAAAGGTCAAGGTGGCTATCGAACGACAGCCGTTTCAAAAAAAAACCGCCAAAATTGATAATGTCAATATTGTTGTGAGATGATGGAAAATTTTCGATCTTGAACGTTTTCTGCGGTAATTTGTGTGTATACGTTAAGTATCGAGGGACGTATAGTATAATAGAAGTAAATGTGTTGTTTCTTGTGTATTATATTTGTTTCATGTTAAAGTGCTCCATTTAAATTTTTCTTAGAAAACGTAATTATTAGTTTTGTTAAACTTTAAAAGTTTACCTCCGTTTGTGTTCGAATTTTTACGGCTACTTTTTTCGATCGATGCCGTCTATTGATTACACATGTTTTTTCCCCCGGCAACACATTTGAATTTTTTTTATATTTCCACAAAATAATTATTTCTAAATATATTTAACGAGCGACTTGTAACAAAAAACGGAATGTAGCGTCATCATTACACGCATACAAACACGGAAAAAAATGATTAATGAAGATGTACTTTACGAAGCGATTAGTGCTGCTTACCGTGATTTTTTTCAAAATCTTCCACATAAAACATCAATTTTTTTTAACAAGAACGCATCGAGTTTCCTAAAGCTGCGAAGATCAGTTTCAAGTTGAATTTCTTTCACGCTTTTCTAAAACGGTCGATTATTCACACCGTTCGTATTTGACGGCCGCACTTTTTTTCACCTAGAGGTCAAAATTTTCTTTATATCCAATCTGCCGAATCTTCGGAGCCTTCGGGATATTTTTTACATAGAATTCCGCGGAAACGTTGACCTCATACAAAATCCGGGCATCGAGTGCATCGCCTCGTACGTGACTCGCGAAACGTATAATATCTACGATAGATCGCAAAAAACAAATTTTTGTTAAAACGCATCATCATCTGAACAGTTTATTGGAACTATGATATAATCAGGATGTGTTCGACATTGGACGATTTTGTACAAAATTTCTCGTATTCGTGTGAATAATTTGTTTGTGGTGCGCCGTCAGTGGGTCGACTTTCACTTGTAGGTCAAATCGTTTTACTCTCTAGTACGAAAAAATTATATGCCCACGCATAACATATACGAATAATACGTCTCTTTTGATTTTCTAATCATCCCATAAATCATCCGCTTCGTAAAATTTACATTGACAACGTATTTATTGTATGGGTTTTACAACCCTTTTACGTGTGACCTACATTTTGGTGTGATTTGAATGAGGTGAAAATGAGAACGCATCAAGTCCACAATTGTTGTATTTGAAGTTTATTAGATGAATGATTGTCGTTTTCAAAATTTACTGTTATGATGAATCGTATAAATCGATCATAGTTAACATTTGATGTTCTTCGTATATTTTAATGTAGTGAAAGTATTATAAATTGTTTGTCAACGCAGCATTTCAGTATAGGATTAGAATGGAATTGATTCGTTTGAAAAGGATTTGCATCGAATTGCATAAATCGAGAAGAAAGTGTAACACAATACGCTTGCATATTACAATTATACAATATTATATATCGAGGAAGGAAGCTGACGCGTAAAAATGCGAAAACTTTTACTTTCGATTTCGTATAACCGATGAATTTCACTCAAGGTGGTGTCGAACACCGTAACGAGATCCGCAGCTTTTCCGACGAGTCTTCTCTTGCTTTTTATCCGTGAATTTTTTGTTAATTATTATACAATTTGTACTATTTTTTTTGAGCTTTTAACTTTCGGTCCATCTCGATTGCGTATCGTAACGTTCGCGTAACGACAGCGGTCGCGTTACGTATTACAAGACACAAATATTTGGAACGTATGTAATATTAGAATCGAGATATAATCAACATGTTTGAATTCTATGTTATATTTAAATTACGAAAAAAATCGTCGACATGAATTAAAATTCACGAGAATGAATATTAGCAATTTTCCCACTATCGAATTGTCAAAGTCGTGCTTCGTTTTAATAGTATAACGTTGCGTTGGGTGTCCTCATTTTTTTTTCATGTAGCCCGAGATGAAAAAATGAAAATATGAATTTTGCGAAATTCGACGTTGCAGAAACTCGTCGTCTTAATATTTTTGTTAAAGTTCATTTTTGCAAATTAGCGAAATGTCGTATCGTTAGGCGCCGCTCACTCTCTAAAATTAAATTGCGTAGGTCGGTCCAGTTGCGAATTTGCGTTTTGACAATGCTTCACAATTTCAATTTGAATTAAGACGCCATAAAAATTCGATTAACGAAATAATCGTAAGACACCATTAATGTTTAAAGAAACTGCCCATAAAATCTGAGGTGATAAATTTAACATTTTTTCTTCGTAGTTTTCCATTTTCCATTTTGTATTAATGGCACATGCATTTTTAAACAATAACCCGTTTCAAATTTTGGAATAGAAAAATCATCAATTTTTCACACATATTAAATCTACATATGTTTGTAAATCATACAACGGCATCATACAATTTCAGTTAGATTCTAAATATAAAAAAATATACATATATATCTAAGTATATTATAAACCAAATTAAGGTAATGCACCAGTTACGGACCATGTACCTGTAGTTGAACATTTCTCAGAAAAACGTAAAAATCAAGGTTTTTAAAAGATGATAATCTTTCGGAAAGGATGAGGATAGATAAACTGTAATATCTACTAATCTAACATCAAAAATCTCTCACTTGAATTCGATTGTTTATAGAAATGGCGGACGATTGATTTCTACAATATTTTTTCCAGCCTCGAAACTGTGATTTTCTTAACGATTTCGCAAAAAAAAAAAAAATTATGGTTTTAGTTTACATCGAGAAGACTTTAAGTTTTCAAATTTTTATGACTGAATATTTAACAATATGAATCGTCAGAATCAAATATTAAACAAGTTAAATGTTTTTGCTACCTTAATATTTCAAAATATAATTAACAGCATGGTCAAATACTAAATCATGATTATGACGATTTTCAGTACTTGACCGGGGTAAAACATTACAACGAAAACCTTTATTTAATGACCTTATTCTACATTAATCATTTTCAAATCAATGACGATTTTTCCAACGAACGAACTCAAAAAAACTTATCCATATTCAAAATCATCCACTCGAATCCTGAAAACCGCTAAAAAACCGATCCATTCATCTCAAACGGAAGCACAGTATCGGTCATTGTGCAGACACACACACTATATATATATTATATTACACTTGCGCAGACACTTCACTTTCTTTCGCCCGCGGCTCATCGATGACTTTGCGAAACACTTTTACCCACTCGAACCGTTTGTCCGTTCGTTTTCACCGGGACAGGTGTCGCCAACCTCTTTTTCAAACACCAGAACCCTCTCCAGCAAAGCTCTTTTGGTCGTCGACAACGCGAGAAGCCCTCTTCCGTGGCCCTTCACTTCTCGTATAAATAATATCAAACGATGGCCGTTTCTTCGGTTAATGATGCGTGCTTGTACATTCGTCAATTTTGACGGGCGACTTTCGCGCGTGAAAACCGCCTTATAACGATGTCTTATTAGCATTTTCGGCTAATATTTTCTTTTTGTGATATGTGATATTTTCTGTGGTGGAATTTGCATTGAATTGTTATGTGGTGGTGATTAAATTTTATGGATGAGCTTTGTTGTTAAAGCGAATTTTGTAGTACATTGAATGTAGAAGTTTCTTTGATGGTAAATTACGTATGTTTATTCAGTTGTGACCATTCTTTATTTTAACAGAATTGAATTTCTATAAATGCCACAAAACAACAACAATACGAAACTCTTTTAATTAGTAAAAATCAACATTGAATTCGCTTTCTCTAACAATTCGCAACGAACCCGCCGCACTAATTCGTTTCGTCAACAATAATTGCTCAAACGAAGCGTATGCACCTTTTCGACTTTCTACAAGCACCATGGAAATATCGAATACACAATGAACACATAAAAGAGCCACAAATCCACGTCCCCGATTAAATAATGCATTTTTTCTCGGATTCAAATGTGGTGCGAACGTTTCAAACCGACTGAGCACCCTTGACATTCTAGCATCGTTAAAGTAGCATTTGACCGGCCTTTTCGACTGTTGACATTCGAATTTAATTATTACGTCAATTTGATATTATTTTCGTTATGCTTCGTATGCAAATGCGTGTTTGTTTATTTAAATTTTCCGTAGGAATTTCGAACTATGTGACACAAGTATGGAAAATTTACACGATTTCAAATAGTTTTCGTGTTCATCAAATCGAATGAATAGGATCGTTAATGAGTTAGAATTTTAAAATAGGTTCGTTGTGTTTATTTTAATTGAACATTCATAGAAATTTATGTCGTGATTCTATTTTATTGTATTAAGATCAATTGATTTATTATATATTGTATACCTTGGATACATGCAGCAGACATCAATTTCCTTTTTTAGTGTTTATTTACAATATCGGACTGAAATATTTATCGTTTAATCTTTTATGGCAAGAATATATTATTAATAAGGTGAACAGTTCAAATAAATGCATTCGCAACCACAACTTGTTATCAATTCTTGAGATTATACACAATTTCAATCTCATAATATACAAGGCTGTGAAACTTGATGCCCGTGAGATTTTCACGTGTTACGATACCTGCTTCTCATTAACAATGTCATTCGCACGTAAAATCATCAAAATCATAAATGGAGAGATAAGAAAACAAACATGATTTATTTTTGTATAAAGTACAGAATTACGTGAGTTTTCCCAACGAAATCGTTTGCACAAAAAACCATTGGTTGTGAAAAATGTGCAGTGATACAAAACAAGAACAAGAATTGTATCGTGGTGTCATCGCAAAAAATATTTCGTAAAAACGGATCCAAAATCGAATACGACCACTTTCTAGCTTATGTTGTTTAAATTTTGAAAGAGAATAAGCTAACAGTACTTCCGTGTGCATTGGAGTAACAAATTTCCTCGAGAAAAACGAGTGCAATTAATTTATTTGTACAAGCTGACTTCTCGACGAGAAAAACAAATGTAGCTCATAATTTATCAGTGAATGCAAAAGTTGATCAAAGTTTTTCAATAAAAGAATTACCATATTTATGGGTTTTCATCAAAAAAGCAGGTAATCGACCGTTGACTTTCCGCATTTAATTTTGCAACGTATTCGCAATACCCACAATGCGGGTAGGTTGCAGCAAATGCCCCGCATTTCATTTATGATAAAAAATATCATTCGTAATGCTTTTTGTTTAATGTAAACCATTGTTATAATAATTTTCATACAATCGCTTTGAATGAAAGCTTAAGAAAAGCGATAGAATAATAAATTCTTAAAAGTTTCAGCCGAATCATGTTCGCTTTCAAAATAGCACTTCAGTGAAAAGTAATCAATCTCTGCTGCTTGAATCTTTATTCTGTTAAGAGATTTGCTAGTACATAGAAATTTATTGTATTCTAAGAGAGACAGTGTTGTTTGTAATGCGGATTCGATTGTTCGACTCGTTTTCTCTTCGAATGAAGAAAGGCGTCGTTTATGACGAAAACAGTTTATTTTTAATTAAGAAATTTTAAGTAGTTCAATTTCTTTATTATTGACACGGACACTCAAGTCTATATCGAGTAAATAAAATATTTAAAAAAGGTCAATAAATTTTTACATACTTAGATTTTCAAATCGCGGATATATAGCTGTCTCAAGATCTGTCACAAGGATAAAAATTTTCAATTTCAAACGTTTCGCAATGCAATATTAAATAATAACATTTACATATCGTTTCACAAAATACGATATTCCTATTTCAAATTAGGTGCTATGGCGCGATCCTATTATAGAATATGGAAAATAAAAACGACAGCTGGTCACATTCGTTGAAACTTTAAAATTATTAAACACCAGTGTATCTTTTTGAGAAAAAACATGTATTCATTATAGAATAAATACGAAGCTTGACCGGCCTTCACTTCGTGAATTATTTATCAAATCGGTGAAAATATGCAGACGTACGTTACGGACGTCACCAACTATACCTGTTTTCAGGTGAGAGGAATCCGCACTAAACGAAAACTTCGACTGGTTTTCCTTCGGTTTTAATTTTCTTAAAAAATTTATATGTACGCGCATTCCTATTTGAATATTATGATATACATATACTGTTTAGTATTTAAATTATATATTATAGTATGCTGAAATGTAGCTTATTCGAAGTAATGTATATAAAATTGCGTGTTCGATTAGAAAACTTGGAAATTTGTATTTAATGTACTGGAAATTCATTGAAATATTCAAATGATTTTCTCCATGTATTCGAATAATGAGATTTCTGTCACTGTCCATATTCGTCTGAATAAAGTACGTTTAAAAATCGAACAGGTGTCATTAAATAATATGTTATTTTAAACGGCACGAGGTATGTTTATTTCAAATTATATCCAGGTATAACTAAAATACGAACACAGATGTCAAAATCCACACCGTCATATTATTTAAAATTCAGCATTCAATTTCAATAGAATCACCACTTGACAATCATCATATTGCATACTCACGATTGGCAAAAACCTTCATCGTCACGTAATTCGACAGCGCAACTTTTTCAAATGCTATGAAACACCAACTGTTTTATTGACATTTTCGAATTATACTCGTATTCAAAGGATCAACAATGTATGTTTTAAGATATGCATATAAAAAACAAACAAACATACAAAGATACAACGCATCGTAATCCTTCCAGGAATGAACACGATTCATCAGAACCGTCATCTTCCATATCTCGAACAAAAAGCGGAATCTTTAACGTAATTTTCCACAGAAACTTTTCAATTAAAATATTTCACGCATTACATATTCCATTGCTTTATCTCAGATTGCGAAAACAATGCAAAGAACCTTCACATAATTCGACAACACAATCCATCTTATAAACGATTCTTCAATCAGAATTTTTAACACCTCCAATTAAAATCATCGAACATCCTCATCTAAACCTTTACACAATCCAACAACACATCTCATATCTTAACGACCCAACCCATCTCGCACCCGAGCAGATTTCACCGACCACCTATTGCAGACAACAGCAAAAACCTTCGCATAATTCGACAACGCAACTCATCTAAGTCTAAAGGTATACCGACTGTTTAATTGGCGTCATTGCAACACGGGTGTAAAGTTTGCACTCACGTGCGTGGCTCGAATGCCTCATGGGCTCGTCGCAGTCACGACCGGCATCATAATCGCCTCGATAATATTCGCTGCATAATATTTTGACATGTATTGTAACATCGCTGTGTGTGTGTGTGTGTGTGTGTGTTTGTTGTGGCTCGTGATGACACTCCTCGAAAGTGGCACGTTCGCTCTGCGTCTATATAAGGGCTCCGGTGTACGTAATGTGTCTATGCGAAAATTATTAGGCAATAGTTGTGCGATGGTTGTGTTTTATATTTGTCGATTTTTCAAATGTTAAAGCGTTAAGTCGATATATCAAATGATGACCGTATTTGTGCTCTGATATAAGGTTTGATGTTATTGGGAAATTTCGTTTGATATGTTTTGTAATTTTGATTTAATCTATTATGCAATTGAAGATTATATAATAGTGTTTCATTTCGTTCTAGATTTATATTTTCTACTGAAAATTTTTCAATAACTACTCGTTTTGGTAATTATAAATCAAAATCAATTTTTTTTAACTACGCACAATTGAATGTTTCACTTTCTCAATAGATCAATAGATAAAATATATAATAAAAATTATAATAAGTCTTTCGAAACGCAGCAAGCTTTCAACTGGAATATTTATATACTGTAATTTTGATAAATATCAAGATCGATTTTGCGATAAACAATTTCAATGTTACGTATGATCTCATAAAATTCGTTATATAATTCTATAGTATTGAACGGTGTCATTATCGGTGTTGCACTTGCACATTTAGTTAATCGCTTTATAATGCGAACGATTGTCATGATTTTGTTACGCAGAAACGTATATTTTACGTGTGCAGTTTTTCATTTACATAATATGTATGTGCGTTAGTTAAATGCATACAATTTTAAACGCTTGCAAACAATCGAAGCATTTAATACATTTATAATTTGACAAAGTAAAAACATTTATTATGTAACCTTTTTAATGTTTATTTAGCAAAGTCATTATTTTCTGAAAAATATTATATAATGCGGCGACAAGTCGGTCGAGAATATTTAATGAAAATTAAAAACTGTATATTGATGAAAATTTTATTCGAGTTGATCGTTTTTGATTTGCCTATTAAATTTTAACTTCAAAGCGAGCGACGAAAGTTCCGCAAGCCGTTTTCCAACAACCTTCAACCATTAAGAAATATCAAACCGACTGAAATGAATTGATCAGTTACGCGGACCGAAGTCGAATTCGACTATGGAAAACTGACGCAATTACTGAAAATTTTCCGCCAACAAACAAATCTTATTATAGCAACATAATCGTCATCTATAAAAATAAAGATAATTCCGTACGCATCGTGAACTTCAACTGTCTGGAGGTCGCCCGGAGCACACTTTGCTCAATAATGCAATTTTAAGAGGCGCAATTTGAGGAATGTTCGAAATTATTTTAACATCTCGAACGATTATATGATTAAAATGCCAATTTTCAGTTTTGCGTGTTATGTCGCAGTCGGCCACGCCAGCGGAACATTAAACGATCGCTGACATTTTGGCGGTTCTTTTTTCGAATGGGAAAAAATTCGCGGCTTTTTTTGCAGGCGGAAATCGGTTGGTGCAATATTTGCTGATGGTTTGTCTCCTAAAGAGATGTGCCGAAAAAATTCGCGAGAAATAATCGACGTATAAACAAGTTGAAGGATGTGTGGAAAAAATAGTTGCATGTTGTATGCGCGACGCATATTTTTTTCATTACCGTTTTCTGCTTGTGTAAAAAATAAGCTACCAGTTTCTATTTATTTGTGGCTCTCTTTTCGTATGATAATTTTTCCGGTGAAAATGTTTTTCATGGAAAATTTAAAGGTCTCATCGCATTTCGAACATCGGCCTCGTTTTTCACTTGCACATTATGCATTGTGTGTTTAATAGGGAAACTGAATTGTCACCGTTTAGAAAATTCAAATTATGCCGGTTATTTTTGAACGTTTTCTAATTGCTATTTTCATAATATTTCGTAATTTAAAAAGCTTACAATTAGTTGTGTCTTCATATTCAGTATTTGTATGCATATTTTTTTTAATCAAACTTGCAAAATCAAAATTTTATTACTACATGTAGCGAATCTATTATGATTGTATTTAAACGAAATGGAAATTTCTAATATATAAAAGAACAAACTTACTCTTCATACTGTCACTATTGAGAAAAAACTGACTAATTGCATCTGCGAGTGAAATTGAATTGATTACACGAACGTATATAGAAAGCACATATTTATGGCAGCACTAAAATTTATTATATACGCTCTAAATTTATTATATAGTACCACACAGATAACAAGCTCAAAACATCTTTCTCACAGAATTTCCCTTCAATGATATTATACAAGCACACATTACATTCATTAAATATTCCTAACATAAGATCAAACACAAGAGAATTCCAAGAAAAAAAATTTTTTTTTTCGTATTTATTTCTAGAAGCGATAAATTATTTACTATCGATTATTATAATATTACAAAAATAAATAAATTCTTGCACTATATGACGTTTTGGTCTGAGGTCAAGGCGAATCTTTGCCATTTTTTTTACACATACACACAAAATCAAATCGATCTCCAACAACATATATGTATATTGTACATTATGCAGAATAAACCGACGGTCACCCGGTGTCATCTTTTTTCTCGTCGGCCCGGTCTTCGAGGATCGACCTTCCCTGGTCTTTCCACGCTTCGAGATCCGGGTCCAGGTCCTTGCAGGATCCTGATCGTCATGGCTAATCTTCCTCAGTCATCGTGGTCTAGTGCGTGCGTGGTACCACCCATTAAAAGTCGTTGTCGTCTATTTTCGAGATAGAGATCTGATAATTCGACTCGTGAAGGTCTGAGGTCGGTCGTAGACAAAAGACGGTTTAGATTTGCCCTTTCACTGGTGGTGTGGCTCGTGATGGGTGTAGGAAGTCGTTATGGTGTAAATGTTAATAGTTGTGGGTGATGTGTGAAGGAAATTTCGATGATGGGTTCGAGAAAATAACGATTATCATTTTCGAGATGGACACTTGTGTATAAATTTGAAAATTCATGGTATTTGAGTTGATAAATACGTTGAAATATTAATGACCGAAAAATGGCTTGGAATAATGATGAGAAAAGGTTTTTGACCTTTAAATTGGTATTGAAAATATTCGAAATCTAATTAACGTCGAGATTTTTGTTGAGAAAAGTTCAACTTATATTGATGTTGAATTAAAATGAGCATAAAAAAAGAGTTTTATTCAATACGTTGATATATTTATTTATCGCTTTTTATAATAGTGACTAGGAAATGAAGTTGTCGGAAAATAAATACCAAAAAATAATAATGTTAATAGATTTAGCAATAATGATCGATTCAATGTAACGGATTTGTCAAATTCGACATTAAGAATAATTTATAAACATACTTTATATAAGAACTAGATAAAATTGTGTCATTGTAATTGCGAATACGATTAAACTACATTTGAGTCATAGAGTAATGATCCATTAGAAGTCTATACGTCCATCAACTTACATCATACTGAAAAAATATTTTTATTCCACGTGGACGTCAGAATGTACTTTAACTTTCACCAGAACATTGACAAAAATCGATTAGCATGCAACATATGTACATATGTGGGTTACATCAATATTAATTGTTATTGAGAATATCATTGAATTTTTACGGCTATTGTTGTTTTTTATAATAGCACTTGACTCTCAATCCCTTTCAATTCATTATACAATGTGATAAAAACATGATGGCATTGCACTCGTGTAACTTTCGATTTTAAACTACTGCGACCTTGATCGAACACAAAGACTTTTATTATGGTTGTTATAAGCGTTATTTAAAATCTAGAAATCGTTTGGAGTTTATTGAAGAGCATTATCGAATTAATGGTCCACGTCGAAAATGCAATCCAATCTTCGAGCACCGTGAAATATTTGAATAATAAAGTCCGTGGAATCGCTCGTTGAAAAAAATAAAATAAAGATTATGTCAAAGAATCTTTACGTACGGCCGGGGTGAAGGAAAACCACATCGTTGACGATTGAAAAAATAATGATCATCACCAATTAATTGTTCGTCTGCACAATCATATACTAATAATCAAAGATATGTTCGTTATAACAACGATGATTTTAGAACTTGAAAAAAACCATCGAGTCATCAATCTTTCGTTGATGTCACCCCGTAAGCATTAACTAAAACCGCAATGAATAGTTAAATTTAAACAATGCTCAATTAGTTTTGCGTGCACACGCCATCGCCTATTCAACGCCACTCTTCAACGTTTTTGTTTTTCTTTCGAAAATTGATTTATTTAAACGGCATCAGAAAACCATCCGAGCTCATGAATATGTAGCGATCGAAGATCTCATCATTCATGAGATAAAATCGTTGTAGAAATTGAAAATCAGGGTCGTGTCGATTATTCAAATGCGACCATGTTCTTCCTAGTTCACATGTAAAATCATCACGATGTCGATTCGCGAATAAAAGAAAAATGTTCGCGAATACATCGTATTGAAATGCTCGCTTAGTTCTAACAGTTGTTTTTTTTTGTTTTTCACAGGCCGTTGGCTGCTTTGTCGCTATTGTTATACACCTTCGCCTGTACAAATGCATTTTCTGTAGAAAAATCATCGGATCAAGGATATTCAATAAATGCATACGCATCCTTGGCAGCTCCTGCCGATTTGAGAAGATCACTTTCGTCCGCTATACAAGCTGAAAAACTTTCGTCAATAGAAAGGTGAGTCTATTATCTTTTAATGATATAAAATTCCATTATGACAATCTATTATATTGGTACTATCGTATTCGAAATGTAATTGAATCGAATTTAAAAATTAAATGTTGAATAGAATCGAAAAATTACAGTCGAATACTCGCTCATACAATAGAAATTAAGCTGTCAGAATTGAATAAAAACGATTTCATTTTAATTGGAACCTCTTGATTTCTCATTGTGATGTCTTTTCACTCGTTTTTATATGGCGTTTTTGAAGTTGTTTGAATATTGTATTTATTTGAAATGAACAAAATTTCGAATAAAAGTTTCAATTAAAATACTTTAATTTTTGTTTAAAGGTTAGGTTAAATATTTTTATATCATAAATCATGCTATTCTTGTTTATTATATTATATTATAAAAATATTTATACTATATCAATTTTTATTTTTACAAATTTGAAATAAAATAAAAATCTTTACATATTTGTAAATATACAGCTTTCAATTTACTTTACTACACAAATACTAAATTTCGGCACATCCACATTATGAAACCGCAAAAGCTGACAAACATAAAAAAAACTTCAACATTTTCCTGAAGTCAACGACCTGTCTCAACGTCTTTCTAGAAACGCCTCTACCATAAAATCTATTCAATAAATTAAATCTTTCACGATTTTTTTCAGCTCAAACCAATCTTGTCTCGATGACGGCGTAGGAGGACCACCATGTCCGCCGAGCAAATACCGTAGTCCTACAGGAGAATGCAACAATGTTCGCCATAGATCATGGGCTAATCGAGGAGACGTCTTTTTGAGACTGTTGAAGCCAGAATACCAAGATGGTAATGTTGTTTTATCATTTTTTTTTTTGAACATGTCCAAAGAAACATCGAAATAGAATCGAACAAAATCTCATAAATTATACGAAAACATACAATTTATAATTGATTTAAACACTATATTTAAAAATATTGTTTTTTTTTCGATTCATCTGTATATAATAACAATTCAATTAATCAATAAACACGTATCATTAACATGTTTTACTTTTTTAAATTATTTTTACGTTCACTTTGCAATTTTTCGAAAATATTTCTCCATTGCATCCGTCGATATCTTAACGGATCTATATATTAGTAATTTAATAACATGCAGATAGCATCGAAGTGTTTCGCATTGTTGAACTTCAACGGGAAGTCCGCAATTTGCTACTGTAACGAATGATGACTTGAAGCGATTAGATAAATCGCATCTAAGTACTTATTGATGTTTTCGGATGGAAGATGATGTTAAATTATTCGCGTTGCTCAATAACGATTTTCGTATTGTAATTTTGTCCTTTGGGTCAATGTTAATTCAATTCGAAATCGTGTAGGACTGTTCGATTATTACATATTTATAAACGCAACATCCGAATTTGACGAATCAATTTTTGTGTGTGGTAAGTTTTCCTACACATAAAAATGTGAGGTCGGAAAAAAAATTACACGTCGTTTCAAAAAACGAATTGGGTCGGTTTTGTACACGTTTTTCGCAATGTATATAACAATATAATTAACGTGCTAAAGTGATCCGTTCATATTTTATGGTAATGATATGTAATGAAATCGAATTATTATAAACGGATGCCGCTTGATTTTAATACGACAGTGATGCGTTCTAAATGATGCCATTAAATGTGGTGAAATGCGTTTTCGGTTACAAAATACAGTTAAGATTCTATAATTTACAAAAGACGAATTGTGACGTCCAAAAAAATATCAGTTACATAAACATGTCAGAAGTTAGAATCAACCGAAATTTTTTACTGCACTTTTAATCTTCTACCTCTAATCTTAACTCATTTTTAATCAAAATGATATATAAAATTGAACCAAAGATCAACCAGATCTTAATAAATAGAATCCATGTACTTCACTTTAAAACAAATCGACAAAATCAGTGAAATCCCACGCACCACAACACCGGGAAGACACCACATTATACCTTCGTGAGACAATGGAGCCATTTTGGTGTCGAAACCCGCACCGTTCGTGTCTCCGGCGCACACGCAGATTCGAATTTTACAAAATTCCCTCCATTTAAGCGGCGATATGCACAATGGTATGGTCTGAAATCGAGTGTGAACCGAGTTTGCGCAAACGGCAAGACCGCAAAGTCTCGACATTGCGCAATGTTTGCGTTTGTCTTTGCTGCTTGGAAGCTCACGTGCGCGGAATTGTGCGCCGAGCCCTAAAGTAGGCGGATAATTGGTGTTCGTTGTTGCTTGTAGAGATGTTTTTTAGGTTGTTTATGAGTGTGAATTCGGTGGAGAATCGAGTGGTTTTCGTGTTGGGAAATTTCGGTTGGATTTGTGTGAGAATTCGGGTTGGTGGATTGGTTGATGGAGTTTTTGAGATGTTTGTATGGTTTTGTGGTTCTGGATATTCAATTTTATGTGTAATTAAATTTTAATTTGATTTGTTCGATATATCAGTATTAGGGAGGTTAAATTTACTGTGATTTTTATTTACCGGTAATCCGATAAATTAAATTTTAAATAAAATCCGGGAAAAATCGGAAAAAATAACGAAAAACCGAAAACACTTTCCAAAAAAAACAATATTTTTCAAAAAAATCGTACACCGATACAACCCGACATTTTTTTTTAAATTTTCAAAAGAAAACAACACTTCAAAAATATCCGAAATACACAAAAAAAATTATTTACCGGTAAATTACCGAAATATTTTTTGGGTCATTTACCGGTAATGGCCTCCCTAATTAGTATGTTTTTAGTGATGATGATATTTTTGTGAAAAATTTTCATTTTTATGAACATCCATGTTTTTACGATTGTCGAAATTGTTTTTGTTTTAGATTCGTTGAAATGTATTTTTGGTTTTTCAAAAGGAAAATTAACATTTGCTTAATTTTTTATATCGTAAGGAAAACCATGAACTTTCAATTATATTATACATAGGAAAATTTGTGTATTAAATTGAAGTTGGTACTAAAAAAAATGTCTATAAATAAAATTCTGATTTTTTTCGATATCATTTTCACACCTACTACCTGAGTTCTAATGAGTTTATTGACTCGTATACTCATATAATTTTCCTTATTTTTTCTACATTCCAAGTATTTTTTCCGAAAACAAATTAATCAATTCCCTTTTACCTTACAGGTATTTCCCAACCACGATCATCGAAATCATTACCGACCGCCGAAGCAGTAGCACGTGCCATCAAAAGCGTAGCACCCCCAACTGACCACTTATACGTCAACAGCCTACTAGCAGCATGGGGGAAAATGGTGCTACAAGACTTAACCCAAACCGTGAACCCAACCATCGAAAAGGTACTTGTTTTATAATACAAACACACGAGCCCATAAAATAAACAATGCCATACGCGCTTCGAATTCACTATTCGATTGTGCAAATGTATCGAATGTGAATTGGGCAATTGTCGAATGTTTTCAGTCTGGTCTGAAAATGTTTCCAAATCGTAACCAAATCGTTGCATCCGATCGTCCTTGGTCGGCAATCAAGTGCATTAATTAAATGGTTTACCAATGCGGATTTTCGCACGAATTGCAAAAGCGTTTGTGTATGCGTTGTGCAAGTTCCAAAGAGTTTTTCTCAATCGCGCTTTTATTCGATCGAAAATCTCTATAAAGCTAATTGATGAATGTTGTTCTTTTATCGTTTTATTTTTTTAAATGCATCCGTTGAATTTCGTTCGTTTTGTAAGTGCATTTTTTTATAATTGCACTCGTTTTCATATCATTCATATTATACATGAGTCACTAACTTTTCAAATTTTGAAAGTATTCATTCGACTAAGAGACTATTGGAATTTCCGTTTCAATAAACACCATGTTATGAAAAAGTGTAAATTTCCGTAATTTTTTTCAAACATTGCGGTTTTCGCAATTATTGTTTTACGTGACATTTCCAATATGGATTTAATATTTGCCAGTCGATTGTAGTCGATCTTAATGACATTTTTGTCGTAAAACTTGAGAAGTTTAGCGTTTCTAATTAATTGACAATCAAAAGACAACAAAGCCTTATGTATGCAATGTGTTTTTCATACGGATAATTGTGCACGTTCGATTGAAATACCGTATTATTAGTATGACCGCTATTTGACTTTCTCCATATTAAAAATATTCTAAATGAAGCGCACGATTTGCATTTTTTTTTCATCCGTAAAAAAATAATGTAACATCCTAAACCGCAACCTCGTTTTAAGTGGGTATTAAATGATATTGAAAAAAAATTCTCACGATTTCTTTATGAATATTTAAGTTTAATAAAAAAGAGTTTCAGGAAATTCCCCATAGAATATAGATTAATCAAATTAAAAAAAAATTAACGATAATATTGTAATGCTCAACTTTCATTTAGTCGTTTATTCGTTGTATTTCGAGACAGGAAAGATAAAAAAAGCTTTCACGTGTTAAAAGTGGTTTATTTGAATATGAAATTCAAATATTTAAGTCGAGAATTTCAGATCATTTAGTATACAATTGAAAAAAACTATAAAAAAATCCTTTGATATATATTTTAGATTTGAAAAGTTTCAATAAATTTCTTAAAAAAATTTAATAAGAGTTCGAAAATTTTAGGTAAATATAATTTTTTTTATCTTCATTGTATCAAATTCATTGTATTTAAATTTAATTATTTTATAATTCAATAAAATTGAATAGGTGACACCGTAATAATTTTCAAAGTCACTCTATTACCCTTGACTTTGTAGTAAGAAAAAAAATTCGCAAATATTTTTATAAGCAACTACCGTCACATACAAATATTTTTAATTCAATTTCGAAGTTGATTGTCATTAAATATTGTATATGTATATTTATTTGCAACCCTTATATCGATAGCCGGCCACCCGGATATCCATTTGGTCATTGACATAATTTTTTTATGTTCCCGTTATTTGGATCATTTTCTATCGATTGATATATAATATTATTAAAAAAACATTGAAAATAAAGAGGTCGATGTCAACTACGCTTTACCAACGCTATGGCCACCCATGTTGAATTTCGAAGATAAATTGTTGAAACATTAATCAAATACGATTTAAAAATCCATGAATTTTCAAAAAACCCTAACAGAAACTTATCTGAAAACGATCACGCATACCATCACCGTCGGTTGTGCAATTTCGTAACCGCGAAAGTTGCGTGGCGATAATATTGACACGCGGTTTTGAATGCATCGGAAGCGCATTGCGCAACCACCCAACAACTTTCGTTTCCGACTCGCGAACCGAGCAAAAACAAAGAAATTACGCTCGTCTTCAGCGTTTCGATCACGATCGATGTTCGCGTATTTTTTTGCGAATCCATTTTCCTAAACAGCCTCTCTTCCTTTGAGTTTCCGCGTCGTTCGCGTCTGCGGCGCACGATTATATCACTTTTTTTAGGAATGTCATTTCGTTAGAGAATCAAGGTCTGGTCGGGATCTTCCTTCCTAGATGCGTGTTTGGAAAAAATCTGTTTTGACTATCGCTTTATGTTGTGTTTTTATTTTGGCGGCCTTGTTTGTAACCTTTCGGTGGAAATTTTCGCGTTTCAGATCAGGTGTTGCGACAAGAACGCTCCGAGTCATGATGAGTGTTTCGAGATGGTGTCTGGAAAAAGTTGCAAGGAATATATGAGGAGTATTCCTGGACGTGAATTGGAAAATTGCAAATATGGTATGTTTTGTTGGGTATGTGAGTATATTTTTTGATATGGTTTTTTTTAATGGTTTTTGTTTGTTTTTTTGTAGTACAAAGAGAGCAGATGAATTTAGCGTCTGGTTTCCTCGATGGTTCCGATTTGTATGGTGTTACTGAAAAGGAACTTCGCTCAATAAGATTGTATGAAGGTGGAAAAGTAGATTTATTAGCTTGTAAAAGGTAAGTTTTTCGTAAAAAAAAAAAAAAAAAATTTTTTCGTAATTCAACATCAATCATTGTTTCATTGAAAAAATTACAATAGCCTATAAAAATATTTGAAAACTAATTAAAAATTTTAAAATCATTAATTATATATTGTATGCGGAATTTCAATTAGATTCAGCTCGATTCAATTTAATCAAATAATTAGTAACCTAAATGTTTTTTTCGCACAGATTATGAAAAATTGAATGATAATAAATGAAACAATAAATTATTTGCTATCGTACCCGTGCCCGCTTATGGGAACGAAATTTTGAAATTTTTCATATTCGATATTGTTGCGCAAAAATTTATACATTTACGTTTCCGAATTATCCAACGAATCTAATGAATATTTCATCTGACGATTATAATAATTGCCGGGTAAGAGTTTGACGAATAGAGTACGCATCCTGTTCGCATAATACACCATGCAATTTTGCCATTCTTAGATTCGCAATTTCATTGACCTCCATTGTTAAGATTCCATACGTAGACAACAAATAGCCATTTTGATATTCAAAAGCCCCGTTCTTAATCAAGATTATTTTTCAAAAATATCACATTAACTTTATCACGGAAAATCTGTAAAAATTCTTCCATTTTCAATGACACAAAAAGGCTTTTATATGAGATTCGTTTTCATAATACGTTGTTAACCCCTGTTTGATATAATGTCACATTACGTAATGTTTCCAAACAGTTTCAAAGAACATTCAACCCACGAAAGCCTTGACTCTATCACTACCGCAATGTGCTCTGTATGCATGCGAAGTAATTATTTATAATTTGATTATATCGAATCAAATTATTGAATTCGTGACATATTTTCGTTCGAAATGATTTTCGATTGCGTCCATTTTTCGTGATTTTCGAGTCAACAATCAATTTTGATATTTGAAAATTTTGATTTTTCTCGCAGTTGGGCATGTAATTGTTTATGCGTGTCAATATTTTTGTACTTTTCGTGGACGATTGCGATAGTGCGTGATTCTAAAATATGTCGAAGTTCATAGATTATCCATTGATTCGATGTATTTTTTTCGAAATTGCGTTTTTTTTTACAAACTTTTGGTTTTAAAGCTGAGTTTAGGGCATTCAAGAACCATTATTTTGCAACGATTAGAAAGATAGTACACACGAGCTTGCGGTTCACTATTGAAGTCAAGGCTGGGTGTTTGTTTTACCTGTCGTTTTAACGATAAACACGCATTATTTTAAACTTATCCATTTTCGTGTCAATTCGAATAAGAAATTATACGTTAGTATCAAATGCGTAACCTCAAAATTAAAAATAATTTTATTTATAGATGTAATGACAAAGAATCCGCATTGGGACCTTTGTACAAGATGCTTCTTACTGAACACAATAGAATCGCAAGAGCTTTGAGTAAATTGAACCAACATTGGGAAGATGTTACTTTGTTCTTGGAATCGAAAAGAATAATTACAGCCATCTTACAACATATTACTTATACTGAATTCTTGACTACTGTATTGGGAGAGGTAAACTTTTTGTTTCGTCATTCGACACATATTCTGGACTTGTATTGATAATAGTTATCATAGGTGGTGATGTCAAAATCAGAATTGAGACCCTTAACAAATGGACATTTCCAAGGATATTCAAGTGCTAATAGAGCTGGTATTTATAATGAAGTTGCTGTCAGTGCACTCCAATCATTTAAATCGATGATGCATTCTTCTTTGGTAAATTTAATATTCATTCAAATAGTAAAAAAATAAATAATGTTCGATTAATTTTCAATTGAATTTTCAGGCCAATAAAACCTTGTCTGTTGACACATTGTTGACCACACCGGCAAGATCACCATCTTTACATTTCCCCAACGAAGATTTGGCTGCTTCCATTCTTATCCATCAAGGTAGAGATCATGGAATTCCAGCGTATGTCAAATTTTTGAATTTGTGCGAAGCTCATGTCAATCCAGATTCATCAAAAGTCAAGTTTGAAGATTTGGAAAAAGTTGGAATTGGAAAATCAGAACAGAAACTTTTGAAAGATTTATATGCGTATGTAAAATTTTCTTTTTACGAACATTATTTCTCTTTTCGTATTTTTGACAACTTGAGATCATTTTTCAGAAACATTCGTGACGTTGACTTGTTGGCCGGATCTGCTTTGGAACAACCAATCGACGGAGCACTCGTCGGTCCCACTACTGTTTGCTTGCTCAAACAACAATTCATCAAATTGAGAAATAGTGACAGGTAAAATCAATCTCCAATGTCGGAAAACGTCTCTTTTACAATATATTTTGAGTCATTTTTTTTCTATTTAGATTCTGGTATGAAAACGATTTGCCGCCGTCATCTTTGTCACCTGAACAACTCCAAGCTATTAGAAGAGTATCGTTGGCTGGATTTTTGTGTTCTTCTAATCCAAAAATACGCGAAGTACAACCGAAAGCTTTCGTTGTTGAAGATCCATATTTGTAAGAATATATTTATTTTTTATAGATATTTTATAGAGTTGTAATTACATATTTGAATTCGATTTTTATTAAAGGAACTCTCCACAATCTTGCAATCAACATCATCAATTAGAACTTTCTGCTTGGTTAGATCAAGATCATATGGATATGGGAGAAATTTCTGATGAAATGTTGATGAGTGCAGTAGAAAAGGCCAAAAAAGATTTGATGGAGCGAAAACGATTGGAATTCGAATTGTGGGAACAAGGTATAAAGTCTTACATATTAAACATAGTAAGGATTACAATTCGAATTTATTTTTAATCGTTTTGATTTTTCAGCTGGAGGAGCCGATCCAAAATCTCCCATAGGTACTGCAGCTTCGTTTTCAAAAGCAAACAAAAACGCTCTTCTTTTAGCTAATACGTCTTTGTTCTTCGAATATGCCACAAACGAAATTTTGAGCACAGTGATGAGGTGAACTATTATATTATACAAACACGCATTACAGTTAATTCTTTAACGTTGAGATAAGCAAACAAATTATTCTTGTTCACAGCCGCAGAAAGAAGCGTCAAATATTCGATAGCAATGTCTTGAACTTTGCTTCGGGCAACGACTTTGTTGATGCTTTGCAAAGTGTTGATGTTAGTGGTTTCTTGCAAAACAACAATCAAGCACCACATTTGGAAGCACAATGTGATGATTTTGAAACTACTTGTGACACTTCTACACCCTTCAGATCATTTACTGGACATTGTAATAATTTGAGAAATCCAACTCTAGGAAAAAGTTTAACAACCTTCGCAAGATTGTTACCGCCTGTATATGAAGATGGTGAGCATTTGCTTTATACAAATTTCGAAAAAAGATACTTAAAAAAAAAAAATTGTACTAATTCGTGATTATTTCCATTTTCAGGTGTTTCTAGACCACGTTCAAACTCGGTAACTGGAACACCATTGCCTTCTCCCAGAACTGTATCGACAATTATTCATCCCGACATATCGAATTTGCACACAAGATATACGTTGATGGTTATGCAGTTCGCTCAAATTTTGGATCACGATCTCACAATGACACCAATCCATAAAGGTTTCCACGAATCAATTCCTAACTGCAGATCTTGCGATTCTCCCAGAACTGTACATCCGGAGTGCCATCCTTTCCCAGTGCCACGTGGAGATCACTACTATCCTGAAGTTAATGTTACAAGTGGTGAAAGATTGTGCTTCCCATTCATGAGAAGTTTACCTGGACAACAACAGCTTGGTAAATATTAAGCTATATTAAATACTTTTTATTATAAATTATCAATATTGAAAATGTCAGTATTTTGAATTGATTGTAATATGTTAACTATTATTTCCTAGGACCACGTGAACAAGTTAACCAAAATACTGCTTTCTTGGATGGATCTATGGTTTATGGAGAAAATAGTTGTGTTGCACGTTCTCTGAAAGGATTCAATGGTCGTCTTAATTCTACCGTCCATCCAGTTAGAGGAAAAGAACTTTTGCCTAGAAGCGATAACCATCCAGAATGTAAAACAGCTTCTGGTTATTGTTTCATTGCTGGTAATTTTCAATTTTCATCAAATTCTTATATACAAATTCAATGCAAAATATTTTAATTACATCTCCCCATTTGATTTTAGGTGACGGTCGTGCATCAGAACAACCAGGCTTAACAGCTTTGCATACCATGTTCTTACGTGAACACAATAGGATTGTCGAAGGACTTAGAGGTGTAAATCCCCATTGGGATGGTGAAAGATTGTTCGAGCATACCAGAAGAATACATGTTGCTCAACTTCAACATATCACCTACAATGAATTCTTACCCCGTATCCTTAGTTGGAATGCTGTGAATTTATATGGACTTAAATTATTGCCAACTGGTAAGAAGTAATACCATGATAATTGAAAATACCATTACAAATCATAATTTAAATATTCAATTTTAATTTCACTTTTTATAGGATACTACAAGGATTATTCTCCAACTTGCAACCCAGCCATAGTATCAGAATTTGCTGCAGCTGCTTTCAGAATCGGTCACTCATTGTTGAGACCTCATCTTCCTAGGTTGTCTCCAACTTATCAACCAATCGACCCACCTATACTCTTGAGAGATGGATTCTTCAAAACTGATATGTTCCTCCAAGTATGTGTTACTTGTATATTTATTTTTGATATCATCATTTAACTATTTCACCTAAATTTAATTTTGACATTATAGCCATCAATGACTGAAGAACTTATGCGTGGCTTAGCATCAACTCCCATGGAAACATTGGATCAATTTATTACTGGTGAAGTCACTAATCATTTGTTCGAAGACAGACGTATTCCATTCTCTGGAGTTGATTTGATAGCTTTGAACATTCAAAGAGCTCGGGACCATGGTATTCCATCCTATAATCATTACAGGGCACTGTGTAATCTCAAGAGAGCATCTTCATTCGAAGATTTATCAAGAGAAATTCCTCCAGAAGTAATTGCTAGGTATAATTTGAAGAAACCTGAATAGATCTACAATCTCTCCGCACTGAATATGTACCTAAATAATATAATATGATTTGTTTTTAGATTGAAACGAATTTATGCTACGGTTGATGACATCGATCTATTCCCAGGAGGAATGAGTGAACGTCCACTTCAAGGAGGTCTGGTTGGACCAACATTTGCTTGTATTATTGCCATTCAATTCAGACAACTTCGTAAATGTGATAGATTCTGGTAAAATATCCTTTTCTATCAAAAACTATAAAGTTAACAAGTAGCAGTAAATACATAAATTTTAAATTATAGGTATGAAAATGATGATCCAGCTATTCGTTTTACTGAAGCTCAAATGTCTGAATTAAGAAAAACAACTCTTGCCAAAATTTTGTGTGAAAATTTTGATATCCAATCAGATATACAAAAAGCAGTTTTTGATTTGCCCAGCAACTTCTTGTGAGAAAAGTTTTTATGTATAGACGAAATTTGGTCGTTCAAGATGTGCTCAAACTAATTTATTCAAAATTTCAGAAATCCAAGAGTACCATGCCACTCTTTACCACAAATTGATTTATCAGCATGGAGAGAAAGTACAGCTCAAGGATGCCAAATAGCTGGAAGAAATGTAGCCGTGGGTAGTTCGGCATTCCCAACACCTTGTACTTCATGTATTTGTACGACAGAAGGGGTACGATTGATTTTCGTATTTATTAAATAATATATTTTTCATGATTTTTCAATATTTATTTATTTTTTGTAGGCTCAATGTGCATCTTTAAGAATCACAGACTGTGCACAGTTACAGAGAGAATGGCCAACAGAGGCTATTCTCAGGGATGATGTGTGCTCTGCACAATGTGGAGGATTTATTTTAGGTGGATCATCTCAACTGACTTCATCTTCAGGAATCACAGAAGATTTGATTCCACCACCACCTAGACAAGCAAGAAGAAACCCAGGTATATTTTCCGGATTCAAAGTACCAGATCTCGCACCATTCGTGTCCAAATAGAATAAACTAAAATTATGAAGAATCTATTGATTAAATGCATTTTTGTTATTATTTTATAATTCAAGTATGATCAAATAATCAATCATTACTTTCATTTTATAGTTATACAAAGATACAAAGATTGATTGTTTAACCATACTTTTGATCATTATGATTGTTACATTCTTTAGTTGTTTTATTACTTGAATGTAAATTGTCTGTTTTAGATATTACGCTTAAATATTATTTATTTTCTTAATATTTCAGTAAAATGAAAATTCTTTTTAAAAGAAAATATTAATTATGATATTTGAAAATTTTCTGCCTTCATCGTTTTACTTTTACATTTAAAAATATTACAACGGTGTTTACTTTATAAAATTTCTTGAAAAAATAGTTTTCTTTAGGAATAAAAAATATAATATAGAAAAAAAAAACTGTAAATATAAAAATATTTTTTAATCTGAGAAAACTGCAGTACATATTTGTATAAATTTTAGATAAAAGTATCATGATATTGTTTGATTTCATTGAAATATTATTGAAAAAATTTTAATCATATTATATTAAAATTCTTATATGTATAAAAAACAAAATTAAGTGTAAGGTTTTAATTAATGAACTGCAAACGATATTATTGATTACCTTTCTATAAAATTTTATGGAACTCAGAAATTCCATAAAAGAAATGATTAGATTGAAAAAAAGTGGGATAATTAATCTAATAATGTGTGATATGAGAAATTTTTCGATTAAATTTGATCGTCCCGAAATAAAATAACGGTGAAAGTAATTTTCTAGTACTTACTTTACTATCATACATGTTTTAATATATTACTATAATATAATAAAATATTACATTTGTATATACATTTTTTTTAATAAATGAAATATGTAGACTTGTAAATTTAGATTTCAACAATTAAATTAAATTATATATAATATTTTATTTTGTAAATTATCAGAAAAACTTAGCTATATGAAATTAGAAATAGTAAAATTTTTGAAATTATTTGTATTATTTTAAAAAAAATACTTTCATAATATAAATTTGAAGATAAAAATTTTGTACAGAACATTGCAATCTATGTGTATACATAGATTGAAAATAGATTACTTTGTAATTCTATTAAAAAAATGATAAAAATACATTCTCGAATTTGCTAAATTACAAGTAAGCAATGCTGCTTTAAAAAATATGCTCAACTAAGCTACCTATGGCTTCTTCAAATAAACCAAATAGATCAATCTTATATACGTTACTTTAATGAGGTGCCATTTTTATGATATTTATAATGAATGTTTATTGTCATTTTTGTAAGAAAACTAGCACCATCAACAAATAAGTTGTAATACAATGTCTTATTTAAATTTTGTAACTATGTGTATTATTTAAATATTTTATTTTTTAAGGAAGTGTTACATTAAAAAAAAATTATCGATCCTCAATATAAATAATCGGTTGTATTTGTAAAAATATTTTGTCCAGTAGTAAATTGTGAATAAAACAATATAAAAAAATGACATTTTCTTGATTATCATAAACATTTTAAGATTTAGCTTTACAAATGAAAGATTATGATAAAATTTCAAGGCATACATATAATAATATGTACATATAATGGAAATCAGAAAATAATTTTGCATATGGAAAATTTTACTATATTTTTCAATGGATGGAATTTAACTAGAAAATATACGGAATCATGTCATGCATGTATTGGAATATTTTTTGCAGTTACTCAATTTTCCTAGCTACATCACGCTTTCTTCAACTTCTGCAATTTGTATGAATATCTTATGATATATTGTAGGTAAAAATATTGACAAAAAGTTGAATACGAAATCTTAATAAAATATTTTTCAAGATCTCTAAAATTAAACAATTAAAACAAGAATACGTTCTTACAATATTTATTTCAAAATTTATTACATTTTACATTACAATATAAAGTTACATAACTTGATACAAAACAAAAAGATATTTTACAGTATTTGTGATTAAATTTACATTTACTACGCTAAGTTTCTTACTAATTAAATTTAAGAGATCTAGTCTTCTTTAAAACAAAGAACTAAATCTCCATGACGGAAAAATCCACAACAAAAATCATAAATAATTAAAATGAATTATACATAATTATAAAAACTATTTATTTATCACAGCATTTAATATTTGATGTACAACTTTATTAAATACAAAGTGGCGTCGTCATGCAGATTTTTTCTTTGCTTTGAAGAGTACCGTAATAAAGTTAGGTATGACCTTAAATTTAAATTATTTTAGCAACTAAACTTGTATTGTGTCAACATAATTTTAATTATTGACAATCAATAGAATAAAATGAAAATAAAATTGAGAAGTAAATATATAGATAACCTTACACAAAATACGTAACTTTTATAGACTACGTAAGACACTTCCAATTCCGTGACATGGCACACAACGGTGATGTAGTGTCAATTATTAGATAGCATTAAAAATATTTTTTTTCAATATTTGACAACATAATTTCAAAGATCGTATAAAAAAAAGAAAGTAAAAATCCATTGGATATTAATAATATCTTTATAATGAAATTTATTAAGTTAAAATCTGACCAATTTTATTAATACACATTTTTACACATATAAAAAATGGGAGGTACAATTCATGGTAAGTGTCACTCAGTAGTCTTAATCAGATGACGATTTACTTTATCATTTTCGAGTATCGTTACTTTCCTTTGCAGAATATATAGCTTGGATGTTTTCTTTTGTACACAACCTAAAATCATCACACATTAGCAATTTTGTTTCGAAAAATAATCAAGAGATTACAAAATCAAACATACTTCTCGATCTCAGGGGCACAATGTACAAATGCGTGATCGGCAAATTTGTAAATTGGATTTTTCACCAATTCGATGAATGTAATCAAAAGGCCCCATGGATGAGGACGGTTCACGATTATCCTCTCGAGTAACATACGAGTTATTTGTTCTTGGATAGCTTCAGAATTTGCTTCAGCGAACAAATACAGCAAGACACAACTAAAGTAATGAGTATGGCTGTTAGGGAATCGCAATTGATTTCCAATACCATTTAGGAAAATGTATCTAAAAAAGAATTTTGGATCAATAAATGTAGATACCATTTCAAAGAGTTGTTTAAATGAAAACTCAAAAAACGATCTAGTTACCTTCCTTCATAATCTAGGTCTACAGCTAGATTCTGAAATATATCCATGTGCGACGTATGAGCAATTGTTGCCATACTTGGTGTTTGTCCTTTGTTTCTTATTGAAGTTATTGCTTGCGTACCCACATAAAGAATAACAGCATTCATGAGGGGGACGTTGTATTTTTTACCAGGATCATTTGAAATCTATAAAAATACTTCATTTAAAAAAAAAACGAACGCAAAACACCAATACTAGTAAAGATAAAAATGTTTACCTGCACCATTGTTCTTAATTCAGATAAAAATGTTACAGGTGCTCTTGCTTCCAAATAAGAGTCCAAGTCTTTTCTGAAATTTGCAGGAATGCACGCTGCATAATTAGCTAAAATTCTTGGTGCATGAGTAATCTCAGCTAATAGATCAAATTTAAGATTTGGAGTAAAGGGATCAGGTAAACGCATATTTCGTGGGAATGCGGATAATATCAGGTTCCGCATTTGAATACAATTTGGTGATATTTCATCACAGAAGATATAGTGATAATCGCATAAAAATTCTGGGAAATCGTGCAACAAAACCAATAAAACTTTCAAAATTCCAGTGTATAACAATGAAATCGGTTTAGAAAGCGTAGTGTTCGTTAAGAACGGTTTAATGTATTTGAACAAATCAACCAAAAGTTGAGAGTACATTCCCCAACCCTGAAAATAATAAATATTTAAAAACGATGTTATTATGAAATTTTAGAATTATCAACAAATTCAAATACAGTACCTTTTGTTGCGGGGTAGAAGCAAGCATTCGATGAATAAATGCCCTATGAGCAACAAAATCCAACCAAGCGTAAATAAATCCAGGGGCAAAAATTGGCTGAATAATATGTAAAGTATGACAATATGCAGTAAGAAGCTAAAATAATAGAAAAAATTCCTTATTATTACGAGCACGAAAAAATGCAACATTTTAAAAATGCTGCATACCTGAAAATTGATAGCTTCCAATATGGGCTCGCATTCGTTCAAATCCAAAAACAGCATAATCAAAATTCGATAATACGGAAGTTGTTGGAATGCAGTACCCCTCTCTTTATGATCTTGAATTAAGCAATGAGCAGTTATAGTAAGAATCTGAAAAATAAATTTATATATAAACATAAACAAAATCATGAAAATTTAATTCACTCAAGATATTTGTAAATTACTTTGTTCAAAAGATTGATTTTAGTGGCAGTGTTGCCGGCTTCTCCAGAGCTTTTAATTAACAAAGTCACAAGTCTCACATATGCATCAGTCATGTGATATAGTTTGTGTCTCGGTTGATTGTTTTCAGAAGGATTCATTCTTTCCTCATCAATCAACTGATATACGTTATCAATACACAACTGCGTGGCAATTCTGAAAAACTGAGTAATCATATCTTCATTCTTGAAGATTCCATTAGCGCTCAGCTGTTGAACGAACACATTGAACGTTTTCATAATTTCTCTATTCGGCGGAGGATTGTAATGAATAGTGACCCAATCTCGCAATAATGCGTCAGTTTTTTCAGTGATTCCCCACGGATCGTCTCGTATCTGAAAAGAATCTTTTGTGAACTCTCCACTATACGATAAAAATTAAAATTGAAGAAATAGAAAATACCCTGGCGTGAAAAACATTAGAGTGCATATGCGCTAATGGTGCGATTTGCGGCCTGTTCCCTAGAACGTTTGAAATATCTTGATCAACTCGGAGCAACTTGACTAAGGAAGTTAATCCTTCGTGGGGTTGCCTCGAGTGTGATGCGATTCTTATTAAGACGTCAACAGTATTTACAAGATCAGATTCAGTCATTAAAATTGAGTCTCGTTCGTTAACTAGGTACAGCTGCACAAATTGCATCGCAAACGCAACAGCCATGTAATTGTTTCCGCCATCCATACATTGAGCCAATCCAACGTCATACTATAACAAAATACAAACGTATTAATGAAGCATTATTTCTAAGTAACAATTTCCAGTTGAGTCAAACCGTTTTTACCTGTTGAATGTTGACGAGGTTAGAACGAATGAGGACATCAACTGCATCTATATTTGAAAATTTCAAGTCGTCCCGACATTCCAAAAGGCAAGATGTAACTTGTTTGCTGGTCCAAATTTGACCTAACAATGAGTCTTGTAATAATTTGATTGCTCTTATGTGAATGTCTTTGTATCGATTTATGGCCTCTAGTTGTTCAGGACTCAGGACTTGTTCGGGACGAGAAGAGAATACATAACCTTCGAGCAAACCTTCCACTACCTGTAGACCAAAATTCAAAATTAGTAACTAATTATCCTGGCAAATAATCATTAAGATGAAACTAATTACCTTTTGCAAGAAGTTAAAAGATGTCATGGCATCTTGCTGACGACGTATGAAATGCAAGCATTCCAAAAGAGCATGCATATTTCTAACTTGTAGAGAAATGTTGGGAATACCAACCATCGATTCTAATACAAATTCTGCATCAAGTACAAATCTGCTTAACTCATCGCCACTGTGGTACATGTTTTGACCAGCAGTCATATTCTGATTGAGTATCATCGGTGGGAAAATTGGATTTTGAGCAACTGGTTTCGGTACCATCAAAGCAGTATTCCTTTCTTTTAATGGCGTGAAGCCAGGTATGTTACGAGCAAACTCTTCATAGACTGCCATTTGTGCTTCACTGGCACCTCCGACCTTAAGTCTTATTCTTTCCGGCATTCTCTCGTTGTGATAGTTAAGTACAGAAGAATCATAATAGCGTCTATTTTCCAGGCGAGCTGATTTTCTCAATTCAAAATCATTCATTAATCTTTTATCTAGCTCGGGAAGTGCTTTTTCAGCAGACGTTTTTTGTATAAACGCACAAACTAACTCCATATTATCGTTTGCTAAGATTGCAGCAGCACCTTCCATTACGTCTTTCTATATATTGAAAAACAAAATAAATTAGTGCAAGAATATAAATTGATGATTAAAACACATTAATTTATACTTACTTGTTGAGGAGTAGCAGGCATTAGTCCGTTAGCAAAGGCAGTCATCAAATTATTATTGATCGCTTTGACTAGTTGTTCTCTGCAGTTCGTCATGGCTAATCCAGCAGTTACATGTCGCATGATGTGATGAGCTGAAGTTCTCATACGAGATTCATCAGGATCCAATGAAAAATCCTTACGGATTATGTGTTCACATGCAGGTAACGCGTATTTTATGGATCTTTCGACAACAGGATGGATCCAATCTTGAATGGATTTTTCAATTGCAGATTTTACAAACTGCTTCAAATGAGGATTAGTTTGGAACAAAGTAAGATGAGGACTTATAACTATATATTGACTAAATTGAGATGTGTTTGTAATGTTCAAATCCAAATAGCCAAATCTAGGTTCAGGCAAATTGACTAATTGCATCATTCCAGTGTCATTGGGCATTATTGTTGGAGTCACCGATATTCTGTTCACTTCATCGGAAGGCACGAGAGCTGTAGAAGAAATCACAGCTGAAGGTACAGGTGTGCTAATGGTTTGAGAAACGGGTGTAGTGATTTCTTTTTTGCTAGGATTAGATAATTGGTTTTGAATCTTCTGCAAATTATCTGCGTCTTTCAAATACGTCGCTGGCTTTAAATTTCCAACGTCTATGCTCAGGTTTTTACATAAAACTTCAATTTCAAATTTAAGATTCAATTTGAGATCAGGTTCTTGGTGCAACTCAGCCAAAACATTCATAATGCTCATAGTCCAAGGATTAGGAGGTTTGAATACTTTACTTTTCGCACAAGACTCTAAAACTTTTGCAACAAATGGCACTACATATAACAATTCTTGTTGGCCTTTGTGAAATGCTTCTAAGATCAAGCCTTTAAAATCCAAATCAACAAATAATATTGGTTTGTTACGACCTAGAGTCAACATCCCAAGCCAATGTCCCAAATTTTTGAGGAGAGATCTATCAGAAAAGTTGGCGATTTCTTTATCTGAACGCAATAACACTCCAATGTTACGAAAAGTCTCTTTGGTCACCATTTTACATAGTTCTTTTACTTTGAGAACATCTAAGAAATTAGAATAAAGGACATGGAAGTTCAATTCAATAGAGGCTCTTTTCATGACTAAATATTGCGACAACCACGGCCAATAATCATCTCCAATGATATCTCTTAATTCGTCACATTTTGGCTGCAGGTTCAACTGACTTAAGTTGTTGAAAATGAAAGCAATTTTATCCTGAATTGTGTCAGGAGGAATTGTTATCTTTTCTTCTCGGTCTGTTGCAACTAACAGTGTATCAATATTGGTTGCGTTCGCAATAGAGGGCCTAGAATTTGTATGTGTTGTAGACATCTTGGTACTGAAACTAACTGTGGAAGGCATCGATGAAGCAGGTCTGTGAAAGAGAAACAAAATTGTATTAATATATGCCGAATTATGATTAATTCATTAACCACTTCTCAGACGAGTCAATTTTGAAATTTATTTCATTTTCTGATTTCTCACTATCAGATAATATCCTCAAACAAGCTTCACTCAGCGTTAAATATTGATGAAATTTTACCAGAATACAAAGCAGGACAAACATATACATCTATAATATTAAAAAACAGGTAATGAATTTTTGCAATCACCGGAAGTATTAAGTTTGAGGTGCAGCAAAAATTCTAGCTATCATTTTTAAAACTAACCCACAAATTAATTGTTCAAAGAATTTCATATTACCTACTCGATGAAATAAATAACAAGACTTTATGCATGTGACAAAAAATAAAAAAAACTATACAATATTACACTTATTTGTAATATAAACGAGAGAAAACAATTAACCTAAAAAAATAAAAAAATATAATAAGACATTACTAATGTAAAAACACAAATAAAAATAATTTCAATCGATAATATTATATTGTACTCAGAAATATTGTAAGAGGAATAAATGGGTGCAAAAAATTACTTGTCAGACATGGTGAAGAAACTAAAATGGCAGTGGCCAGGTCAAATCATACAAAGGGAAGATGATTGCTGAACAAGGAAAATCCTGGATTGGTATCCAAGCGTTAAACGCCCATAAAAAAGGCCATATGGATACGTGGGGTATAACGTGGGTGAGAGTGGCTTAGAATAGAAGCAAATGGAAGCCTTTGTCCAACAGTGGGTGTGAGCAGGCTGCTTATAATGATGATGATGATGATGAATATTATATTTATACTTGTTCAAAAACAAAAATAAGCTGACGAACACAGAAAATCTTGTTTCAAATTTCAGCATATGGTCATCATTAGTATGTTAATAAATTGTAAAAACTTACACATTTCTGTTGGTAAAAAAAATAAAAACAAGACATAGGAAAGTGCTGAACTTTGAAAATAAAAATAATCGAAAAAATAAACAATCATGCCGAAAGTGTCGTTTTCAGAAGAATATACTCGATCGGGTCAGGGAAGTGGTCAACGATAAAATGTATTTTTTTTATTTATATTTACTTGAACAATGATGTTGAACTTTCAGCAACAACTGGAGTACTTGGAGCGACGAAAGAGTTTGAAGAAAATATCGGTCCTTGAGGTTTCGTTGGAGGTTCTTGACTTTGAAGACCATATTCTACATATTCTATTAAATGTGGAGGAAATTCAAAGAAGTGTTCAATTGTTCTAATATGCTCACAATATTTATGATAATCTTTTAATCTTGATTTAAATCTGTCCAGAGCAGCCGCTCCGAAATAGAACATTTTAGAAGCGTGAGGTTTTCTTAAGGCTTCCAGCACAAATTTCAAGGCTAAACCTAAAGACATGTAACTGCTCACGAGACCTCTCTCAATTATACCCCCAAATAATTGTGCAGTAATGTGTAACTCTTTTTCAGGATATTGAGGGAAAAATTTGTACTCCTCAAACAAATTTCTTAGCATACAACTGTATACATCTCTTTCTCGTTTATTAGGAGAATCTTGGAATTTTTTGAGCATATCTAATACCTCATCGATAGATAGGGTCGGATGAGGAGGATGATTGTAAATCCTTTGAAAATAGCCATTGGCTTCATCTTCTATGTCCTTAGACACGCTTTGGACTATTTCGGGGAACAAAATTTGACTCTCGTTTACTCTTTTGTCTGCAACTGTAGTTGTTGTGTTTGCTTGGCTAGACATAGACATATTCAACATGTTGGCACTGTGTTGAAATGGAGTAATGGCAAAGGGACTATTCGAAGGTCCACCAGTCATCAATCTCGACGGAGAACCGGGAGTAGTAACAAACGGACGGGGCGGAGTGAACGATATATTACTAGGTCCACCAAAGTTCATATTAGCCAAATTAGTTCCTAGCAATGAGATTGAATCTGCTGTTGGCGCATTGAATATTAATCCACCGAGAGAAGATGGATTGAAAGTCGAATCGAGTCTTCTATGGGTGCGTGGAGGCACAGGAATAGTTGGCACAGCCTGTCTCGCTTTGTTTAACATGATAGAATAGTTTTTATAAACTGTCATAATCATTTCTGAAAGTTCAGGTTGTACATTAGCAACACATGCGTTCAAGCAACCCAACATTGTCACGATCGTTTCCTGGGGCAGCTGTATTACTTTGCCCATTGGCTCTTCGGGGATTTTACCTCCTACTTGGGGACAACGTCTCTGTAAAAATTTCACCATATTTACTATAAACGTTTCACCGTGTTCTCTTATTTTATCTGTCAACCATTTATCGAGTTTTAGATATTCTCTTCTAGATGCCAAACATGCAAGGTCAATTACAAATATAAATGAATTTGCATTGAGTAAATGTGACAATGCTTTCAAATCTTGAGCAACGTCTAATATTCTAGAAAGTCTCGATTGATCTTGTTCACCCCTCAGGTACCATTCAGCCATTGCATGCATTATTATAGATTTTATATGAATATTTTGCTGATGCCAGGCATGATTCAAAATTATAGCCGAATTAGGATGATTACCAAGAAATATGAATATTAACGTGGTCAACAGATCGTGACATAAAACTGGTGTCGGCATATTAACTTGCAATAATGCCAAAAATAACACATCAGGACAATGTTGAACAGGTGCTTTGAACAAATCATGAACCTGAGAGTAAAATCCTCTTTCAGATAGATAAAGTAAGAGTTCGATCAAATTCAAAGATTGCCAATTCGATATATCTTTGTTATCTGATTCAGGCTGCAATTTTAAAATGTCCACAGAAACAGGATGGAAAAGATTTTCCCCAAAATTGAAAACATCAGGATTCTTTACTATGTGTGATATGAGACTCAATTGACCTTCAGAATTTGTCCAGTGTCTATAGAAGCATTCCACAGGAAAACTTCCGAAAAAGGTGCTCTGTAATCCCAGTCGTAATCCTAACATAAGAATACATAAGCCCTGTCGATCTTTGATGAGGAATTCTGGATGATCTAATTGAAAGACTACTTCCGTCCACGATATATTGGGGAAAAGTTCTTTAACTGCCTGGACAAAAATTTCAACGTTCCACGTTTCTTGAGATGTGTGTCCTGCCGCTTCCTTTTTGATATCTCTGTTTAGCCAGAAGCTTCCTGGTGTTTGTAAAGGAGTACTATCAGATGAACAAGTAGGATGTCGCGCCATAGTGGCTAGAATCCTAGCCACGTCTGCAGATGTAACTTCACGACCACCAAAATTTAGTACATTACTCTTGCACTCCTCTAGGGACGCGGTGAACGAGTAACCCATCTCCCTGACTAAATCGGCTAACGAATTTTTCATTAGATTTCCGGCCATATCGTCGGCTGAAGTCATCTCTTCCAAAGGATATTCTGTGTCGTCGGGATACAACAAAGGCGAAAGAATTACTGGTACTAATTCTCGAGTAAACTCTCTTCGTAATTTTTCAAGAAACAGGTCTTTGGTGATAGCAGCAAGACCGAAATTTTCATTAACAAAACTCACGAGAATCAGTTGAAGTATTTCAGGACTACAATCCTGTAAACCACCTCCTTCTGCTTGCCGACCAGTATCTATAATCGATAGAAAAAGGTTAATATAAAAAAATTATACTTCTCGCCGATATAGATGCTATTTGGCTCACCACATACATACAAATCGCAAGCTGACACTAGCTGATTTACAGTGAAATTATAAAGCGCATCTAAACTGTTTTGAAATTCTATAAATTACACTAACAATGACGAAAGAACACAAGTTTGAATCATAATTTTTTTTTAAATGTACAACGTTGAACATATGAATATAAGGAGCTAATGTTTCAAGAAATTGATTAAAAAATACATAAGTAAATAAGTTCTTCACAATATAACAAACAGTTCATGTCATTTTATGCAAAACCAGACCTATGTCAATTTCGTCTATAAAATAAATAGCAAATATGAATAATAGGAGATTCTCGCAAACAGAAAAAGAAACAGTGGTGTTATCCATTTAACAGTTGGCGATTTTTACGTATAAGTGTGTTAGCTATGCTGCAACCGTATCGGTCAGAAGTACTAAAAAAATTAATATCTAAAACAATGCAAAGAACCTCACCAGTATCAAGATAGCACTGGATAAGATCGAGCAAACGCTTCTTTAAGTGCTGATATGCAAGACTCGCTACCTCTATGTTGCTCGATTTTCTCAAAGCGAGACAGAAAGCCACTTCTTGCACAATATTCAATTTCAATACGCGAAACAGTTGACCAAAGGGAGCAACCGAAGAGGTATTTGCCTGAAACATAAAAAGAAACGTCGGGTATTCGTATTGAGACATTTAAATTTTAAAGTTCCTCGAAAAAATTACCTTATGATTGTTCGGTATAGGTCGATCGATAGCATGACAAAGAATGGAAACACGAATCGGATGATTGAGCAGAGCGCTGAGCTGTTGAGCTAGTAAAGTCGCGTGCGCTCCGCCGGCGGCAGCTCTACCCGTTTCCCAGAGTCCACGAGACGCTTCCTTCACTAAATACTTAACTAATTGTTTGTCCGCTTCCAAACCGTGTAAAGAAACAAGCTGGAAAAGAAAAAAATTACGATAAATACATACAATCGAACTAGAACAAAACTTAACGAAAACAGTTACGAAAACGAATGGTCACAATGAGATTAGAAATGCAACGTTCGATATAACGTTAGAGATAACGACACGTGTTATATATGAAAATAAAAGTAATCAACAAACGTAGGTCGTCTGCGTTGATCGATCATATTACGTTCGAAACGATATAACAAAATGCAAACTATCGAGACGAAACAATGTCAACGTCCGAGCCGATCGACGTAAGCTCGTTTATAATGAGGTAGTAGATAGACATTTAATCCGTTTGAAACATACACATTTTGCAACGTCGACTAAACAAAAATTACCGTATAACTAGTAATTTTGCCAATATTGCTATAAAATATCGCCAATTTATTTGTAACAACACGTCCGTCGAAACAAATTACATAAAGAAACATCTCGGACCGTTCGAAGACACACACAAAAAAATCAAACCGACCGACCCCAATTTTTTTCTCGAAACCTTTAAAACGTATACGTTCGAAACGACGCAAAAGCGACAAAACCTGAAAAGTGACCTAAAACGCAAAGCGGGAAAACCTGAAAAAACCGCCCGTTCAAAACGCGCCGTCAAGTTGGCACCCCTTCCCTGCAGACGTGTCGCTCCGCCCCCGAACCCTTGCAGGTTATGTTCTAGCACATAACGCGACCGCGGACACCAGCGAAGTGACCGACGCGGGCGCGGGGGGGCGGCGCGCGGGGGGGGCGAAGGGGCGAACAAAGAAAAGTAGGACACATAATCACCCTGGAGAGCTCCTGTGCAGTCTGCTTCAGGTTTTTCTTGTTGAGCGCCTGAACCAGTTGACTGATCTGCGTCAGACAGAACGAGAGAGGGTCAAGGTTCATGTTCCATGGGCGGCGGGCGCGGGGGATGGGGGCGGCGTGCGGCGGGCGGGCCGGAGCCGCCCAGCCAGCGCATCACACGCGGGACGAGGCTCGCTGGGGCGCGCGTCTGGGGTGACGCACGCGCGATGGGGCGCGGGGGCGCAGGCGCCGGGGCAGAGCGCCAGGGAGGACAGCGAGACGCGCGGACCGGCGATCGCACTCCACGCGAACGACGCTCGTTCCGGAGGCGAGGCGGTGGGGAGGTGTTCGGGGTCTTGTCGACGGTCGGTTATGGTGCAGTTTCGCGTGCGCGTTTCGTGAGGTTTGATCGATTTACGTGGGGCGATTTGGTCTTTATCAGACGCTGGGATAGAGGTGATAATGGCGGTGGTTTGGAGGGCAAGGTGGCAGAAAAACGGTCGTTCTGCTGCCTCACTTCCGCGGTGCCAACCGCCGAATTGGTTCTTTGTTAGTTTTTCTCTGTTATGCGGGTTTTGGATTTTGTGGTGGAAATTGGGACGAATGTTTAAATTGTTTTTAGGTCAGTATTTAAATGGTTTTTTGAGACAGCGATTGATACCCAGGCGTTTGCGTAAATGCGCACAGGGATTCGAACCGGAAGCCGAAAACGGGGAAAAACGAAATAGAAAAAATTTTCAACAACTTGTTCATTTTCATCATTTTAATTGTCACATAAAGCATTATCAAATGTGAAAATATCTTAATCGTCACTAATGTCAATATTTTTTAAATCATAAAAATTAGAAATATACCTACCTAGCATTTATTATTTTAAAAATTCACTAGTCACGGGGAGAGCGAACGAGTGTCTCGAGGTCTCGGAGTTTCGGAACCATAGTGTCTCAGGATCTGAAAGTCCTGTTTGTGTGGGTCGGGTCTCTTTGTCAGACTTGTGTGATCACAGGATTATAGAATCTCAGGATTTGAGGTCTTCGGGTCCCAGGACTATTAATAGGTCTCACAATCAGGCCACGTCGTTTGAGTCTCAGGGTCTCAAGATCTGAGGGTCAGAGTCACACGGCCTTAGGTTCTGAGGGTCGAAAGGTCGGTGTGCGCTAAAGTCGTGTTCACTAGTGTCGGTGTGCGCCGATTTGGTTGGGGGAAGCTAACGTACACGAAGCAAACGCACACGAAGTAAACTCATAGGAAGCAAGCTCAAACGAGGCAAGCTCACAGGAAACAAGCCACAAGAAGCAAGCTAACACGAAGCAAGCTCACATGCTTTCGAAAATTTTCGTATCATTTAACAAGAAATATTACTTTGGTATTGACAAAATATTATGGACGTATACTATTACGTCTAATATGAAATTCTTTTAACACAAAAACGCACTTTGGTGCTTTCAGTTTCGTGTTAAATGTTTTTCACTTTAATTTGAAAATTTGAAAATTTTCGAAAGCATGTGAGCTTGCTTCGTGTGAGCTTGCTTCGGGTTAGCTTGCTTCGGGTGAGCTTGCTTCGTGTGAGCTTGCTTCGGGTTAGCTTGCTTCGGGTGAGCTTGCTTCGGGTGAGCTTGCTTCGTGTGAGCTTGCTTCGGGTGAGCTTGCTTCGTGTGAGCTTGCTTCGTGTGAGCTTGCCTCGTTTGAGCTTGCTTTGTGTGGGCTCGCTTCGTGTGAGCTTGCTTCCTGTGAGTTTACTTTGTGTGCGTTTGCTTCGTGTGAGTTAGTTTCTGGCCACCTACCGCATTGTGTACGCTAGCATCGTATTCGATAGCGACGTATGCGCAAGTTTCATTTACAAAAACATATGGTAAAATCAGTAAACCAGTAAAATCAAATTGAAAGAATGTTTGTAGCCAATCTAACAGAATAAAAAGTACAATGTTGGTAATACCAAACGAACCAGCAGTCATCTTTCAAACGTCACGTACGAACGATCTTTTGGCGCCTAAAGTCAAATATGCGTTTGAGATGTACAGTAAAAGTTCATTCACAAAATGGAGTTGGAATTTCAAGACCGTCCGCTTCCACATTGGCATTAGTGAGAGGAGCGAAAGATTCTAATTGTGCATACCTTCTTCACTTTTCGTCAACTAACAAGTTTGGCAAACGATACAAACTCAGTGAAAATGTGCTGAAAGTGTTCACGAAGTTCAGTGGCGAAGGCAAGACGACCATCTCGTTTAAAGATCCCCAGATCGATTTGCTCATTCAGGCCGATTCCGTTCAGCTAAAAGTTTTCCTTTCTACACTCTCTTCTTGCATCAGGGGAAATACGGAACAATTCCAGTTGACTACTTTAGATCGTCTCGGCAGTCTCGGTGTAGTCGCGAAAAATACTGCGCCCACCAAATTGATCGTGCTCAGCGCAGCCGATATTCCTATCAAAGGACTGCCTCGCACTTTGCAGACGCTTCACATGAACGGTTTACAAATGTGCCTTTTCAAAAGAGAAATATTAGCGCTTCGTAATTTACAAACTCTCGATTTAAGTAATAACAACTTGGAGAAATTACCACCTGAGCTAGGTAAGGTTGACTTTATTGAGATTTATCTTCGAGTATGAATAAAACTTTATATGTTTCTTTTAGGTAAAATGCCTTGCGTTATTCAATTAATTTTGAACAATAACAAACTAGGAAATTCAACGTTGTCAGATTGGAAATGGATCGAAGGCGCACAGGTATCTTATTTGTACAACCAATTTTATTTACTTATATCTGAATTTTAATTGTTGAGTTTTTGTGAAATTTGTTTCCAGATTGTCTGCACGTTAAAGACACTTGATATTTCTTCTAATGCTCTGCAAACGTTACCCAAAACAATATCCAAATTGAGATGTTTGGTATCTTTGAAATTAGACGATAACAATCTTACTTCTCTTCCTATGGGAATTGGATCAATTCGAAGTCTACGGTATGTTTTGTTTCATTGTATTTATAATAACATGATTATTTCCACTTTTGATACAAATTTTTTCTTTTTCAGATTTTTATCGATGTCAAAAAATAAACTTTCAGTTTTACCAGCTAGTATATCATGTTTGCGTCTCCAGCAGGCTGATTTTTCTTTCAACTCTTTTAATTATGTGGAAAAAATTAGGACTCCACCGAATTTCAAAGTGGATTCATTAGTTGAATTGTGTTCTTCGATAGTTGTCAAACATAAAATTACTTATGCGAAAAATTTGATTCCATATACTTTAGTCGATTACTTGGACAATTCAAATTACTGTATTTGTGGTAAACCTACTTTCAATAGTTCAAACTATTTAAGAACAGATTTGTCTCTTGCATCATTCTGTGAGTCTGTAACATCAAACGGTGCCAATAGTGTCAGTTTTGAATGTTATTTGTGCTCTTTCAAATGCTATAACTATTGTCTCAATGACAAAAGATTCAATGTATCATGTAAATAATTATCACTCAAATGTATGCTTGATCTAATTAATTTTAAAATTATGTATTTACTATTTATTGAATCATCATGCAAATTATTAAGAATTGTGATTTAATAATCTTATTTATTTATTTATTTATTAAAACGATTTTAAAATAAATTCATTTTATTTCATATATTTTTGATTGTGAACATATAGTATTTAACAACTCATAAATATTCAATTTTCCATTTAATGTCTGGTATTACTGGTGGAATCCTTATATGGGGTTCTGCAAAAAAGTTAAATTATTACAAATAGTGCATAAATATGAAATAATGGAATATATGATATAAAAATAAATTTAAGTCACAAACCGAGGCTGAAGGATGCATCTGTTATTGTAGTTATGTCTTGTGTCTTCAAATCAATTCCTATTGATTTATTAGCTTCTATATTTAATTCGGGAATCCAGATTGTGTTGAAATTTTTGATCATTTCGTTTAACACAACATCTAGTGCCTCCTTTTTAAACAGACAAATAAATCAAAATTAAAAAAATATTACACAATATCAACAGAATATTATAATATTATACATACCTGTAACTGTTTAATCTCACAATCTAATGATAACCAATGTAATGCGAAACCTATTTCTTTTACGTCCTTTCTCAGATTAAATGTTGAAGATACCAATGAGAATAAGGCACGGACTAAAGCAATGTCTTCAAATCGAGAACCTTCTTTTAAAGATGCCATTTTACGTTCATGTTTTCTCCTATTTTTGCTAGACCGATAACTACGCCTATGGGTTAAAAGATTTTTGTTAAATATAAGTATCTAAATAACAATGATAATTATGAAATAGTATAATTACCCCGATGACTTGCTGCTCGAAGAACCAATAATACTGCTAGTATCTGAATACAAATCGCAATCTGCTACCATATTTTCTTCTTCGTTGACTGCTTTCAAAGCTTTATTTTGTCTTACAATCAATAACCTGTTTTTTTGATTTTCAAGTTGTTTCGCATTCTGATCAATTGTAAATAGTAAACTTTCGTATTGTTCGAGGATGGCTGGTCGTACAGTAAGATCTGAAATTTTTATACAAATTTTACAATCCTATACAAATAGTTTTACATATTTTTTTCATTTTCGATAAAGCACACATTCCCCACCTATGAGATTTTCTTTGTGATGTTTATGACACATACTCAAGGACAGTTTAAATAATTTTCCTTCCAAAGCATACTTCAAAATCTCTTCGATACTGAAACTTGGCGTATCAGTGATTAGATTCACAATTTCTGAATGACTCCCCACTTCTTTCAATTTATTTACAAGTGACCTGTCAATTTACAAACCATAAAGAGAAATATTATTTTTTATATATTATATAATATAAATAATTAAATCAATATTTTACCGTTTTAGTGCAAGTATCTCTTCTTCTGAATATTCCAGCTTATGAGCTATATTCATTACCATTTGCCAATCTGATGCTTCTGTAAAAAATTTTAGTGCATTTTCTTGTTTGCCACACCTGAGATACATCATGCCAGCTTCAGAAAAATGCCTCTTTGAAACAAGGAAACTTCCGAATTCTTCGGCAATATTTTTGTATCTAAGATCATCGTTAGGAATAAGGTTGAGTGCTTTGCTGTACAAACAGTGTTGTTTAATGAAAATCAAGAGTTCGTCAGATTTTTCCTCTCCGCACTTAATCAAGTGTTGTAATGCAGATTCGTATCTCTTTAGGTCATTGTCAATAGTGAACTTTTGATAATTTTCCTCCATTAATTTTAGTTTATTTATGTACGGAATGTACTCCTTGGGATCCTTTTGTGATTTGTTCGCAACAAACATAACAAGTTCAAAATCATATAGACCAAGAGCGATATTGTATAGTACATCAACATTGACCATATATAGTAAATATTTCAAGGCATCATTTGCAGATATAACATTTCGTTCGTTATTATCTTGTTTAATGCGTTTTATTTCAATCAACGCATTTTCTAAATCTCGAACTGTATTATTTTTGACGTAAGTAGTTAAAATTGGCAAGATATACTTGTTGTTTTCATTAATTTTTTCCAGTTCTTTTCTCATAAGTGAGCATACCGTCTTAACTTTTTCACTCGCTTTGTTGGTTTTACATTCGTTTGAATATGCACCCAAGTACATACTTTGAGTAACATCTTGTTCGTCAAGTTCTGAAATAAATAAACTTAGCCAGTTCGTATTGCTAATGTTGTTGATAAATACATTAACATTTTCAACAAACATTTCTGGATTGTGATCATATATTAAATTCAAATTTATTCTTTGTTTTCTCATCAAGTCAAATGCTGAATGATAATTTTTATTATTTAAATATTTTTCGAGGATTTTCAGAGATAAAGCTCTGGGTTGTATAATTTCCAAGTTTCCTCTAGGAAGTTGTAAGATGGTTCTAGTATCACAAGAAACAACAGTCACCAAATAAGCACCTCTCTCAATTTTTCTATTCATAAAGCAATTTTCATTTTGTTCCGTCAAAATGCTTTTTTCAAAACGAGCACCATTTTGTAACTTTTTTAAATTATTGTGTTTCAATGGACAGCTCAACAACTGATGTTGCAGTGTAGTTAAAAGCAAAAAATCAGAATGAATAAAATATGAATTGATGTTATTTGCAATTTTAACATCATTTATATAAAATCTATTGCGGTTAGTCAGTCCAAATACAAAAAGCTCATTTTCTATATATGCTGCTTCGAATTTATAACAGTTTTCAGGAAAAGATATATCACTTTTCAAAACACCCTCTGAAGAATAACAGAAAAGTTCACCAGAGTCACTTTGAAGTATAGCCGACTGTTGAGGGAAAATTGATTTAATTCCTATAATCCGTTTTTCTATTTCTATAGTGTTTGACAGAGTTAAGGATAATTGTGGAGTATAATTAATGTTTATCACATACAAATTTGACATTGTAGAATTTGATTTAATCCAAACGAGTGTACTTTGTGAAATCCAAATCATATTATTCATGATACATTCATTGTTTAAAATGTCTAAATTTCCTGAACCAATATGTTCAAATTTATTATCTTCTTTTACATACATATTGCATGTTCCATCGTCTGTAAAAGCACAAAAACTATTCGAATCTATTTCATTTTCATCTATATTGTTATCAGAACTACTAAATACTGGACCGAATATAATTCTATTAATATTTTGATCACACTCGATAACATTTGAAGCCATCGGTGGAGGTACTACAGAATGTCTGAAGCTGGTCAAAAGTATTTTTTTCCCATCTATCACAGCAACTGTAGCATCATCAGATTCTCCTTTTCCACTGCTTTGGTCGATGGACCAAATCCACTCTATTTTATTGTGCATTCCATTACTCGAAAATATGTGGAGGCATTTTCCATTATTGTCTGATAAATTATCCTCCCAAATGATATGCGATATTTGCAAATCAGGGAAAACGAGTGACTGCTTTAAGTACCAATGGTAATTATTGATTGTGTATAGCAAAATATGATTTGTTTTAGATTCGTTATTAAAGTACCATATGGATAAAATTTCTGAATCACCACTCCACGATAAATTTTTTACAGTGACTTCATCTTGTTTAAATGGTAAAACAAGTTCTCCGTGTCTCAAGCCATTTTTTTCGAAAAAAGCCACAACATATTTATTAGGAAATATTTGTGTTGTAGCAATTAAATTCCCCGTAGGTCTCCATACGTACTTACACTCTAAAGCTGGCTGTTTTTCACTGGTGAATTGTAAAATACCTTCTCTATTATATACTTTGAAAAAAGATTGTGATTCTGCAATGAAACCAACAGCAAAATATGATCCATCTCCTCTCCATGTAATGCAACTACAATTATTGTCAAATTCGATGCCTAAAATTAAACAAGAAGAAGCTATTACTTCAAGTGAAAACAATATTTTGAGATAACATGAATAAATACAAACTTGATTCAAAATCAGTTTTTTTGTGAGCTGCTTGTTTGCCTTCTGAACCGTGAAATTGCGTCTCTTTTTTACCCCAACCTACAGTTATAAATTCACCTTCCCCAAATTGAGAAGAGTACAGTTCAATTTTGTTTATAATATTGAACATAGAGTCAAGAAGTAGTACATTATTATCACAAGTTAAAAGAACTACTATTTCTTGATCTGGACTGATACCTACAGACTATAAAAAAAACAATGAAAATGAATATGAGAATAAATTTTGACACTGCAATTACTTTTCAAGAATGTACCTTTAAGCCTTGTTCTTCAATATTAGGAATAATTACTTCTTTCGAGTCGACATCGATAGATATTATTTCGCCAGTTGTTAAAAACAAACACAATAATCTTTGTATGGAGAAAAATACTAATTCGAGTATATGCGATTCCAAAACCGTGGGTACTTCATCCGATATATTCAATAGTATTTTTTTACTTCCATCAGCATCATATTGCACAAGTTGAAGATCGACACAAATAAACAACAGCCCGGGACAATCGCTAGAAAGGGCTACTTTGATATGTTCAGGACATGACCCTGAACTCCACAACGAACGCTTTGCGCACTTCCAAACCTCCAAGTTCTTCATGTTTGACGCACCACGAGGAACTGACAGTTGACATAAACCGTAATCTTGGAATTTCTTGCCATATCTAAATATTTTACGTTTCAATTATTATTTGTTATTTCTATTCGGGAACAATATATTTGATCAGTAATTAATTTAAAAAATGATCAGTTTTTTGTAATAAAATATTAGTTGCTGAGTTGGTCGGGTCTGATTGTAAGATGATTCATATCCAATTTTTTATGAGAATAACTCTTCGTACCAATTATAAATGAAAATTTTTTACTATGATAATTGAAATTATCGCAAAACACATTAATTCAAGCCAAATATAAATATTTTTACAGATGTGATAAGAAAGTCACATTGAATTATGATAACAAGTTGACATTTGACGTCAGTCCCAAGTGGACAGTCTGGTGGTTAGTTACAATTCCTCTCTTCGTTTTCGATATGAATCGAGGTGAGACGAAAAACAATACCAAAAGTTAACAGGATACACTTTATAGTTATCACTCTTCCTTTTGGATTTGTTTTCGTTCATTATCATGTCGGATTCGGAACCATATTCGGAAATAGATGCGACTCACCCTCGATTCCGAACGCCACCAAGTCGCCATTCGCCGTATTCATATGGTCATTACTTATTCTGGGATAATTTATTCATGTTTCGAATTCAAAGAATTCGTTTTTATCTATTCAAATTTTCATATTGTAGATTTAGCTTTTCGAGAATTTCATGTTCATTAACTTGTTTGATTGAATTAGTTGTTATTTTTCAAAGTGGTATAAGTCATTTAGTTAAATATTTGATTAAAAGTTAATGTTAGTCGTATATACTTAAATGTTGTAGTTTTAGTTGTATGTTTACCTACTTTTTATTATTGAATTGTTGCATTAAACTATGCTGAATCATTTTATAATTATAAATTGTACAAATAAACTTTTACAGTCATAAATGAAATAAATCATTTAAAAGTACCTTATTTAGATATCAACTTTAAAGTAGAATTCGAAAATTTGATATTCTAAGTCGAGAAAATTTTGAAATAAAAAAATATGAATCATCTAAATTTAAATTTATACTGCTTTGAAAAATCGTGGTTAAAATATCAGTTTGCAAATAAACGTTTTAACTCAATTGTGTTAAATTACAGGCTTACGCGTGGCTTTTGTACAACTTTTAGTTGGACAAGATAAAACTAAAAATATTGCTAAAGCCATAGAATGTATACGGACCGCTAAAGACAAGGGAGCAGAGTTAGTTGCATTACCAGAATGTTTTAATTCGCCATATGGAACGAGTCAGTTTATTAAAAAAATATTGAAGAATAATATAAATTGAATATGTTTATGAATTTCATTATTTATTTTAGAATATTTTGATGAGTATGCCGAAGAAATTCCTAAAGGTCCAACATGTGAGGCGCTCTCGAATATTGCTAAAGAATTAGGCGTTGTAGTTGTCGGTGGCACTTTGCCTGAGAGAAGTAATGGAAAACTTTACAACACTTGTACTGTTTGGGGTACTGATGGAAAAATTCTTGCCATGCATAGAAAAGTGATTATTTTTTTAGATTTTGAAAAATATTTATTACGAAATCTTTAGATAAAATACTTTTTTTAGATTCACTTATTCGATATTGATATTCCTGGTAAAATAACATTTAAAGAATCTGAAGTTCTTTCGGCTGGTAACTCGTTAAACACTTTTACCGTTGGTCCAGTAAAAGTCGGTTTGGGAATCTGTTATGATTTAAGATTCGAAGAAATGGCAAGAGCGTATGCAAACATGGGTATAGCAATAATGACTTCAATATCTTGTTACATATCAAATAACATGTTATTATCTGCTTTTAGGTTGCAATTTGTTGTTATATCCTGGGGCTTTCAATATGACAACAGGCCCTCTTCATTGGGAATTACTTGCTCGTTCAAGAGCAAATGATCTGCAATTGTATATGGGAACAATAAGTCCAGCCAGAGATAAAACGTCTGGTTATGTTGCTTGGGGACATTCCACTTTGGTCAATCCCTGGGGAGAAGTTGTAGCCAAAGCCGGTCATGAGGAGGAAGTTTTGCTAGCTGATATAGGTAATAGTTGTTATTTTGTCTAAATGTGTCGTGATGAACAAAAATTTAGTAAAATCAAATTATTTCTTTAGATCTATGCAAAGTTGATGAAGTTAGAAATCAAATACCGACAACAAAGCAACGAAGGACTGATGTTTATGAAACAATTTTGAAATGATTATTATTAAGAAATAGTTTGTTATTGATTATATAAAATTATTTTATTTTTATATAGAAAAATATACAAATATTGAAAGTTTTTTTTTGTTATCTGTGACATGTTGGTTAACTGAATGTCTTTAATAATTATAAATTACATGCATCTTTAATATGAATAATATAAATAAAATTCTCCAGTTCGTCTATTCTCCAAATAATAGTAATGATATTGAAGATTTATATCTAAATATAAGATTTTATAATGGAATCTATTTCAAGCTGGGCTGCTTCTAATTGGTTATTAAAAGATAAAAGTTCAGGAGTAGACATTTCAACGAATGTTTTTGTAGACTTTGGAGTATTTTGAATTGTTTTCATATCGAGTAGTATAGTCGTCTCCTTTTCTTTTTTATTTAAATGTGAAGATAGTGCTAAATTCAATTGCCAAGATGGTTCAACGAGTTGATCTATTTCTGCTAAGTTTTTGACATTGAATTCATTGGATATAATTTTCATAAGGTTTTGCCAAAAACTTATAAATATTTCAGCTTTATCACTACTCATTTTCAACTTATTCACTAAATCAGTGTGTATATTAGATGGCCTCATTATAAATCTCGACAATCGTTCTAAAATGTACAACGTAACTTTTATAAGTAAAGTTACTTGAGTAGAATCTAATTTGAAAACTCTCTCCAAAGCCGTGGCTTCTTCAACTGTGAACATTTCATTTTTTGTTCTTGACGCAGAACTATCTTTGATGTGTTGAAGGAATTTTTGAAACTTGGATTTGTCAAGTTGATTGATAATCTGTACACCATTTTCCAGCCTGAAAATGTACTCGTCAAATGTATGTATTACAGACTAACTAATTGTTAGTCAAATTTATGAAACGATATGAAAGAAAAACATACTCAGGTGATGTATTTATCCACGGTAAATCCATATATAATTGAGTATCGAAAATCTAGACAGGTGACAAGTATAATCACAAACAGTTAACGTCAAAAATTATGGTCTTAACACTTTAAAATCAAGCCTGCTCGTAATGCAGGTGTGTTGAACTTCGTTCTCGGATGTTTGCTTAAGCAACACTAGCACATACCGACAATAGCCCACACAACCCTACAATGCCAAACTTATTGTTAAAACACATCCACGAAAAATTTGGAAATAGTATGATTAAATAAAAATTATTACGACTGGGATAGTTCTTCGAATATAAAAAAAAATACAAACTATTCTATTTCCTTGAATTAAAATTTGTATATTTAAGTTGTTTCAATTTATTTTGTCATACAATAAATTTATAACAATTAAAATTACAATAAATAAAATATTTTGGTACTACATTCGTTATAAATTAATTTGTAATTCGACTACAACTTATTTTCTATTGTAAAAATTGTTTTGGGTAAATTTTCTATTTTTAAATTCACAGGTTTCATAATAAATGCACATAATCCTCCAATTGTTGTTAAAACTCCAAAAAAACATAAAGGAACTGCATCACCATATATCACCTATAATGTTTAAATAAGAATTATTTCAAAATTTTATTTTAGTGTATCTTATCCTTCGAAGAATTACCGTAGCTCCTATCAAAGGAGCAGTGATGAAAACTGTGCGTCCTGCAACAGTCGAGCCATATATAATTCTTTTCTTGTGCGGAATGGGAAACAGTTCAGCAGTACAAGTGGTTAAAACGCATAAACATGCACTTATACCTATTTTGTTAAGCATCGATATGAGTAGTAGGTCTAATAGATGATGACTGCCATCAACTGTAAAATAAATATTTATTGATAAAATAATTATCGAAAGCATTAAATATTATCTCTTATCAAAAGTATTTTATACCATAGCTGGGCAATACCCAAATCAAACAATTCACTAATCCTGTGATTGCTGTAAATCCACCTACTATTTTCCATTTATTCTTGCAGTAAAGTAAAATCATAAAACCTACAAATCCTCCAATGATTTCACAAATTCCTGAAAATTTCAAGTGAATTTCATGAAGAATACATATAATAATTTCAAAAAATAATTCTTCATACCAGCAATAGCAGTGTTAACATAAAGGTATTCACGTCCAAAACTTCTTATATTAAGAAGTGTTCCATAATAGCATGTTAACATTAAACTCCATGATGTGAATGCTGCAAAAATCATTTGAATACCTCCTGGCAATGACATTAAATGTCTCCAATTATTTTGTGATCTCAAATTTTTATTTCTAGTAGAATATTTATACATTTAATATCAAATTTTTATAAAAAAAATAATATGTAAAAAACTGAAATCTCTACTTTTCAATGACAATTTTTGATTGTTTCTCTAATTGTTGTGTCAAATCGCTGGGTATTTTAGTTTCTAAATTATTAATTCGTGCTGCATTCTCTAAAATTGATTGCACTTTTTCAATATTACCTTTTTCTAAGTGCCACCTAGGTGAATCTGGAAGCCAACTAAAAATTTAAATATGTATTTAAAAATTTAAAAAATAAGTTATTCTAAATATAAATAAAATTTAGATGATTAAAAATACATACAACCACATCACAAAGAAAGGAATAGCTGGTGAACTAATTGTGATATATATTTGTGACCATTTATTAGTAAAATAACCTATTGCTGGTAAAAGCACAACACCAATAGACCAAAATTGTTCAAAATTTGCACTAACTATAGTTTTTGATCGACCACTTATGATATCTGAAACTAATTTCTTTTTTGTTAATTCGAATCTATTCTATATTATACAAATAAATTTAATCAATAAAACATTATATAAACAATTACATATAACACCCCCAGGAGTGAAAATCAATGCACAGCAAGCTGCAGCCAAACATCTAAACATCACATGAACCCAAAACCATGGAACAAAACCCGTAGCTAGCCCACAAGGAATCAACAACAAAATTCCAGTCATCATAACGTCTTTCGGGCTATAACTAAAGAAAATTCCATTAGGCACAGGAGTTTCAAAACTTTGTTTGACTAACAATAAGAAAACTTCACATACTAAACCATAAGTTCGTTGGCAGCAATTCCACCGATCAAAACTCCGAAAAGATGGAAACATTGGGTGATAGCTATCAAGATATTTCTCGAACACACTAAATTAAACTTTAATATAAAATTTAAACATTGTCACTTTGAATAATTTATTTTCGAATTAATTTAGCCTACCTGCGTTATTAGACTAGTATACGTATCCAAACTAAACTCGAAGGAATCACAAGCAACTACAACATCAACTCCAGGCGTATTCGACTCCAAAATCACTCGACAATAATCATTTTGATACGATCCATTAGCCGTGATTATTTCAGGATGCGATACCGATAGCCAATTAGAGTCGTTCTCATATTTAGAAACATCACAATGGTATTCATCATACCATGGAAACGGAGCTGTAAAGATGATGCAGGCCATGAACCAAGCAGCAGGTATCTTCGTCAAATATATCAAAGAAACCACCCTCGTTTGCCATTTTCCCCAACTTCCCATCAACTCTGAGCATATGTCCATTTGTGGATCCACTGCCATAATATGCGCAGAATCCTTATTGACTTTTTCGATGGTCGGTTGAGGTTTCCGCGATGGATCGAGAAGAGGCTCCTAAAAATCAAAATTGAAACATCATAAATTATTCTGGATTATATTACCGATGAGTGCTAATCGCAACAGATGTTCCGAGAATGAAACAATATAATAATTTAGAATTAAAATCTCGATAAGATACGTACGTTTAATCTGAATACACGCAGCAGAATAAACCCTTGAAACTTTTCAGTAATGCATGCGCAATTTCACTGATACAAAAAAACATTTTGGTCGAAATATTTACCACTTAATTCTAGGACTGGTTTGTGACGTCTACCATGCAACTTCTAAACAAAAGTGTTTTTTGGAATTCTCTATTCGACTCGAAACACAGAAAAGTGACATAATCGAGTTATTCTCTAATTCATGTAACCCCACTCCGCGATAATTGTGGTATTGATTTTCATCGGATAATTTTTTTTTTCAAGAACAGCGAATTCGTAACGAACCACGACTCGTACGTTTAAATCAATGAACGAAACTAATATGAGGCGTTTTGGGTTTTTTCCAAAAATTTCACGTAAGTTTTTCGTATCTGATAGTGTACAGTGGATCCTATATTTAACTGAACTCGTTTAAAATTTGCATAAAATTTCGCCCTTGTGAATATTTCTGTATGCTATATTTATTTGTTTAAAATGCGGGTCATACAAATATTTAACATACCGATATTTGACATACAATATTGTAAGAATATACCGATTACTGTTATATATTTGTGTCATATTCTTTAATTTGATTAATCAGATTTATTGGACATGTAACAGTTGATTAGTCTTTTAATTTGAACACTAAACATACAATTTTATCGATGTAAATAAAAATGCTATTTCGCCATTTGAGCTATACGAGTATACGTTATTTTTAATGTACTGATTTATATCATTTCATACATTATCGAATAATTGAAAAATCTCTGTGATATATAATAATTATGAAATTTAGATAAGACATAATTAGAAGTCAGATTAGATCGTTACATTTTTAATATTTAAAATATTTAATGTTTCGTATGATTAAGTTGATCCGAATGCTGATTAAAGCAAAAAGGAAATCACGTATAAAAATTATCGGGTTTATTTTTTCATTTATTTTCACTGACTTGATTTTCAATTGTTACATGAAAATTGAAGCAGGAAAATGTATATAAGTTTTTCTGTAATGAAACTCGTACGATTTAGCATTTAAACAACAAGATAATCCATAGTTAATAGAACATCAATTGCTTAATCTTTTTTTATGTTAAGTACGAACATAAGACAAACAAAATCTCTACGAATTAAACACATACCAAAAAAGTAAAATAATCAAACAAGCCCTTAGTATATAAACACGAAAAACACGACAATGCAAATAATTGCTTAAACTAGTTTGGAACATTTGAAAATCAATATAATTACGATTTTCAATGCCGATTCCTATTTCTTTTAACCTTTTAGTTGTACTTCAGTTTAATAACAAATAAGGCTGTGCGTCAGAGCAAGCTAATAAAAAGTTTGAAAAAAACAGCATCCATCTGATCGTTTTGGAATTTAACTCCGCAAATAAGTAGTAGTATTCAAAGTAATGTCGATTAATAAAATGTGTCGATAATTTTTAATGCGGTATAATACATGGCCGTAGCCAGGAGGGGGCATAGAGGCCTGGGTCCCCCCTGAATTAAAAAAAACAATGACAAATTATACTTAAATTATGAGACTTACGTTGAGATATACGAGTATAACTCAAATGAAAAAAAACAACATATTTTTGTTGCTTAGAATCACTTACATTTGTATATGTTAAGTTGTGTTTCGCCCCTCCTCCCTAAAAAAATCCTAACTACGGCCGTGGGTATAAATGTGATTTTTTTGTAATTAGAATATTTCAATATGAGTAGTTTCAATTGTCAATTTAATTGTGAAACAAAACACGTTGAATCGATATCAAATGATTTAATATTTAATATTATCATCTGTTATGAATTTTTGAACTCTAACATTCTAATAATATAATATAATATTTAATTATTAAAATTAATCTTTGTTTAAAGCAATTCAAGATAATTTCATAAACGTTTCACTGCAAATTTTTATCTATATTAGTTACATAAAAATGAACCAGGTACGTATCAAGTACACATTTTTATCAATTAACCTTTTTCACGTGCAAAACCATTAACGCAAAAACCTTTTAAAAATGCAGCACAAATAATCATAAAACACTCATTATTACATTCGCATTATATGTGTTTCCGTAGCATTGTAGCATTGTAATTATGTAATCAAATAAATTTTGCACACATACATTTTTCCATTACGTATCAACTTCATATATTTTAATTAACCTTTTAAACTGTAGAAAAAGGTACATATAAATTTCGCGAAAAATATATATTTTTTAAATGACAATGCATTTTAATATATAACATTGAAATATATTTAAGTATGGAAAATTTCAAGTCAATTTCATTCGAAGCAGTCTTGATTGATTGTGTAGATTGAAGACAATTGGTCTGCGTTAATCAACAAAGAAGATTTTCGTAACAATAATTTTTTCTTGCCCTAATAATTTATTCTACATGAATAAGTCAATGGAAAATTCTCCGTTGGTTTATTCATTATGTTTCTTTTTTGTTTATTAAGTCGTATGCAAATATTTCTTTAATGTCAAAACGAAATTGCACACTCAGTACATATTCGGGGGTGATCATAGATCAAAAATTAAACAAACAATACACAATTACATAACGTCATCGATTTCAAATTAGATTTCGCACATAACGAAAGTCATTTAACGACAAAAGATTGACAATCGATAAACCGAAAAATCCGATCGGCGTCTTTGCACATTTTTCAAAATCAGCAAATCTTTCACTTAACCGACATCGATCGAATGTTTGATCATTATCGTTCACACAATTGGACATAAATGGACAAAAAATATTTGGAATTCACACGATTCTCCAATTCGAACATAATAAAACATCGACACTGATAATTTTTTAACATTCACTGATTTTCAACTTATCATCCTAATCATATCGCACATTCGACCGCCTCATATAATTCGATAAACTTTCGCTTAGTGACATCATTATTGAAACTATCAAACATTTACCTGGGTTTCCTCATCTTCGCGACGGCCCAGCTCCTTCTTGTCCTCCATGATTGCTGCTTCTGATCTTCTGATGTTCTGATCGTCTTCCTCTGGAAACGGACCGATGCAGCGATATGGGGATCTACAAGACTTCCATTGTATCAAGATAACCGAACTTTACACTCGATGTGTTCGATAATTGACGATGAAGCACGTCCTAGGACGACGTCATGTCTTCTGTGGCGTTCAAACCGTGTCTGAGTGGATCGTGTGTGGTTTTTATTGCGAATTACGATAGCAAATTATTTGTCGGATGTGATCGATTCGTATCGTCGAGAATCAAACACGACAGTGTGCACAGATGTGGACAAAGCGAAAAAAAATGATAGTCATTAGTCGTTGTGGAGTTAATGTGAATGTTCAGTGTTGCTTCGGTGTGAAGGTTTTTTTTTTGGAAACTTTGATTGTACTATGGATTTGATGATGGAAACGATTCAATCATGATCGTGATTTGTATGAGATTTTATTTATTTATTTTCATATCATACTTTTCAAAATCGATGTAATAGAAAGTTGTATGATAAAATTATGTTACCATTTTTATTTCGTGACGATTTTTTCCACGTGTTAAGTATTTGAATGGTTTTTGATTTCGAAAAAAAAACGTCGTCATGTGAAAATATTCATTTGAAGAAAAAAATTTGAATGAAATGAAAATTTGAATATTCAATGCGAATGTTTTATTTAACTGGTTTGATGATGAGTTTTTTCATATTGAATGTATTTGAATTGTTCTTAATTTGGTTTAAAGAAATATGTATGCATATGTATTTACCCAATCAAAATATTTTAGTTGGATGAGACGAAAACTCACGTAGCCAATGCGGATAAATGTATTGTAATGTCGCCCCATGGTGGAATTCAATCGAATTTTGTGTTGCGAAATTTTTTTTGTCTATATGCACAAATAATTTTGCTGACAGTGATGTGTTATTTCAAGAAATGTTCAAGGAAGTATAAAAGCGTAATTGGTAAATAAAACATTCGTTTTGCAGTACAACGTTTTTGATTTGATATCTTAACACATTTTCACGAAGTAAATGCATAAAGTAATTTGAAGAGGTTATAAGGTGAGTGCTAAAATTAGATTTTTCTAAGTTTTTTTCAAATAAAAGGAAAAATTTCCAGACATAAACTAAACGAAAATTAGCACTATAGTTTCAATTTTAACACGATATCTCTTTGGATCTAAAATATGATAATTATCCAAATATGAATGACATCCTGATCTGGAAATACTCGAATATTAAAACTGATAAACAAAAAAATTGACAGGAGAAATCTATAATATCTAGTATTTGTACCTCGCTCTACACTGGTCCAGTCTAGTTTGGACTCGGAAACGTTAAACTTAACCATGAGCATCACATTTTTATTTATGCTTGAAGGACACATTTCTAAGATACAGAATATTAACAAAGAATAACTATTCGAGTGCTTACTTTACGTGGAGCTTGGAGAACGGCCAAAAGACTCAGCAAACGTGTCCTTACTTTTTACCATAGGTTATAATTGACTACAAATATAGCAAAAAAATGGTCTTGACACGAGGTGGGTATGACTCGAATACATTGTTGATCTGCATCTGATGTTCAGAGTGAAAGTAGGTGTGTCCAGTCATAAATAACTGCATCCTACCTGTCCTGTTAGGTAACCAAGACAAAAGAGATTGGCACGTGGTTCTAACACAGAACCTCATTTCAATTATTAAGTTTTTAGAGTAATACTTCTTATAAGTGTTGGATTTCATGTGCAGTTCATATATATGTTAATATTTTAAAAGTTAGTCCAGCAAATTCCATGTGCGCCCATCTTCCTAGTTTCAATGTTACCATCTGACTAATCTAAAATATAATAGCTCATGTAGAGGAGATCCGAGATAGTGACCGTTAAGTAGTCAAAAGGCCAGTGGTTCAAGGCAAAAAAAAGTTAATACAGAATAAAAGAACAAAAAACAAAATATGTATTGTTTATCATAATACAAAATAAAAAAATGTCGGTGATGAAAAGGTAACGATCGTTAAATCAAGTAAATATTTTTGTTATAAATAATAATTGAAATGATAATCAATAAAAACTTCTTATACTTTTATTTGTTTAGAGTTCCAATAATACAAAAAAAAAACTTAATGTTTTACAAAAATATACGTAAAACAATGAAATACTGAACCGTCGAAATATTTTGAACTTCACAAAACGTGAACATTCTTTCTATTTCTATACATATAAATTTAATTAGTTAATGGATATTAATTACAGAAATCGTCTATCTAGCATACTTTGTTGATTTTGATAGAATATATTGAGTAAACATCGTTCGATCGAAAAAAAATAAATGACAATTGATTATCAGATTCTAGTTTTTAATTATTATAAAAAATATCATCACCCAGTGCATGCCTGAAATGTCTATTCGTATCATTATTAAACTGAATGAAATGTTTTTGAACTTTATGATCGTTCTTGATAAACGTTGTCCTCGAATCGCATTAAAACATACATATGCTTGTTTTTATCAAAAAACCTAATTCTATCACAGTATAATTTTAATTGCACATTGAACGCAAAATGTTTTATTTATATCAAAAATGTAATTATATTAGTTAAATCTTTAATTACACATATGTTGATATTTCGTACTCATATAAAATACGACTACGGTTTGAGAATTATTAAGAGTTCACTGTTCTATCTGAAATTAGCAAAACACGCGGAAGAAGTTTTTCAGCACATGACAATATATACATTCTCGAATCAGTCACATTGGCATTTTAAAACGTAACATATAATATATCATCATCATCATCATCATTAGCAGCCTATAAGTTATCCACTGCAGGACAAGGCCTTACCAGACAAATGCGGCAGTCTAGGCTATACCTCACCGCGCTAGCCCAAGTCGTATTTCGGTGAGGGACATGTACCATAAGAACCAGTCCGCCCATGCCAGCGAAGGAGGTTCTCAGACCAACGATACGCGTGTCTATGTGCTAGACTCTGTGGTCGCTGTCTTCTGGGCGGATCGCAATGACCACCAGCGGGACAGACGAGTTAGAGACTAAGCAGACTGCGCCCTCACTGCCCACTTTGCGATCGTAATGATCACCAGTTTGATAGACGAGGCGAGACCGTTGGTCCTACATGGTTCAGACCTCGGTAGAACACACGTCATTGGTCTTTACCATTTCCAAAGAGTTTTGTTTGTTAATTAATTAAATGATCATGCAAGTTATTTTTTTTTTTCATGCCTTCATCTCGTTAGGTGTATCTCTGTATATTGTTCGGAAGTGAGTTAGTTATTGTTAGTTGATTAATATGTATGTCTCAGTTGTTTCAATTTAGACTAATTACAAGAGCATGCGGTTAATTTTAATTAGTATGACATAGGGCATGACATTAACCAAATATGTTAATAGATATTAGTTAATTTTAAATAAGTGAGGATATCTATGATTTTAGTCGGATTCACAGTTGGTCCATTATTTATGGGTTATGTGTTAGGTGTTACTACAATAGTATCATGGTAGCGTAATTACTCTAGTCCTATGATGGTTAGTATTATATTGTATAATTGTTAGGGATTATAAAATAATTGAGTTAGTATGCAATATACTATTCTGCTATGGGATATAGTAGTGATAAAAGGGCTTATAAATAAAATAATATTGGTGACACTTTTACAGGATAAGGGTCACATGAGGTATTATTTTGAATTGGGTACCCTACACAAGTTCACCTGAAAGATACGATTATAGTAAACTGGCGAATGGTTGATCGTGAATTAAAGAAAAGGCGGTCGGAATTTATTCGTAACGTCAGCATCGTCGTGTATATTACGTATAACAATTTAATGATTAATTATTACTATTATTATTATTATTATTATGATCATGCAAGATATTTATTGTTAGTCAGTTAATATTCATCACCAAAGAGAAGCTTTTAAGTTTGCTAAATGAACATATGTTATGGTACAATCGCAACTTTATGAGTCCGGGAGTGTATTTCTCGTAAAACCATTCCACATTCGTTTGTTTTGTGCAACCATTGTCAATATCTCTCCCAATTTTCAAACACAACAATTTACGAACCTTGTTCCAATTCGAAGAAAAAAAATATATTTTTTTTTTTTTATTATTTTCGAATTATTAAAATCAATTATTTTTTTTTCAAGTATGTACATTCTAATCAAAATATATGTATTTTATCATTAAATTAAAGAAAAAAAAAAAAATGCAAATCGACGACGTTCGTGAATGTCCCGTGTTTTGGCCAAAGTGGCCCTCGCAAACCGAAATTCTGGACAAGTCTGATCCAGCGCGGGAATTTGATCCGCTGGCCGACGCCGGCCGCCTTTCGCGCAAGCGCCGGTGTTGCGCGCGGGTGGCTGTCGAGGAGAAACTAGTAAAATTCAGAGATTTACGGAGCGCCCTTTGACTAAAACGGACTATTTTATAAAATTACGAAAAAAAAAAAAAAAATTGATTTTAAATGTGTTCTCTCAATCTATTTATTTAATGGATAGATTAATAAATATGCGTGTAGCTTACGAGCGAATAGATGTACGTTTAATAAAATCGACAACGAAATAAAGATGAAGTAATTAATACTAATTTGAATTTCATTCTGACAGAAAATTATAAAAATTGGAAAAATATTGAGTGGTTACCGCCCTTCGGAGGCTGAAGTGATCCAGGACACTAACAATAAGATACACATTATTCACCCGCGAAACGAGATACATGCACTACGATTAATAACGCGTCGAATAAATCCCGTGAACAGGATTATAGCAGATCACAGTTAATTTGATATTATTAAGAAGCATCGCGTTGAGGCACGTGTGTTCATGAAATCACATTTCCAAGTAAAAAAAAAAAAAAAACGGACGCGTATAAACGAAAGGAAAAACCGGGCGGACGCAAAAAAAAAAGGGGTTTTTTTGAGCGTTTCTAGGAAATATTATTAGCACTCGCACAGATGTTATCAACATAGAATAGACGCACGCGGTCGGATTAATCGCGGTCGCGATTAATTGAAGGAGAGCTACAATTAGAACTCGTGATAGAAGGTTAAGGTTGATGAAAGGAGGGCCGGAACTGATTGAGAACGGGAGACAATAACAACGGTGTTGCCACGGTGGCTGTCGAGGAGAAACTAGTAAAATTCAGAGATTTACGGAGCGCCCTTTGACTAAAACGGACTATTTTATAAAATTACGAAAAACAAAAAATTGATTTTAAATGTGTTCTCTCAATCTATTTATTTAATGGATAGATTAATAAATATGCGTGTAGCTTACGAGCGAATAGATGTACGTTTAATAAAATCGACAACGAAATAAAGATGAAGTAATTAATACTAATTTGAATTTCAATCTGACAGAAAATTATAAAAATTGGAAAAATATTGAGTGGTAACCGCCCTTCGGAGGCTGAAGTGATACAGGACACTAACAATAAGATACACATTATTCACCCGCGAAACGAGATACATGCACTACGATTAATAACGCGTCGAATAAATCCCGTGAACAGGATTATAGCAGATCACAGTTAATTTGATATTATTAAGAAGCATCGCGTTGAGGCACGTGTGTTCATGAAATCACATTTCCAAGAAAAAAAAAAAAAAACGGACGCGTATAAACGAAAGGAAAAACCGGGCGGACGCAAAAAAAAAGGGGTTTTTTTGAGCGTTTCTAGGAAATATTATTAGCACTCGCACAGATGTTATCAACATAGAATAGACGCACGCGGTCGGATTAATCGCGGTCGCGATTAATTGAAGGAGAGCTACAATTAGAACTCGTGATAGAAGGTTAAGGTTGATGAAAGGAGGGCCGGAACTGATTGAGAACGGGAGACAATAACAACGGTGTTGCCACGGTGGCTGTCGAGGAGAAACTCATATATAATATATAGCACGCGATTAATGCGTGGTTCGATTGTATTTTGTGTAGCTGGCATTATGCATTACTTCAATAACGATAACAATGTATCGAATCGATCTACAAGCAATTTAAGATCACAATCATTCATTCTCCTAGATTTTTAAAATTAAATGATAATTAAGTAATATGGTTAGCAGATGAATGTATTTGCATGTCGTTGATTTGAAATCATTTTGGCAAGGGATGGTTTTTTTATGTGACTTATCAGCACAGCTAAAAAGAGTTATAGCAATATACGTAACACCGATGTCAGCACATAATCCACGAAAAATTTCGAAATATGTACATACTTATATGATAATTGTATAATTCAAATAAATTATAGAGCATTCATAGAGCAGCCTCCAATTGTCCTAAAACTCATGTATTTATATTACTCTTTCGAAAACTTCCGCGGATTGTGTGCTAACGTTGGTGTGTGCTACCCTGTGTGCCACTGTCGCTGAATGCCAATTGTACCGCTGTGTGCTAGCGTCGATGTTTTAGCGTCATGTGTGCTATCTAGCATAGAGTGCGCCAGCTTCGTGAGCGCCAGTGAAATTTTAGTCCATTAATCATTTTTGGCCTGCCCCACCCTTGGAAAAATCAGAAATTACGTCCCCGGTTGAAGCTCTGCCCAAAACAAAATGGGTACCAATATTCGGCCCAGTATAATGGTGTCAGTTCGAGCAGTATAATTTAGCATTTCGCACAGTAAAGTTGCCAGTACAAAAAAGAAATGATAAAACATTACTGAAATCAAAATATTCTTAATTTGCATAATATTTCGTATGGAAACCAATCACATTGTGTATATAATAATGACTATTTGTTTAATAACAACAATACACAACCTCGAATTATAATACGGTGGAATAAAATATGTCTTTCTTTATGAGATCATCTCAAAACATTGTAAAGTATGTAATTGGTTTCTTTACAAAATCAGTTACTTGTCATCAGCTTTGACAGGGACTAACTACCAACTAAATAAAATGCTATGCCACGCTATACTTTTGTATACCTAGTATATGGTCCCAAATATAATACGTACGCCCACAAAAAAAAAAAATTACTGTACATTGCAATGTAAATACAACACTGGGTAGAATGTTTAGTTTTTATAATAAGTTCACTACTAAAAATGTATTTTTGATACTAGCAACTATTTGTGGGGCAAAAAGCTGATTTTGTTGCGAATTTGACGTTTGATAGTATACTGTGAATTTGTAATGTACATAAATACTGTGACCAATATATTGTCCCAAAGAATTTCAAACATGGCAACATCGTCGAATGCCCATCAAAGCGACTGTCAGCCCTGCGCGATGACGTTTGTGTCCGCGTAGTGGCAGCTATGTGGTGATGTGTGTTCGTCAGCTCGGTGTTTTCCAGCGTTTTCGGCGTTTGCAGGGTTCGGTCGTATGGCGTACCAAACGCTGCGGCAGGAATACCTGCAAGTGCCGGCCGTCACGAGAGCCTACACCACTGCCTGCGTGCTCACCACCCTCGCCGTGGTGAGGGTTGCGCCCCGTTTGCACAATACTGTGCCCCTTCGATTCGATTAATGTCGCTAAACGTTACCCGTACCGCTCCTATGCGTGTGTGGTTGATTTTGTATGGAGGTTTGTGTGTGTCTGTGGTTTGGCGGTCGTTTTGAATTGTCGGGTCGTGTTTTTGTTCGGGTTTCAGTTATTGTAGTTTCTCAATGGTGTCTTTTGTTCCATGGTCGCGTTATCGCTATCTTGTTTGTTTCATTGAAGCCATATGCAGTGAGTGGGTGATTTCTATTTTTGATTTGAATGTTTTCTTATGAAGTCTTGAATAGATGATTCAAATGTGTAATTTGCTTGTTGAAAATTTTGAATTTTGTTGTGTCAATTAAAATCGAAAAAAATCGAATTTATAAAATAAAATATTAGTATGTCAAAATATTGTGATTAACGTCATTTTTTTTGTCAAAATTTAAATATTATATGATAAGAATGTATCTAATGAATTTTTTTTATTTTCAGCAATTAGATTTGGTCACACCATTTCAACTATATTTTAATCCAATTTTGATACTCGAACACTACCAATTATGGAGGTTTATAACGACATTCCTATTTTTGGGTCACATGGGCTTAAATTTCTTCTTAAATATAATTTTTACATATCGATACTGTCGTATGTTAGAAGAAGGATCGTTCAGAGGACGAACTGCTGATTTTGTTATGATGTTTATGTTTGGCGGTGTTTGGACTATTGTATCCTTTTAATTTAAAATATTTCAAATTTCAGATATATGAACAATATTATCCTTAATCGAAATTACAGTTGCTCGCTTTCTTTGTTAATATTTTATTTTTAGGTCAAGCCTTCACTGTAATGCTTGTGTATGTCTGGTCTCGTAGGAATCCTTTTGTGCGTATGAATATATTCGGGTTTAATTTCCAGGTAAGATACGTTGACAGAAAGTAAAAAAAATTCTGGGCCAAAATTTAATGTTTACATCTTTCAACAGGTACCTTATTTACCGTGGGTTTTATTAGGATTTTCTGTATTATTCGGTAATTCCATTAAAGTAGATCTTGTGGGTATTGTCGTTGGTCATATGTACTTTTTCATCGAAGATGTTTTGCCCCGTCAGCGTGGTGGTTATCGCATATTGAAAACGCCTCAATTTTTGTAAGTAAATCACAAATTCAACGTCCTAATTCTACAAAGAATAATTTAATTTTCGATTATTTTTTTAGGAAAACACTTTTCGATCCGGAGGAAGATCCCGATTATGTTCCTTTACCAGAAGATAGACCCGACGCCCCCGATAGATAGATAAATCTTACGTTGGATTATATAAATCTTATTTATTTATAACTAAAAGATATTTAGTTTAATGTAATGACAAAAACTGATTTGTATCCATACAAACAAATGTTCTACCAGTATTATTTGCATATTTCTTGCTGGTGAAACCTTACTCGTATCGGCAACATGTGCAATAATTGAATCGTGTCATACATAAGCCACGTTGTATTTTAGAACCAATCTTTTATCATAACACCAGTGATTTCTTTCTTTGAAAAACCATGATAACATTAATAGAAAGAAGTGTGTGGTCTTTTTTCTTTTCGTAATACCAAAAATTTCAATATAATTGTATGAAATTTTTTAAGATGTTGTAATTTTTATAATAAATTTTTATAAATGTTGTTGCAATTTTTTATGAAATTCTTTTGCACAATCTAAAAATAAAAAACATTTTCATTACTTTTTAGTACCTTTATTTTTATAACAATTGAAAAACCTAAATATTAGGTACATTCAAAAATATATTAAATGGTTGCCTTAATTAAGAACCTAGTTGTCAAATAAACCTAAAATCACAAGACGAAGTTGATTTGTGTAATCCGTCGAATTTATTGTAATGGTAAAAACAGTTGAAAACTAGGTCGATACAAAAAGCAACCATTTTTATAGGAGAAATTAAATGCAAAAAAAAATAGATGCAAAGTGATTGGTAATGGCTTTTATTTTCCATATTTACGTGAGTCCTGTACTAGAAGGACAATTATAATTGCAATCACAGCCAAAGCTCTCAGATCATGTATTACTTTGACTACATTGCAATGATTTACAGTTTCAGTTATCAGGACCGAACTAAAATATTTTTTCAAATAAATAACTTACAATGAAAGTTTGGAAGCTACATCTAACGTGTACTCAGCATTTTAAATATAGAACAACCTCATTTTAAATAATAACTAAGCAAGCAAGTGCGTTTCATTGAGACATTTGTATAAGATTTAAATTCCCTTAAAATTATAAAGTAATATTACATACATAGGATAGTTTTACAATTTCAATGTCATGCTCGAACACTGCATGAAATGTTATAAGTTGAGATAGAGAAACTAATTTTTAACTTAAAATTAAATTCTAAACTAATAAATCATTTACACATTGCATCATTCATTATACATAGACAGTTTTGCATATTAAACGAGTGATGTTGTATTTATATTTTTTAGCACCAATATGCTAGAAAATGTATTGAAGAAAAGTGCATTGTGGAGAACAATTACACATTCAATTATTACTTTTAAATTGGTAATGATTTTCAACAAGTTCCAAAAATGTATAAAAAAAGGCCACCAATTCAATAAGTATTATTGTATAATGCTCTTTAGTTACACATTCGATATTTAAACATATATATTATTCAAAAGAGATTATGATTAGATATCAGTTCTTTATTGAATGATTTTGCGTTTTTATAAATGAGATATAAAAGATGGAAGTAAATATCAAATTGAACTATTTAATCGAACACGAATTTGTCTCAAAAATACGAGACAACTGTCAGTGCTTCGTAAATTAATCTATTATGACGAAATAAAAGATTCGCTACATAAAATAATTAATGATGAATGACAATTTTATAAGTATCACAAAAATGAAAATTTCACAGCCTTACACAAGCTTTCAATCAATAGCAACGCTCATTTCTTTTTAATAAAATAATATTCAACATCGACAATAAAAATTGAAAGCTTTTTATGTGAAGAATCTGTGATTTTAACAGAATTAAAAACGAAACTTCATCTTATGAAATGATACCAATTCATAACTTAACTAAGCCACATTCATCAAAAGTTTTTTTCAGACATAGCAGTCATTTGGATGAGAAAGAAATACTATAATTAAACTGTATAACCATTGATCGTGTATATGTATAACATCAGTGTTTAATATTCCTATTAAATAATGACTTGTTTTCACAATGCTACAGTTGCAAGTAGGACTGTGATATCGTCTGGTTTTCCACCTAAAAAATAAATCGTTAGTAATGGGAAAATATATATATAAAAACACGAAATTTCATTAATAAATACCAATTGCATATATGCCATTATTTCTGGCATTTTCAGCAAAAGGAGACATGAATTCTCCATCGAAAGATAGGCTTCTCGCCATCCATGCAATTGAATTGGCTATCGCTTGTAACGCTGAAGAATCGACGAGACCTTGAGCTTTTTTCAGTTCTGATATTAATTCAGACTCTGGAACATTGTCAAAGACTCCGTCGGTTGCAACCAATATCACATCACCATCTTCCACTACGAATTCTGCAGTATCAGCAGCTTCAGGTCTGATAAACATGAAAATGTTTTAACAAATTGTCATCAAAAGAAAATTGATTTAACGAAGCAAACTCACCTGTCACTATGGACGTTAGCTCCATGTCCGGGTGGCGGTAAACTTAGTTGAAACGGTGTGTTGAAATAGTGCTGTTGTTCTTGAGAACGATGAACAATTTGACCCTTTCGTATGACCATATAGCCGGAATCGCCGATGTTGGCTGTATACATTACACTAGTTTCACGGTTCAATATCATGACACATGCCGTACTACTACCTATAAAAAATAAAATAAAATCGGTCAATGAAATAGAAAATTATACCATAAACATACAACGAACGCTTGATATTTAATTTTAGATATTTTAAATATAATACAAGTTCAAATTTAGTATGAAATGGAGATGGACAGTAGCCAAAACGGCATGTAAGTGCACCAAAAATTTTAAACCGAGAGAATTTTCACATCATAATACAAATACTTTTCAAAGCCACGTAAAATACAGACCATAATACAGAAATTTTATTTGACTCAATAATGCGATACACCCGTTCATAAAAACGAATTTACAACACGCAAACAAATAAGTACAGCGACGATTCAAACGAAACTACACATCGGTCCGTTTGCCAAATCACGAGGCCGACTTCACGTGAGATCCATCGTTAGAGGTTTCAGACCGAGATGGACACGTCACAGACGGCTTATTTTGGCGCCGGGTGTTCTCCACATTTAGACGATTGTATCGATCACGAGTTTGAATCACCCAGATCTATACGGAACTGTCTTTTGCTATTATTATACTCAATATTGCAATTAGGTTATCAAAGTTTACTATCGTGAATATTGATGGTTTGAAATTGATTACAAAAACTTATTATTTTGAAGACATGACGAATTCACATGTGTAAATAAATTATTGCAAGCTGGAATGTTTTAAGTAAACACATGTTTTGTATATGAGATGCGCTATGAAATATTAAGAAAAAAAAATAGTTCAAGTGTTTTATATACCCAAACGAGTTTTGGTTGGGTTGGCGAAAAAAGAATACGAAAAAAATTACAATCCTCTTGAGAAGAGGTAGGCGATTACTTTCGGGCGTCAGATAGACTTTGAACTTTTGCGAATACGTTTCATACGTTTGCAAAAACTCATCAAAAAGCAATATACAATGCACGAATTTATATACAAAATAATAACATATTAAAAAAAATCGAGAACGCTTGTGCTTTATTTTCGAGACTATAAATTTGAAATGCCCTTGTACAATTGTGGACGAGCAGACGGCGTTTGTATAACAGATGTATCAGTCTCGGACTAAATAAATTTAAAAATAAGATAAAACGAAAATTACACACATAAATCATTCAAATTTTTATAAAACGAGACGTAACATATTGAGATTTTAATAAACGCATTGCACACATAAAATAATTTATTATGATATCAAGAATCGCTGAAAATTTCGTATATAAACAAACACTTGAAATTCTGAAAAAAAAAAATACATTTGAATTTCAGACGCTGAAAACAGACGTATTTTCGCGAGACACAATTCAGAATTTAATTCTAAATCGTAACTTTTTTTTTAACTCTCCATACGAATAACATTTGAAGTTACGCGTGAAAAACTTGGCAACCCGTTCGGATCCACATTACGGCAAATAAAATGCGTACGAAAATAGAAAAAAAGAACAAAACCGACCGATTTTTCACAATTAGAAAGCCAACGACGATTTTCCAGCTGTCTAATACGTTTCTACGAGAAAAACATCATTCTCGGTACATTTGCATCGAAATGTGCGAAGATTTCTAAACGACAATCCCAACGATTGAATTTCAATGAAAATTTCGTTGCAACGATCGAGATGAATGCAATTTATACAAATCGAGTACGCAGATCGACTCGGTGCAAAGTCTGAACGAGGACAATCATTGAATGGGTCTAAAATACGAAAGATAGATCGCCGTTTGATTTGTTGAACTGTAATTATAACGACACATTTTCGAAACTGTACAGTCGATTCGATTGAGCCGTTAAAAACGCATTTATAAACTGGGGAATTCAAATGAACGATCATTTCATTAAATTACTCAATTATGGAATTTTCGGAATGGACAAATCTGTGGTCGTTTCGTATTCGAAAAAAAATCGAATATTTACAACTTCGAACGAGTGATTCGAAATTGATTTTCAACACTTGAGAATGACAAACATGCATAGTGGACTTTGCACCGTCGTTACATATTTGTCGAGTGCAGTTTAATTTAAAGAAAAAAAAATTAAATAAACACCGCATCGAAAAACCATTGAGAAAATTATATTCGGCTCAAAACTTTTCTGATATCAAAGAAAATCTCAAAAAGGACGACATTTTAAATATACGAGACAAGCAGAACAAACCGAGTTTTTTAAGTGAAGTAATTAAAATGTCGCTTTATCTAATCTGCTAAGTCACGCGGAACTAATTACATACGAAATGCATCCGTTACGAAAATTATTTATTTTTCAGTGCCATTTGAACTACATAGATTCAGATAAAAACTAGTTCCGATGGTAATTAACGTCGTTCTTATGATTTGGCGATATGTCGTTGAAATACCGAGGTATTTTCTGAATGAAATATTAGATTTTTTTTTGTTTCAGATAAATCCGCGCGTGGAATGTTTGTGTATTTTGAGGATTTATTACATGGGCTAAATTTGGTCTCGTTACGTGTGACGGTTGACCAAATATAAAAGCGTGACAATTGAAAAGTGCACGGAATGCAAAATCAACACAGAAAACAATGAGAAATATTAATAGAATTGAAGTATTGATTTTTTTTAAATTTTTCGTTTTATGTTAGTGAGTTAGTGAAAAAAAAAAAATAAGAAAAAGAGACGCTACGTTTCGACAATAAACGAAATTTAACCAATTTGGGATCCGAGTTTCGAGATAATTCAATTTGAAAACCCGAAAGTTTCGCGAAACTTCTCGAACCGATTCGATTCGATATTAGAAACTTACCAAAGTTGATTTACGCGAACGAGAAAACCATTATTCATCAACTATCGAATTTATACAATTTTCAGCCATTTTTCAAATAAGATTCGGCCGGTAACTTTTAACCTTTCCGATCATAATACAAATCGAAAAATTTCCGCACAATTCATTTTTTTCGAACAAGATTTCGTGGGCTGAAGCTTAAAAAAATAATCACAAATCCAACTCATAGATCAGACGAAACTACTACTCGATCATTTCCTCGAAAATAAACATTACAAACCAATCAATCATCCATAACCAAGCACAGACCAATTACAAGCGTCCAAACGCGCAATTTCAATATACACACCTAAGGAAAAATAACCTATGCTCACACGCTATTTACGACACAACAATGATCGCACACCACATACAAGGCACTATAATGATATCACCGAGAAGTGGGCGTGATTAGATAGTTACGAAATAGCATCCTGGAAGGATCAGTTTTAACATCAGCTCGACTTCTTTATAAAAAAAACTTCTAACCCACAAAAAATTCATCCATAGTCGAAAAAGGCGCGATGCATTATTCAAATTTCACACACGTGAACTTTGTTCCCAAACTGAACCGATTCGGTTTGTTTATCGGAAAGTTATAAACTGTGAGTTAATAACAATGCGTGCGTAAGCGACCGTGTTTTGAATTGGAAGGTTCAATCGGTTCAAATGTTATGGCGGACGAATTGAATAGAGTTGATGTTTCAAAATTTGAATTTGTGCTATGCTGAAAAACGAACGTGGTGGGCCAATGAACTTTGGCAACAATCGGGTGTCTGAGATGTTGTAAATAAAATAATGATATAACAATTGTCATAAGAGTGTTTATATAAGATGGAATGAGCGGTAGGAAAATTGTGCAGTTAGATATGTGAAGTGAAGTGGATCGATTGTCTACGTATGTATAGCCATTGTCTGGAAAATCTGTCTGGAAAGTTTTCCGAGAATCTCAGTTTGAATTATACGAATCTTTCGTTAAAACATGAATATAATTTTCGATTCAATCTGAAAAACACGTAAACAGAATCACCATATCGAATTTGCAACGAGGAAAATATACGATTTTATGCGCCGTCGAATGTCACCATACAAAAAATTATTATCCGCCAACTTAGTAAATGCAATTTATGTTTGATAAATGTTGCTAATAATTTTACAGACGTACGATTATATCAATTTGTTCAAGGATCTCTATATTAATCCTCCGGTCGGTAGTTGATTGAATACCTAGCGCGAACAGTGACTAATTATGACTCTATCGCAAAACGAGCCATGTCGGAACGAATTAATTAATCTCCGCGCAAATAGACATGAACATGAATATGGATCATAAAACTCACCTAAAATTGGCTTCTTATGTTCTAACAGTTCATAGTAGGACCGCGCAAGAAGACCTGCAGGCTTCGACGGACTAAAATGGCCTAACTCGACGAGCCTCTGACAAGTCCTCATCAGATACGAAGAGAACTCTCCTGGATCGATGCCGTAAGCCCTCCAGCCTCCGACTCCATCGGCAACTCCTGAAAAAATAAAATAAAAATTATAATATCGTATAATCAACTCTTTTTATGGCAGCCAGACGTTTGCCCGAACGACATTGGCACATACCGACTGTAATACACACGACACATTTTAGGAGGATTGGAGGACTACACGTAGGGTTTGCAATTTACCGCCAAATTTCGATTACCGGTAAACGGTAAATTATTGGTTCCGTAACCGGTTATTTACCGGTAAATAAAAAAATTAATTTAGGCAGATTAAATGATTAAAGTATGACTGTATTTGACTACTTTTACTAAAAAACAGTATCCATGATTAAAACCTAGACATTATATAAAATATATGTATAAAAGCACCCTTTCAAATTTTTTTCTGCAATAATATGTCTAGATCTACCCTTAATTCGCAATAAAATCGTTTCCGGTAATTACCGGTAATTTTTTCAATTTACTGGTAATTACCGAGGGCACATTTTGGGCGGTTAACCGGTAAACTGGTTTATCGGTATAAGTTATTTGAATTATAATATGTATTTCAACTTTTTTTTTAGCGGATTGTTTTGTACGGTGTTACAATTCGACCAAGCGACAATTTGTCCAAAACAATTCGTGACGGGAACGAAATAAGTTGACAAACCTGCATTTTACGTTTATATACGTACATGCACTTGCATCTACACATACTCATTTAATTTTCAGTTTAATTAAAAACTATGTGCGAGCGATACAGAAAGGCTAGGAAAATTTCTGTTCAATGTATCGAAACAGTATTTCCAATGTTTGGTCTTGTACGAATTGTCGTGAAACTGTATTGTACGTTCGGTGTTGTAAGACCGTGTGTGTTATTGTCGGTATGTGCTAAAATCGTTTGGGCAAAAGTCTGAGAACCCTATTCACACGGTTTCGAAATAACACGGTTCAGGAAACAACAGATTTTTTTTCACGTTGGCACGGTTTAAATAAAAAAAATGCATTATTATCCCACAGTACATAGCAAGATCCGGACGAGCCGAGTATACAATTATAGCTAAATGAAAATTTACGACGTTTTGCATATTCGTCATACATTTTTTTTTATACGGCAATCTCCGGACCGTGTCACCCGCGCAAAACGAGACCACTCTTAAACATAATAAAAAGCTTGAAAAAAACGAAACGACAACTTCCAGATTTCACTTGACGCGTTTGCGAACACAAAAAAAAAACGCACAAACGTGCGACAATCCGCACGCACGTGACTCCGGCATAATCACCCGCCTGTTTTGGCCAAGTGTCAAACCCCATCGAAATAAACTTCAACTCTAGCCTTACATACAAAGTTTGTCAACAACTTTACAATCGTCGAAATGTACACGCACGATTTTAGCGCGTTCGTAAACATTTTACGGCGTTTCGAAACGAGCCCCGATGACAGCCGATTTGCGCGTCAACTTTCGATACGCGAATCCACAGTTTTGACGAACCGAACTCGATAGACGGCGACAGCGGCCATGAGACCCGAGGCTGTGCAGGTTATGTGGGACACGCTCAACCCGACTGTATACATATGAGGACATTTACCGATGACGTCTGTGGCGTTGCAGGAGCAGGAGAACCAGGCGTCGTCCCCGAACTGGCCGGGGGCGCGCCTCGCCCTCAGAGAGTCCTTGGGGAAGCCACAGGCGACGGCCACTAAGCGGGGATGGGGGCGCGCCGCCTTGGAGCGCACGAGGCCCGCGGCTGCGCCCCACGCGCCGTTCACGCCGGCTAGCGCTAGACGACTCCACCACTGCGCCTGCATTTCACCGCGACATGACACGGGGGACGTGCGTGCGGTTGGCGACGACGTCGATCACTGACACCCCCCCGTCGCCCGCGCCCCGACGCGCCGCTTACGTAATTTTGGCCGTGGGGATAGGGACGGCGGGCATGTTCGGGGGAAGCATGTGACCGGCTCGTCGCCGAATCGCGTTCTATGCAATTTTCGGATTGTAATGTACACACACATAATGTACACGTTCTAGGTTCTCTTTTTATGCGGTAGATGCGTTCCGTTCCGCATAAAAAAAGATATGATTTTACATAGAAAAAGTGAAACTGCAATATAAAATATACCTAAAATCACATAAAAAAAATGTATTTCTATTAATAATGTACTCTTACGTTAGTTAAGTTATTACATTTCACATACATTTTTACGTTCATATAGTCCAAAAAAAAAATATTAAAAAAAAGTATTGTATTTAAAAAAAACCGCATAACTCTGAATTCGCATTAAAAAAACCGCATAAAAAGAGAACCTAGTGTAAATGAAAGCGGGGATTCGAACCGTTATCGAAAATTGATAAAAGTTTAAATTTTTGGCGGAAAACTGAACTGGAAAAAATATCGGTTTACTTCGGTTCAACAAAAAATATTCGGTTATTCAAAAATTCGAACATTTGAATATTTTTTGGGAAAGTGGAGTTTTGACTTTTGTAAACGTATGGTTTTTTTTAAACTCGGAGCTGAATCGAAAACCGGAACCGAACTGAAATATATTTTTTTGTTGAACCGTAACCGAAAACAGGAAAGAAAAAAATACGGTTCAAAGCCGTGAGCAGACAAATTAACACAGCGAAGGATGATCACAATTTTACGAAAAAGTTTGTAATGGGTAAAGTATGGTTTTAACGTTCTATGTTTATTTAAAAGAGAATCGTTAGTACCGATTAGTTGTTTTGCAACTAGTTATTTCAACGATAACGTTTCTTGATCGCAAATATTAACCGAATAGCAGAGGGACGATAGACTTCAACGACTTATACTACAGCTGAAATTTTATAAAATAACCAAGGAATATACAATCGTTCTATAATTCATGTTACATATATTAAAATACTACATAAGAAAACAAATTAGCAGTAACAAGTGAAAAAAATGCAAAAGTAATCGGGTCTGCCAACTCTTTCTTAAACAAATATAGAACACTAAAACCATTATTTATCTTGAAATTACTAATTGTAAAATATACATTTTTGCTGTGTTCAAGTGTCGTAAGTTCAACTATCATGTGTTAATCTATCATGAAAACAAATAAAATTCGGATAAAATTATTTTTTATTGGTTAATCAATTATATTATATGTACGTATCATCACTATTGCACTAAAAATCAATTTTATTATTATAATAAAGGCTACATTCGACTTAATTATGCACGAAACAATACATTGAGAGAGATAAATTATAGAATATACATAATACATATTCGGTTATTTCATTTATTCAACCCAATCTTCACCGATGTTGCATGGAGACGCTTCCAAGACGTCGTTGGATTCACTGAAAAGATAAATACATTATTGAATTTGTTATTCAATTTTTAATGTCTATAATTAAATTTTACCTGTCCAGTGAAGGGTCGTTGCTGAACATTTCAGTGGGGACGGTGGGCGGTGCTCTCTCTGGAACGAGTTCGAGGAAGCTCTGCCTCGATTGTAAATGACGTTCGACTTCTTCCGGAGTCATGTGGCCGTCCGAAGTCAAACTCAAAGATTTAGAAATCGGTGGTTGAGTCTAAAATATATAAAAAAATAAGAATCCAAATAAAAACACAATAATTGAATTGGTTTAAAAAAGATGACTGACCGGCGGTGCCGTATTTTGAATAACTTTCTTTTGTGGAGGCGGTCTTTTTCTTTTAGCATTGTTTTGTGATTTGTGAATAGTTGCTACACTCGGAGAGACTCCATGATTACTCAAGACCGGATCGATTCTTTTCCTGAAATGTCGATGGTCCGAATAACAAAGAAAATAATAATAATCAATACATAAAATCAATAATCATACTTCTTCGATACATCGAATTTCGCTGGAGCTGCATCGTCGGAAGAATCACTCTCATCGGTTTCCGAAGACGAATTGTCAGGCTTTTCATATTGAAGTAATCTGTCTAATAAAAAGCTTCTGTCTCGGCAAGCTTTCAGTAAGCGCTTTTGTGAAGTACGTAAGGCATCTTGAAAACACTCATTCTCCTGAATAAAGTCAAAGCACAAAGTTAAAAAGCTGTTTCATATAGAATCGAGTATCAAAAAACTGTCGAATCTTACATAAATCAAAAACTTTAATTTTTTCTTAAGAGTATTATATTGTGTTTTGTAATTGACTCGTTCGTGTTCACTTTGACTGCTATCACTTGAATAGTCGTCGTTAGATTGAGAAGCGTTCATCTGCACCCCGCGAGCTGCAGCCTCTCCTTTGGCTTGCATATTCGCTATCGAACGACAATACCACCCGTCCAACATTTTGGCCGCTTTTTATATATTCTGGTAAAGAATATGGATTTTTGATGAAAACGGATCGTTTTTCAATTGATTATAATACTATATGAACAGATTAGAACATTCTATCACTCAAAATGAACGATCCGAAATCAAAACCAGTCTGACAGAAATGTCAAAACTAGCACGTTTTAGTTTCAAGCAATGTTTATGTCGACCAGTATTTTTATTGAATTCAAAATATTCAAAATAACTTTATAATGTTTAAATAGAATAAAGATGAGATATATTTTGAATAAAATTTGTATTTCTTTTAGAAAATATCAAAAATATTCATAGACATTCTCGCACACCGACAGTAGCATAAAAGACATGTTTTAAGACAATTGGAGGACTACATGACGGTTAAATGGTTCAATTAATGTTTTATAATTTATTTTAATCACATTATGTACTTCTCTAATATAGACCTCGTTTCCTCAAAATTCGCCTGTCGTGCATTCTGCACCTTCGCCAAGAGGGTCAGTTCGCGGATGGACATATTTCGTTAAATTTCTCCGCTTGGCATTCCGTATGCCCCCCCAGAAAGCAGGATCTTCGCGATTGCTTATTGTTAGTTGAATTAAATGTAGAGGTCACAATAAATGTAAATTTGGCGCCCGTTGTTTCGTCTAGTGTTGCTGGTACCCAGCTAAGCCGGCTCAGGAAGCTGGCATAGAGTGGGATGCATGTAACAGGCGGGATGGTGGGTTCTTATCACATTACTTCGAAATTTTTTGCGAATTGTGTTGTACGTTCGGTGTGCTAGTGTCGTGTGTGTGCGCCAGTATCGTGTGCATGTATCAGTGTCGTGTACGTGCGCTAGTATTGTGTACTGCGCTAGTGTCGTGTGTGTGCTTAGTGTCGTTTTGATAAACATCTGAAAACCAAAATATTATTTTTAAAATTTTGTTCAACATCTGGAAAAGTTGAGTAATTGTTAGAATTTTCAAACTGATATCGAATAGAATATTGTTTATAATATGTGCAAATGTAAATCAGTTTTGATTTCGATATATAAAACGTTTTTGAGAATTTTTTTTCTTCCCTTCATACGTCAAGTGCTCGCGTGCGGTTTTGGCCGTATTATATATAATTAAAAAGCGAATCGGCTCAGTTTGCCGGCTGCGGTGAGTGGTGGAACGTGACCGTGTAGCGACCGGGGGCGCAGCCCGACATGACGCTGGGGGCGCAGCCGCCCGACACCAACGCGCACACCGCACACCACACCGGTAACTAGACCCCGCCGACGAGTGACCCGCCCGAAGTTACGTAACCGGGCCCCGCCGCACTCCGACCCCCGACCTTCGTCTTAACCGCGGCCGCTCGTCTAGGGCTCCGGAAACGTCAAAAGGGCCCCCGTTTCCGAAAATCAAATCCACTTTCATACATCGGATGCGTCAAAGTTCGCCTTTTCACTTTCAACTCTGACCTTTCGGTTTTCCGCGCGTGAAAAATCGAAGCGTTTCCGCTTGCTGAAAAAAATTTTTCATGTATCTATGGGCGTTTTCGGGTGTCGTTTCGGGATTGCGATTACGTATGATTGGTTTTTTTTTTGTGTGAAATTCGCGGATCGATCTTTTTTCAGTTTTTTTTTCGGTGTTGTGCTGAAACTGAAAACGGAATTGAAGGTCAAGAAAGTGAAGTTTATTTCGGTAGGAGTCCGTCGCGTTTTATGTAATGAGTTTCGATTCCCCGGTCGCCGCGCTGCCATGTGATTTCGTACGAGCGGCCGCCGAGTTGCATCATTCTCGAAAACGTCGATTCGATTCGAATCTGCGTTGTTTTGCCGCCGTTTTCTCCTGTTTTCTCTATTGAGCCGAATTGGGAAATTTCGAAAAGTCGATAGCGATTTTGACGTGCGGCGCGAGGTGCTTCCGGTTGTCAGACGACCGCATGCTGCTGCCGGCAGTCTGTCCAACCTGAGCATATGCAAAAAAAAACGTGACTGATTTTGAATGTTTGCATTTTCAATTTTTTGTATTATTTGATTTTATTTTTTGAAATATAATTATTTTATTATATTATATCAGATATTAGATTATGTTTGATCGATGTTTTGGATGTTCATTCATAATTATGTTTATCGAATAAAGTATATAAAAACAATTTGAATGATGATTGATGGTGTAATGAATATGCAATCTATTCTGATTGTTATATCTTGGATTTTTTTTGTGTATTTGTTCTGAATAATCGTGATAATTTTATACGTTTGATTCAACCACGTGTTTGTAGATAATTAAATACGGAATATGTTTCGTTCATGGGTTACATTGATGTTCATGTTTGCATCGATTACCCAAATAGATTAACATTTGAAATCGGTTTGGCCAATTGCCTACGAAATGCAAAAAGTGACGAAGCGAACCTAGACCTCTTTCAGGCTCGTCGCATTCATGCCGATTTTCTGCGCCCATTTTTTTTCAAAACGCACACATCCTGCACTCCGTAATCGCGTGACTGCATTTCGACTAAACTGCCTCAAATTACACCATTTTGTTTTTCGTGATGCACTCGCCTTATGTTGCACATTCACACTTTACGTGGGTCTTTCGCGACATAACTTAGCGTCTAGAGAAGTCCTTTCTTTTCAATGGTTAAATTTAAACTATGGAGAGACGCCGTCGTTGTCTCCAGCCGAGAGATGGATCACTTTTGTCTTGTATTTTTTTTGTTTCATTTTACCGTATGTTATCCGAACCTGAAGTTTACGACTCGACGCCGTTCAAATCGGTCCCCAATGCCAATTCTTCGCATAATCGGCTGCATTTTGGCATCGTTTGTCATCCTGTCCGTTGCCAAGCGAGGTCTGACTTTTTAAAGTTTCCGAATAGGATTATGTCTTATGTTTAGTACAGATTATCGCCCTCTAATCTGAGTACAATTGCCGATCGAGTCGATCTCGCGTTGGCGACCGATAACCCCTTGTTAGCGTTTATCGATTATTTTTCCATCGACAATTGGTTTGTTTTCGGCTCGTTGCGGTGCCAAAATGTTTTTAAATTAGTACGCCGGCTTGTCCGTGCACATTCTCATATATCACAATCGTTTCAATCTGATGTTTGTATAAAGGAAATTCAGTGGCGGGTTTGCCTATGAGCGGTAGAGGCTTTTACCTCAAGGCCCTCGATTGAAAAAGGCGCTTAACATTTTTGATTAACTATTATAGTTTTTATATATCAATCATACAGATCTGAAATTTGAATGACTTTCTGAAGAGAAAAAGGCTTTTGTTTATTTTATGAAACCGACTATTGTATATCAATAACTAAAATTACTCACGACAGTGAAAAAATCTCGAAAAAAAAACAAATTGGGCGCCTGATAATTTCAATAAATTGCCAATTAATTAATTTTTTTTCGTAATTTTATTCCGCATTTCTAAGGGCTGAAACTTCCCTGTCCCATGTAGGAATATTTTTTAAGATATCTGACGAAGTTTTAGCGAAAGGGGTACAAAAATTAATTATTTTCAGTGACTCACAATCAGAAAAACTTTCATACTTATATACATACATAGTTGAATTGAATTGATAGATAGATAAATGATAAAATTTTCACTTGCAGTCCTACTTTTTTCCAATTTCAATGATTTTTGTGTAATGGGGGAGGAACAGATTTGGGACCCAACCCTGTATATATTTGCATATGTAATGAACCCCGAACATTTTTGCCACTTTGAACCCTCGGCGAAGTAAACCCGCCACTGACAATGAGCCGATCCAAAGGTCTTGCCGAATCGCTCGTCCAACACCTCTTGTAAGAATCCTTACAAAGTCGCGTCGGACTTCTTCCGACTTCGTAATTACAAAACGGCGACCATAAATATTCCAATGTTGACGTTTTATTATTGTCACAAAGTTCCATCCAAATCCACGCTGCAACTTAAATCAGTCCACATAGGACATCGCCATCACAGATTCAGCATCACGCACAGTTTGAACAGACACGTTCTGGCCGGTAACCAAGACGCATAAAAAACACACTCACGAAAGAAGAAAAACCCTATGGACGTCTATTTCGGCCCGTTTCTTGTCACATGGCATCATAACCAGCTCTACAAATAATCGTCACGTGTCTTCTTCGTCCGCATTGAACGCACGAAAATAAAATCGCACCCGATTTTCGTTTGGGCGATGGGGGAAATTCGCTTTTTCTGCCAATCGGCGGCCGGATTCGCCCAATGTCGGTGGAGTCGGTTTTTGTTGTCTTTGTGCGTTTTTACCTGATTTTTCGTAATGCATGTAAAATTATGCGGGGGTTCGGTCGTTGAGTCAAATTCGTTAATGTGTTTGCGTTTATTATTCATTGATTTCGTTTGTTTTTCGAAAATTGGTCTTACGGTTGTTCGTATATATTTTTTTGGGTTTTAGGCGTTGTTTTATTCATGCGCCTATTTTAGGGAGAGATTATAGTTTGTCGATATTTTATAATTTTTTACGAGTGAAGCTTTTATAAGAGCGTTAAAAATAATTGTAATTGATAAAAATTGTTGTTTTTTTTCGTGAAATTGATACTATTGTATAATATGACGACACCGGTAGGTTGTCCATGTACTAGGAATTGACCTCTTCTCAGAAAAATGCAAAAATTAAGGATTTTAAAGGTGATAATCTTTCGGAAAGGGTGTGATAAATGAGATGTAATAAACAGCGAATCTAATCGCACTCTTTCTGAAAGATTATCGTCTTTAAAAACCTTAATTTTTATGTTTTTCTGAGAAGTGGTCAACCACTGGTGCATTACCTTAATCATTATACTTTATTTATATAAATATTTAATTCGATTACGTAACGTCGTTGACGTAATACTCAAAGTTTTTTTTAACCTATTTAATTCCATAAGAAACTTATAACATATGATTTGGGGAAATCTATCGTGATATCATGCCATTGTGACATATCTATATTTGTGTTACATATGCATTTTTGTTTTAATTTTTATATAAATAAATGGCTATTATTATTATAATACATACTTTCAAAGTGCAATACTTTCTATTTATACAAGCATAATATAATTATATTTATTTGAATACGAATTAGTTTGCGCATCACTTCCAAACTAAAAAATTCCACGATCTTAAGGCCAATAACGACCCCGAAGGCGAAGGTTAAATAAACATCCACCGAAAAACCGAACCCTGAATAAAACATAACTCAACCATCATTCAGACACACCCCAAAAACTCCGTTCGCTCCATCACCAGGAGACGTCTCCGACATCGGGCCAATTGGCCATTATCAGCGTCTGCGTCACGCGGTAGCCACACCTCTTGGCCCCATCAGCTGTGGCCCGTCCGAAGGTCGGCTCCAGCTCCAGCTGGTGACGTGGGTGGTGTGGTGTGGTGTGCGCGAAGAGGAGGACCTTGGCCACGGTCAGTTCCGCGGTCGTGCTCGGAGGCCGGTTCGATGCTCGTTTTTGGAAAATGAGGATCAGGGTTGGGAGGTTGGGCTGGAAAATGAGGATGGGTTGGGAGGTTGGGCTGGAAAATGAGGATGGGTTGAGAGGTTGGGCTGGGAAGAAGCGGTTTTGAGGATGGGGAGAGGCTGGGTTGAGTCCGATCTGATAGGGGACGATGGGGTGTGTGTAGGGATTGTGCGGAGTTTGTGGAAATTTTGTTGGGTTGTTGAGTTTTTGTAGGAAATTAGATGGTGTGTACTGTATGGTGGTTTTCGGAGTAGATCTGCGGTAGGAGGAGTGCGTTTTTCCGGGAATGTACGTAGGGTATTGTATTATCGAGGGGAGAGTGAAATTTCCGTTATCGCATGGTTGTTTATGAAAAGTATTGTGTACATATGTCGTTAATTTAATTTCAGTGAAATTGTTGTGTGGTTGTGAAATAATTATACCAATTATGGTGCGTGTACTATATGATAATTTTTAGTGATTCAAACGTTTTTTTACCGTTTCATTGTTGTGTACGTTTGATTTGTCAGTTGAAAATTTTCCCATGTCTGATTTGAACTCTTTTTGAATAAATCCTGTTCATTTTAATTCCAAGTGGCGTATGACGGGATACGTTCGCGTGCGTGGCATAATGAGCAAACAAACACTCAACACCACGCAAGGTGGAAATTTTACAATCTCACAATACATCGTCAGCTGAAACAAATGCATAAAAATACACAAAATTTCATACGATACTTAAAGATCAAACAAACGACGACAGCTCTTCCATTTCAAGTTCACCCCCACGAAGATAAACCTTCATTCCCTTTAGCCGAGTATCGTACCGTGAAATTAACTCTATCCCGAAGAGTTTTCCGAATAAAACGGTCCACTTTTATTTTCGCCATCCACATACGTACACTTTCCGTTTCTTCGGTACGAAAACACCATTTAATAATATTGCGTATCCAATAATTGTGAATTTCGATCGATACTAAAATAGGGCATTTATTTTAGAATACATTCAAATTATCGCCGAGCAGTTGCTCAACTCGCAAAGGGTTAAATAAACATCGTTTATCGGTGATTGTTGTTTAGTTCCGCTGTTATACTTTTCGTGATTGTGCAATTGAAGTAATAACTTTTCGAAATTTATTACGGCAAAACACAGTCAGCAAAACAGGCGTGTCAACAAATCTCGAATGTTGCCCTTATCAAAAGTTAATTTTTTTCAGTTTATTTTCGAGATTGTGTTTCGATTCGATAACGCAACTAATATTTTTGTCGCACATTTTTGATTTGTGACCGTTAAGTGATAAGCTTGAAGGTTTTATTCAAACTTATCGCGAAGGATTGTATTACCTAAATGATGTTTCAGTTATTCGCAGATCATAATAAAATTTTTATTCGTTCAAGACGCATAATACATCCAGGACAGGGTTTTTCGAATAAACTCCACATTTCACGATCGAAGGATATTAATCGAACACTTCAACCGTCGCCATAACCAAACTATCGGTCGCGTTCTCGATAAAGTGTCAAAGTTTAAACACATCAATCTCATGTGACGCACTTTGTATCGCGCCAGTCTTTTGCCTGTTCTGTAAAGCACATCCAACCACAATTCTAGAATCCATAACGTATTCAGAAGATCTTTGACATGTCGATAACGGCTATTGTTGTTTTGGACCGTTTACACGTATTCCGAATAAGGTAAGGTCGTTTCCACAATGAAAACGCATTCGTATTCTTTTGTCGTTGTTGTGCTGCTTCCGATTATTGTCGACAGAAATTGCTTGATTGACGTTATGTCGGTTTTATTTAGAAATTCTGGGGCAGATCTCTCCGAACGATACGCATTCGGAATCGTGTTAACTGTTGTAGATGCTGCAATCGGTTTAATCTGTACACACATTATATTTAACAATCGTATCTTTGATCGTATCCGTGTATAGTAAAATTTACGATCAAAGTCCGTAAGTCTGGTTTTTTAATTTTCCTGCGATTTTCGCATGGTCATTACGGCTTATTGCAATTTTCCGCCGGTTCGGAATATATTAACTTTTTCGTCGGTCGGCGTTTCGTGTTGCCGACTCGTATTGGTTTCTCCTCTTTGTTGTCGATAAATCATGCAGATCCCTTCAATTTTCATGTGTCACTTTTAATTGAATGTCGCGTGCAAGCCACATCGGTAACTACGACATGATATCGATCGTTCGGGATTATTTGGTACATTTCTACATGGGGCGGAAGGAAAATGTAGAAAAACGAATTCCGGGCACGCGTTTCCCCTTTTATTGCACATTCGGATGTTTTTCGTGTGTGGTATTTTTTTTCCATTTCATTATTTTATCGAGCGAATATTGTACATTTTACAAATATAAATATATATTTTTTAATTTTGCGTTAATTTATTCAAAATTTTATTTTGATGAAAACTTTCATTTTTATTACATTATGAATTCTTTAGAAAGTCGTTAATTGCGATTTTATCATAATGTTTATATACGTTAGTTTTGTATAACGCCATAACAGTCAGTTATTTGCCAGATTGTCGAGCCACCCTCTCACAATCGATACGACCTAATATTCCCAACGACGAAAACTCCATTCGTACAAATCCCGAATTTCATTCCAACGAATACCCTCCACCTTTTTTTATTAATATTTAATACCAAACTGATCTATGTTCTAAAACGTTTCTTTTGATCGATATCTGAATACAAACAGGTTCTTCGAGCATACGTAAGCCAACATATTAAAATCCGATGACTCGTTTCGGGCCATACTCGATCACACAGTCATCATCATAATGATCATGCACCAGTAAAAAATGCGACCGAGGACAATCGCACCGGATCGAATGAAAAAAGCTAACTCGTAATACACAAAACACGTCGCTTTTCCGCATTAATCAAAGGGCAATTCGGCGGTTACGGTGTGTGGTCGGAGACCACAATGTTAACAGTTGACAAACGTTTGGTTGAGTTGACTAGCTTTTACTGATAGGCTTTTTCGCAATCGTTTGGCTTTTGCTTTGTCTTACCGAACGTTTTATGGCGTGAAGATGAGAAAACTCTTCGCGTGTGATGTACTGTCGTGATAAATTAACGCGATAAAACGCTATGTGCGATGAAATTCCTGAAAATGTAGGCTAAGTAAATTGCGTATTTTTTTAATACGAGATTGTCATCGTTGTGCCTCTGCAACCTGCTGTTGCCGTCCATTAGTACTCAGAACAATGGAGTTTCTAAAATGTTGCCATTTATTGTGTTTCACATAGAAACACAATATGAATATGCGATTTTGATAATTTATTATATTTAATACGAACTTAATCTATTGAAATATTCGTTAGTGTTGATACCTTATTGTAAGTTTCCTTTGTCACAATGTACTCGTATCCCGTATCTGATACATGTATTAAATTTAATATGTAACATTCCACATTCGATTTGCACAGTATTAAACGCTCACAATCGTGAAGTTCAACCCCATATATTACAAATATACATATATAATACTGCAAAGCGCACGCGACACAGGCACAAAAGGTTTAACCATCCTCGAACCGTCGGCACATAAAACTGAGTATATTTGATTAAAACTCAATTATTTTTTAATTTGTCATAAAATTTATGGCTACATGTGCGTGTTTTTCACACAACAGTCGAGAGTGACACGAGGTTTTAACGAGAGGCTTCGTCCACATTCAAAATTTCCGTCTTCGTGATGTGCGTGCGCAAACAACACGACACGTGTGAATTGGACATAATTGAAAAGACATGAAAACTTCTTTGGATGCATTCGTAAACAATTAGCATCGCCACAATATTATAATATGTGCTTCTTCCAAGTCGCCGTCCGTTCGAGTGGCAGAATTTTCGTATTTCGTCCGGAATTTTATCATAATTGTATGTTAATGGTTTTCAGGTATGGGAGAAATTAATTTCTTCGCACTTCGAACCGATAATGTAGACAACTCTACTGTTTTAAAGCGTATCGGTTAAGTAATAATTCAGATAACGAGTTGAATGTTGCGACGTCAACGTGCTTTGCACAATTGCATTTTAATCAGACCGAGTTAGATAATGCTACATTGTTTGTGCAGTTCATATTTTTAAAATAATTATTGTGTGTTCTTTGGAAGTTTTGAGCGTCTCAAACAGCCGTATCTTTTGAGTTATATTCAATTTGTTTTTATTACTTTCCAGGGTAATTAGCATCGTCGCGCTCATTTTCAACTTGTGTTATTTTGTTCCTTCTACTCATGTTTACGGTCCTTAATTTTCCTCGCTTGACGTTGATGAGTTCCTTTGACGAAATCCTCTTTTACGGTTTTTGAACGTGTTTATATACTAATCGAACATCTTTAAAACGGTTTATGTTTTAATATTTGTCTTTGAAATCATGAATATTTTTTTTTTATTTGATCCGTACAACGTGTTTGTTGTAATTCGTGTTACTATGCGGATATCGAAATGTTGCCTTGTGTAGATTCGGCTTGAAGTAACGGTAGTTAAATGTATGTTGATTTTTTTCTGCCAATCATGCATGTAATTGCTATCGAATCAAAGATAATATTTAAATTTTTATCTTTAATATTCTTAATGTATGAAAAATGAATAGTTTAAAAAATTCTTGAAATAAAATTAGCAATTCATTAGTAATATGCTTTTATCTATCTTATTGTTAGATAAGTTGAATTATAAGAAAGTTAGCAAATCTCCTTGCTCAGAACACGAATAATAATAGGTTTTGACATTCCCACAGGTAACTTAATTTAACTGTGTTCCTTTCGCGTTAAATAAACCATATTCAAAGAAAGGAACTAGACAAGAACCGCACCGCACTCACACACTATTTCATCATTCTCCCTTCTGAACAAACACAAAAGACAAGATTTATACCACCGCAAACAACTCCACAACGAACCGATAACTCCTCAATTTTCCCTACCATACATCCGACATTTTTCACACAGCAATATCATATAGCAATTAAAGGGTTAACTATCCTCTTCGGCAATTTGTTGCCGGACAACTAGCACTTGGAACACGTTCCGTTCGTTAGCATGACAATTTTGATTCGTGGACAAGTCGGGTGCAACGACCCACTCGATCTTTTTAATTATCTTCGATGTATGTATCTTTTTAGACCCGTTCTGCTTTTTGTCGATCTGATTTTTTCTAGTCTTTCGACGGTTCATGTATAGGTCGTCTGTTATCTTCTTTGCAGCGACCCACTTGTTTTCGCTAACGTGTAATTTGCAATGCGCAAAACGTACTGGATCTAAAGGTCGTATTAATTGACGAATCGAACGATTACTTTGGTTAATGAGTCGAGGTGAAAACGTTAGGCTTGTCGTTCTGTAATCTGATATTCGATACGGGGCTTTTCCGATACAATACATTTGGATAATTGAATTGAATGTAAAAAATTTAGTATTATATATATATCGGGAAGTGAAAATTTAAATTTTACGTAAGAAGTATGATGTGTTAGAATTGACGGAAATCCGTTTAGAAATAAGTAGAATAATTATGTGACGAAAAAATGTATGTTTCTAAGCGCGGTCCCCGGAATATATTTTTATAAATAGACTATTGCACGAAACGCTTGAATGTTTAATACATTTCCTATCCGAAAAGATTTAATTTTAGACATCTGAAAAATATAATAAACGCGTGACGTAGTTAACGTGACGTCGAATCGAATCCAGCTCGTCTCTTTTTTTTACTACGCATTTACGTCGTACTCGAAAAATATTTACTTCGGCTTCAAAATAGATTTCAAAACGTTCGCACTATCTCCAAAGCCGCTCTATGATTTGAATATTCTCGTCTAGTTGTCGTGTAGCGGTACTTTAGATAATATAACTTGTCAGCTTCGATTGCGTTTTTTCTTCTCATCGAGGATTAAAAAAAAATTCAATGTAACATAACATACAAAAAAGCGGTTTTTACGAAGCGCAACAGTCCGCTTGCGAAATCTCCATTTCGACTGAAAAGTGTATGGCATTTAAATTTCAAATGCTCGTCTTTCAGCGAACATTCGAGTTACGTAAAGCGATTCCGATATTTTTATTTTTGCGCAAAATAGAAGCGAAAATAATATTAGAAAACTTTCCGTCTGGATACCGTTTTTAATTACATAAGTTTATCTTTCGTTAGAATCGAAAGAAAACACGACAATTCCGAACTCGAGCGTCCTTGTTCTCACTTATAAATAAATCTCCGAACATCCGACGACTTTTCAAAAGCGAACAGTCTCTTTGCACCAGAAGGACTCAGAACTTCCTTCGAACTTGCGACAAGACAAAGTCTGAAGATCGCTGGCTTCGGACTCCTGCCATTACCACTTGCTGATGATGCAGACCGTTCTAAATGCGTCTCCGGTCGGAAGTGAGGTGCTCGTTACCAGCTAAAGAGCGACCGCTACATTCTTCGGCTATTCTGAAGGAGATTATGCTCTTTGGAGACGTCAGTGGAAAAGCCTACTTAGTTGTCTCTTTGGGAAGAACGGTCGGAAATAATTTTTCGTGCTCGATGGGTTCGGATCGGATTTTAAACTTTTTTTTAGCGAAGATGGGAAGAAACGTTTTGTGTTGCCTTGGAGATTAATTAAGATTAAAGGCGGCTTATTTTTCGATTATGGCTAATTTGATTTTCATTCATTACAAGGTCCAAATCGTAAATCCGTTTAAGATTGAATATTTAGATAATTCATGTTTGTTTTCATGGTTCACTTTCGCTTTGAATATTTTCAGAAAATAACTCGGACATTACTGATTGTATTTTTGCGCGGTTCCTTGAAATCCAATATATTCGCAGCTTAAATCTAAAACGTATTTAGATGTCAAAAGTATTATTTTGTGATTTTAACCGGCTGTAACGAGTCAACTTGTGACAGTCGACAAGAAATAATTCAATTAGACTTGCATCAAAGCGATCGTGTCGCTCATTTAGTGTCGCTTCATTGCGAACTATCAAAGTAGCATGCTTCTTCGAATTAACATCTTCATGTAATATCATTTTTATTGTATTGTTCCGAACATTTTATTCGAACGGTTACCAAATTTGGATTTAACAACTGAAAATTACTTATTGTTCTTAACACGTTCGTTTCGACACCTACGAGTAGTTTACTCGTGGACACTTTGTATTCATACTTTTCGAACAAAGGTTATGTTCTCTGGTCAATTGTGCAGACAATCTATTACAACGTTGCATAATAATATGAAGCAGTGGTGGATCCAATACAAATGTTTTGGTCATGAAAAATACACTCAAGCCTCTTTTTACATGGTTCAACGAAAAATAACCGATAAATATATATTATTATGTCACAATGGTAAGATTCAGTCTAATGTAAGCCAGTATACAATTATAGTTATTGAATAAAAAAGTTCGATATTTTTCGATGATTTCACATGAAAATTTTATACATTACATGGAAGTTCCATCCAAATATATCGATGCATCGATCCATCGATCCAAAGGGTCCATCGCGATGGACCCTTTCTCCAGTTTTTATATGATTATCATACATTTTTTAGAACGTATCTACCAAGTGAAAAGAGGATTGGATGTAATTTAAATTTCACATCATATTTGTGTTAAATGGAATTTATTCAAAAATTATGAAATAAATCATAAATACATTAATTTTTAAATCATTCAAAATGAAAAAAATGATTTTTTTTAAAATCTAATAACAGAGTGAATGATTTATTTTAACACCGATGAACATACATTACAATACCACATTCAAACTTCGATTCATCGCCCAAAAGTCCAAAAAGGGCATTCAACCACCACCTCAACGTCCCACCTCGGACCCGCCACTGCACCACTATGGAGAAGCGGCAACACCATCGGATTGTCTTGCGCCACGACGGTCTAGCGATGCTGGAATGCCATTTTAAATTTAGACCGTTGAAAGACGCGTCTTCTTGTTCCAGCTTAGAAATAGACCGGAGAAAAGGAGCAGAGTCCGTTCGGTTTGTTGCGGACGCAACGGAACTCATTTGTCACTCGTCCAAAGTTCATTCAACTGAAATCGCGCTGAAAACGACGAATAGCCCTTATATTGTTTTCGCTTCGGTGCTTGTGAGAGGGATTTGTTGCTTTTGTTTCGCTGTTGGTTTGGTTGATGTGTATGCGCGGAGTGTGCCGAGTGCGATGCGTCTTCTGGACGGGTTGTCGAGTTTCAAAATGAGGTTGTGTGTATGATTTGGTGGGGTTTGGAGTGAGCGATTTTCGCGGTGTGTTGAAAATGTGTAGGTTGGTTCGATTAAATGGTTCGAAGATTTGTTTGGGGTGTTTTGTTTTGGAGGTGAGTCGGTTAATGTTCGATTTGTGAACAAAATTGTCGTTTTAGATTAGCGTTAAAAGAAATATGTATTGGGCGCTCTAATTTATATGGTAAAATTGTTGGTACGTTAAATTAAAAATTTTGTTCGAAATTAATGAAAAAACAACGGGTTAAATTTTTTTTGTAGGACAATGTGAAAAAAAACGAATATAACCAGAGCACGAATCTTCACAATATGTATTAAAAAAATCGTTGTCAAAGGGAAAATATACACCACATTTTCTACACTCTTCATATCGAAAATCGATATGCAAAGTTCGAAAAGCAATATATCACAGAAATTTGAATGAAAATAAACAAAACGTAATATATAATCGAGCACGATTTTGCTTTCAACATATAAAAATAAGTAAACAATCTTTTGCACACAAAACTGTTGAATAACAGATTAAACTCAAATACCGCATTTTGGCATTGAACGATTGAATTATTCGCGCAATTTGATAGCTCCGATACTAAAAAGTACTGCCGCCTCATTGAAAGTACTTACGTACACACCGTGCGTAACAAACTGCGCGAGTGCAATAAAATATTCAATCCCGAAGGTGGAAAAGTCTTGCACATAAATTATAATACCGACTTAACAATTGCACGATATTTTTAGTCGATCGCGTTGCGCAATCGCGTGCGGAACAATATCTTGATTCGATTTTGCATTTCGTGTATTTTTAAAAATCTGAGCGTCACAGTTTGAACTTGGGACATTTGTGAACTTTTTACATTAAAACCTTGCATTTTTCACGCTTCCTTTGTAATATTTTTCAAGCTTTTTATTAATTAATTGAGTTATTCGCATTTTGCGGGTGTATATTAATGTAAAGAAATTGGATTATTATTTTTTTTTACTCTTCCGACATCGAATACGAAAACGGCGTTTTATTAAAAAATTTGATTACACACTGTTGCGTCATACAATATTCCGCATATTCCGCAATACGATATCTCGGTACGTACACTCCAAAAACTAAAATAGAACCTTTGCCGAAACCAAACCCACAATATGCACCATCCTGCCGGAGTTGAACCTCAACGAACCCTTCCTGAAAATCTCCGATTCCTGAAATTCTTCGGTGGCTTTTTCAGTCTCGTTCCCGACCTTGTCTTCGATCGAAGATGACGCAAACGTGCTGGTGTGACGTGCGAAATGCAAAGTTCGATCGGCGCCAGCTAATCCCATTATATCCGTTCTGTAATACGATTGTGGATGTGAGCTTTCGTCCGGATCTGGATGTGGACTGTTTCTAATCCTGGTTTTGTTGGAGTTGTCGGGTCTTCGTCGGGACGTCGTCTTTGTGATGGTTATCTTCAATTGAATTCGATTCGGTGTGTGTATGAAGGCTTTAGATGGTTAATTTGTGTTATCGTATGAAAGATGAGGTTGTGTTAAACAATTGGGGATGTTCAATTGATTTCGATGTTGATGTATGTGAGGGTTTTCGGGTTCTTTTATTCGGCTGTGATTTTGATTCGGAAGATGCTATTGCGCTTGATACATTTCGTCTGCTTAGAATAGTTTTCGATTTTCGCTGTTCCTTCCAGTTTGTAATGGAAAGGAGAAAGATATTGCAGAGTTGGATTAGTGCCAGTGTCGTTTCGTGATTTTTTTTTTACTTATTTTTAATTTTTTACATATTCAAAGAATGTTCATACAATGAAACTATTATCTGGTTTCAGTGGCGCATAAAATTTTTTTCAATGAAAATATTGACCTCTTTCTAAAGTCGTTTGGAAACCAAAGTTATTTATCGTGTTTTTACTTTTTTTTAATTTTAGCTCTGAAACTCGTGTTCGTTCTACGTAATCGATGAAAAGTTGTGAAATTAGAGAAATTTTGATGTGAAAATATATTATTTGATATTTAACAATCAAATAATGATTATTGAAGTAAAAGTAATAAAAGTAATTGGTTATCAAGGAAAAATAATTAATTATTATTTATTTGAATTCAACAGAATTCGTTTTCCTTGTTTTTTCGTTTTGATGTCAAATATAACTTGCAAGTTAACGTGAATCATAAATATTCAACGATAATAATTAATGTATATATGCATAAGCTTATATATAAATTTATTTTATACTCACATAAAAGTCAAATGCCAAGTATACAGTAGTAATACATTCTATATGTATGAAAAGGTATGTTATTTCAAGGAGTTAAGAAAATTCTTGCACTTACTGTCATCATCATAACTGAGTTACAATATATTTTCTTAAACATTTAATGTAATCAGAATTTTTAAATCTTGGCGTGCACTCGGTGCACGTTTCTTTCGGCTTCAATCGATTATTTTTTTATCGACTCAAAACTATTATATTAGAATGCATATTTAAATTCGCTTATAAAACCAGTTTCATATTTTGTAAACAAAAAAATTATTCTTCACAACCAAGGTTTTCCCAGAATTTCTAATGTAATTTACAAATTCACAATTAGACGACGAAACGTAAAGCCCAGAGTAAACTAACTTATTTTGATTAAATTTAACGAAAATTTATGTCTTCGGGGGACAAGGAAGTTGCAGTCGATTACATCACACACGCTAATGCATCCGTTTCCATTACAAGCGTACAAATTTCACTTTTCCGTATATTTACCCAAGTATTTATCACAGTTCCAGCCGATAATTGTTCATTTCGTCAAATATATCTAATTTCCTTCACACTTAACGACACGAGAGCAAACATACATACAAGAAAGTTGCCGCCATCGATTCCCACACACCATATCTTACGATTTCTGGCAACTTTATTGCGTTCCCAGTTTAAATTATTGCACGATACTTTCCCTCTTTTTCACCATCATAAAATCCGACCCTACGTCGATAATATTATAATTTCTAACCGGTTGCCCTTTGCGTGACACAACCCCTCTGCCGAAACCTCGGAATTATTTATTTCTTCGATATAGACACGAAGAAAAATACGTAAGAATTCGAAGACAATTCAAACAATTTACCTAGACGGCATTGCACACGAATACATCAGTGCACGTTTATATATGTTGCATGCAGTCGGCGAAAGTGCATCGATTTTCGCGTCTGGCAACCAACTGACTTCCTACTGTTATAATTTTCAGCGTTTTCGCGGGCTTTTTTTTCAATTGGATCGATTACAAAACATGCCGATTGTCGTATCCATGCGCAATCTCGAGTGTCGGGGATTATTTTATCTGACAGCGACAATTCGTTTTGTTTGTTTATACTTTGTGTATACGTCTCGTATCGAATTTATGATCAATTTTACAAATCGGTACTGATGTTTGTTTCGAAATCTGATCGATCCAATACTTCAAATAACCCTTCATCTTTTTTTCATATATCGATAGTTTAATATTAATTAATCGGGTTATCTTCTTATACCGTTTATTGACTACAATTAATTTTATTACGTTGCAATAAGAATTTATATCGATTCTTTGTTTATTTTATGAAACATAACATAACGTTGGTAGTTTTTTGAATATTCAGAACGAAGTAATGTCATTCGGTCTGGTTTTCTCTTCCGCATTACGAGGCCGTGTTAATCTACCAATTAAACGCAAACGTAATTTAATCGAACCGTTTGAATCTGGAAATTTAATATTCATCCAACGTCTAGTACAATATGTTAGTTCAGCATATTTCGACCATTTTCCTATACTAACACTTACGTAGTGAGTTTTCCTGATTCCTTGCACTGCAGTGAGGGGCGATATGCCCTCCACGATCAATACACGGTTCGCCCTTAGACACTGATTTTCAACAGTTTTGCCACGTATTTGAATTGCTAATCATCGGTGCTTTTGTCGGGAATCCTTCCAGTCAAATGTCGAATCGGGACTCGTAAGACCACGTGCACGAGCGGCTGTTCGGCAATTGAATCTCGAGACTTTGTCTTTGGTATCAATTTGGTACTTGGTTGTTTGACAACTCGGTCGAATCATTGTTTAAAGTAATTGAATGAATATTTAAAAATATTTATATCGTGTCTCTAAAAATAACGATCTTTCTCTATGGTGTGTCGTATTATCTTGTGTATTGTATAATAATTTAACCGTGCTGTAGCGTAGAGAGAATTTGAGTGTTTTGTAAGTTTTTTTTATTTGATTTGTTATCTGTCCTTACAGTGAGATGCCTTGAACCGCTTATATTTACCTTGTCAAGCAGTATCTTATCGTTTGAAGTCTGTCTTCCAACACGCTCGATAAGGAGTATCACATTTTTATGGGAATGGGAAATATTCTTTTACCTTGAATATTCCCACCGTATATGCGTATTTCATAAAAAAAGTCAGTATACGATAGCGAATGACTGACTGCTGCAGCAATCGTACAGCATTCCAACATTTTTTTAAATCGACATTAACGTTCATTCATTTTTTTTTACTCAATAGTTATCTTAAAATTAATCGTTGATCAGAATTTAACTGCTGCGTTTGAACTTGTGCCAAACTATTCGATCGTTCATTCTGTACTTTTACTGATTAATCGTGCGGATCGTCCCAGATCAGTGTCGACACTTGTTTGTTTTTTGTCTTCAATGTGTTTGTTGTCTTAGAATTTTCATTCATAAACATCTATATTTGTTTTGCAGTGAAGAAACAGAAAGGAAACAACGCCCGAACTGCAGGTGGAAACAATGTAAATAAAAATGGGAAAATCAAATCGGATGCTTCCGTCGCGTCGTCCAAAACTACTCCAGTGCCATTGTTGAATGGCCATAACAATAGTCAAGAGAAAGAAATCCAAAAAAATGGAAAAATATTGCCGTCACCGGTAGCCAAGCAAAACGGTCTTCACAATCATAATTCGGTAGAAAAAAATGGTGATATTAATGATTCGGAAGATGAAATTGTACAAGTCAAGAAAGGCAAGCAAAAGAATTCAGTTCCTTCGTACGCTGCAGCTGCTGCTAAAACACCAAGTCCTCCTAAAACCACAAATGGTATTTTTTTTTGTTTTATTGATTTCAAATGTATTTTTAAATACTAATAGTTTTGTTTTTACTAAACAGAGGTGACACCGGTTGTTCCTTCTACTGAGGCTACTGTAAATGATAGTGTATCAAAAATTGAAATAATTATGACGCCTAAAGTGTCTCAAAGTTCAGACGATTCTGAAACCGAAAGTAGGGTTTCTACGTCTGTAGAAAATACTGTAAGTGTTGTAGAAACTTCTTCCATGACAAATGGAGATACTACAGCAGAAGAAGAAAATGAAGAGAAGAAGGGAGATCAGGAAGTTGTGTTCATACAAGATGTTGGATTTACTGTTAAAATAGTTAGTCCAGGCACTCAGTCTTTCGATATACAAGTTTCGAGTATGGAACTTGTCCAGGAAATTCATCAAATTCTCATGGATCGTGAAGACACATGTCATCGTACATGCTTCTCTTTGCAATTAGATGGTGCTACTTTAGATAATTTCGCCGAATTGAAAAATATTGAAGGTCTCAAAGAAGCATCTGTTATTAAAGTTAGTATTATTTTATATGTAAAAAATGCTTTTTTTTATCTTTCTGGTTTTGTGTTTCATATAATTGATTGAAATTATAGGTTGTAGAGGAACCTTATACTATGAGGGAAGCTCGTATTCATGTAAGACATGTACGAGACTTGCTTAAATCATTAGATTCATCTGATGCTTACACAGGCACTGAGTGTAATTCTTTAGCATTTTTGAATATAATAACACAAGGTGATATTTTAGGTATGATTTTTTTTATAAAATGGCATATAATTTTTTTTTTATTTCAGTAATTTTATATTGTCTTTTAATTTTAGAAAAAAAGAAGACCCGTCCAGAAAGTGTTGATTGCACTCCACCTGATTATATAATGCCAGGTAGTAAGGAACGACCTTTACTTCCTCTTCATCCTGTTACCAAAGAGAGCAAGGGACCTCAATGTATAAAGGTATTTTTTTCATTATTTGATTTTATTTAATGTATTGTATTTATGTTTGGTCACATTTATACAATTTATTTTGCTATAAATTAGGTACTAACAACATCTGGATGGAATCCACCACCAGGCCCTAGAAAAATGAATGGAGATCTTTTATATTTACATGTGGTTACAATGGAAGATAGACATTTTCATATTACTGCTTGTGCACGAGGATTTTACCTAAATCAGTGAGTATTGTTTTGAATAACTCCGAGTTAATTTTGTTCAGCACAAATTAAAATATGCATGTATGAACTTACAGATCAACAGAGGAATCTTTCAATCCAAGAGCAGCTTCTCCTTCGCATTTAAGTCATTCATTAATAGATTTATTATCGAGCATATCTCCAGCATTCAAACGATCATTTAGTACTATTCAGCGTCGCAGAACTCAAAAACATCCATTTGAAAGAGTCAACACTCCTTATCAAGTTTATTCATGGGCTGCACCTAATATTGAGCATACAATTGATGCTATCAGAGCTGAAGACAGTAAGCTAAATTAATATTTCTTTACAAGTAGAAATTTTATATTTCATTTTTCTCAACACAATATTTTTTCAGCGTTTTCATCAAAACTAGGATATGAAGAACATATACCAGGTCAAACTAGAGATTGGAATGAAGAGTTGCAAACGACAAGAGAATTATCTAGGAAAAATCTTCCAGAACGCTTGCTTAGAGAACGTGCCATATTTAAGGTAATTTTTCAATTAAAATTTTATTATAAATATCATGTCATATTCCTGAACATACTAAAATTCAACTTTACTTTTAGGTTCATAGTGATTTTGTAGGAGCTGCTACTCGTGGAGCCATGGCAGTAGTCGACGGTAATGTTATGGCCATCAATCCAGGAGAAGAAGCTAAAATGCAAATGTTTATTTGGAATAATATATTTTTTTCACTCGGATTCGATGTTCGAGATCACTATAAAGAGCTAGGAGGTGATGCTGCTGCTTTTGTTGCACCTGTATGTATTTCACACTTTTGAATTAATATTACTTTTCAATTTTGAATATTAATTTTCATATTACTTTATATAATTACAGAGAAACGATCTTCAAGGTGTACGAGTGTACAGTGCTGTTGATTTAGAAGGGTTATATACTCTTGGAACTGTTGTGATCGATTATAGAGGTTATAGAGTTACAGCACAATCGATAATTCCAGGAATATTAGAAAAAGAACAGGAACAAAGTGTTATCTATGGTAGCATAGATTTTGGAAAAACAGTATTGACACACCCGAAATATATGGAATTGGTAATTTTTTTTAATAATAATTTTCATACATTTTTGATAACTTATACATTTTCAATATGTATGTTTTTTTATTAATAGCTAAGCAAGGCCGGTCTCCAATTGAAAATATTACCACACTCTGTTATAAGTGCCAAAGGTGAATCTGTTGAATTGTGTTCTAGTGTCGAATGTAAAGGTATTGTTGGAAACGATGGTAGACATTATATTCTCGATCTTTTGAGGACATTCCCGCCAGATGTAAACTTTTTGAAATGTGAGATAAAGTTGATAAAATTTATACATTTAATTTGAATATTTAAATGAAACAATTTTTTTTCATTGATTAGTGGAAGGTGTAGAGTTACCAGAAGAAGTTAAAGCTTTAGGTTTTCCTATTGAGCACAAACATAAACTTTGTTGTCTTCGCCAAGAACTAGTCGATAGTTTTGTCGAGTAAGTCAATAAATTTTTTTTTGTGTTTCTATTTTTAAATTTGTATCGTGGATGGCAATAATATATTTTCTTTATTTTCAGAGCACGATATTTAATGTTCATACGTTATGCAGCTTTTCATTTACAACAACTTGGTATTAAAAAACAAAAAGGAAAAGAATTGTTAGAAATTAAAGAAAAATGTGAAGATGAAGTTAAAATTTCCAATACAAAAGAAGATTTAGATAATTCCAAAACAGAAAAGGTCGATGTCAAAACAACAAAGAATGAAAAAAAATCTAAGAAAGATAATGCTAAAAAAGAAATTGTAGATAATCATGTCAATGACAAAAATGAAGATCAAAGCAACAATGAAACTCAAAATGAGTTGGATTTGATTGACACAACCATAAACCAGAAAGAAATTCTAGTCAATGGAGATACAAAAGATTTTGATGAAGATAGTTTAAAGAAATCGAATGATTTAAATGTTACTTTAGGTGAAAATGATTCAGTGGATACTGATGAAGCTAAAAAAATTGTAGAAAGTATTACTGATTCAATGTCAAATGGAGACAAACAAGAAAGTGAGTGTATTTTTCAAATTTTTTTAATAATTTCAATTGCATAAATATGCATTAATTTAAATTTTACGTTTTTTTTACTCTAGCGGCAGAAAGCACTCGTGATATAGTCAGGGCAGCTGCTCGTTCTGTGGGTTCTCTAAAAGATGCTGAATTTGATATCCGCTTTAATCCAGATGTTTTTTCTGAAGGAATAAAGCATGCGTGTTCAGATGAAGAATTAGAAAAACAAAGACACCTCGTGAAGGAAGCTGCATCTTTCCTAGTTATTACACAAATTCCTAATTTTGTAAGGATTTCACACAATTTAACATTATTATTTTGTTTCAATTTTCTATTTCATTTCAATTTAATTGTAGATAAGAGATTGTTTGGATCATTCATCGGCACCTATGGATGGAAGTACGCTTGCTGATGCTTTACATACACGAGGAATCAATATACGTTACCTTGGTAGAGTTTGTGATTTATTATCACAAGTGAAATCATTGTCATATCTTCACACTATTGCTACATCTGAAATAATATTACGTGCTGCAAAGCACATTTTTACTACTTATATCCAAGTGAGTTTTTATTTCATTTTTATTCATTAATGGAAACTATAATGAATAAGTCCGATTTATTTACAAATATTTTGATTTTAGGGCTGTGATCTTATGTCTATGTCTCAAGGCATATCGCACTTTTTAAATTGTTTGTTATGTGGTGCTACTGTGCCTTTGCCTTCAATTTCTGAAGAATTGCACTCTCGTAATAGTAAGAAGAAAGGAAAGAAAAGAGTACGTCCATCCGGGAATAATAACAACGATAATGGTGATTGGACAACTCTAACACCAAAAATTTTATGGCAGCAAATTAAGCAGGAACTTAAGGTAATCTTACAGAATTTAATTTTATAATTGATCCACTTTTATGAAAACCTAATAATAATAAATCTTCTAGTCTTACTGGGGCTGGACCCTACCAAGCGATGGTATTGATTCTACTGTTGAGATGTATGGCTTTCAAAAAATATCACTTTTGAGGTAAGATAAAATTAGATTTTGAATAAAATTTGAACTTTGTTACAAATTATTAAATCATCAAATTTTCAGATCATTTTGTGTTAAAGTTGGCCTGCAAATTCTCTTACGAGAATATGACTTTGAAAGTAAAAATAAAGTAATATTTAATACTTCAGACATTATGAATATATTCCCTGTAGTGAAACATATAAATCCCAGAGTAAGCATAAATAGTCTATAAATATATTTTTATTTTTACGTTAACACAATTTAAAAATAATATGTTTTTTCAGGCTTCGGATGCTTACAATTTTTACACTACAGGCCAAAGTAAAATTCAAGCTGGGCAAGTACGTGATGGTCATGAACTGATCACTGAAGCATTAAATCTTCTCAATAACGTTTATGGTCCGATGCATCCAGAAATTGCACAATGTTTACGAATGGTAGCTCGCCTTTGCTATGTCACTGGTGAACATAGAGAAGCTATGGCGTATCAACAAAAGGCTGTTTTAATGTCAGAACGTGTAAATGGAATAGATCATCCTTACACTATTACTGAATATGTAAGATTTCTTTATTTTTTATTTTTTTAAACGATTCTATACTTTTAAATTATTTATTCGTTCTTATATTTGAATTTTTTAATTTTAGACACATTTAGCACTTTATTGTTTTGCAAATAGTCAAGTCAGTAGCGCTTTGAAATTACTATATAGAGCAAGGTATTTGGCTCTATTGGTCTGCGGAGAGAATCATCCAGAAATTGCTCTGTTAGATGTGAGTTTTGAATATATATATTTTTTTCACAACATTTTACTGTATTATAATATTTGATGCTATAATATGTTTTTCATATTTTTAGAGCAATATTTCCTTAATATTGCACGCTGTCGGAGAGTATGAATTGTCTTTACGGTTTCTCGAAAGAGCTGCTGCTTTAACAGCGACTTGTCATGGTCCCCGATCGTTGAAAACAGCTGCTGCTCGTCATTTACTCGCTAGAACTCTAAGTTGCCTCGGAGATTTTAGAGCTGCTCTTCAACATGAAAGAGAGACATATTCCATTTATAAACAACAAGTAATTTGTTATACGATTAAAAAAAATATACCTTTTACCATAATTTAGTTTTTATTAATGTTTTTATTTAAATTTCAGTTTGGAGAAAATCATGAGAAAACACGAGAATCTTCAGATTGTCTACGTCATTTAACTCATCAAGCTGTAGTTCTTCAGAAGAAAATGAACGATATTTACACAGGACGTGCTCCTTGTGCTCCACCTATTCATATTCAACCTCCGTCGATGGGATCTGTGTTGGACATGTTAAATGTTATAAATGGTATACTTTTTGTACAAATCAGGTGAGATTAGACGATTAATATTTAATTATTATTGTAATTAAAGTTATTAAAATTCACGTTGAAATTTTTCACTTTCAGTCCTCAAGATATAGAACATTTCAAAGCTGAAATAGAAAAAAGGCAGCTAAAAGAATTGACACCAGACACTATGACGAATTCCAGCCTTATTGAAAATCGTGAACTCACTATCGATAATAAAGATGCTAATGACGATTCATCTAGTTGAATTTAAGTGATACAAGTAACAATGAACACATTTGAAAGTTTTAAGGGAACCAATAATAAATAGTTCATAAAGCTTTTCGTAGTTCAAAGTGACGGCCTTTGTGTGATATTTTTGAACTTCTGAAATATGAAATTTATATTTCATTATTGACATAATTATATCGCCTAAAAGACTGTTTCACTCGGGCCATCGATACAAGTCATTCTTCATCTTGTTATCCAAAACTGCGTTTAAGTTGTAGTTGTTTGTTACGATTTTGAAGTGAATATTTTATTCCTGTTTTATTTTTCTTTATATTGTTAATAATGTATGAACACCCTAGTGTCTAGATATAGAAAGGATTTTGGCAATGTTATTTGCCATTTGTTGAAATGTAATACGTTTATGTTGTGCTTCTGTCATTTCTACATATATTCTCATAGATCATGTATCACGTAGTATCGAATTATGATAATCACATTCTCAATTTTCTATAAGTTATTCGACTATTTGCTATGAATATATATAGATAATCATCATGTTAATTTGTTTTATAGTATTGCCACAGTTTTGTACTTTTGTGACAATAATTATATCATTAACTGAAAGTAAGCTGTTTGGAATTTTGACGAATTATGATGAATTCTATCGGAGCTGTGTACATGTTTTGTGTGGTCGCAGGATTCAATCGCAGTACCTCTGTGTCTGAAAAAAAATTAGTTCTACAACAATCAAATAATTTTATTTTCGAATCGCACAATTATATTCATTGTGAATATTATAAAACGAATTATTTTTACCAATAATGCTTACCCCATTTAGACGTAGTGATATATTTTGAATTATTAAAAATGATGTAGAACATAATAGTTTGGTCATATTTTTTTTTAATTATTAAATAAAATGGGTTGTAACGGCTTTTTCATTAAATATATTCAATTCATTGGTTTCATTCTGAAATTCATCGATTATTTAATTTATTATCGTATTATCTGGAAATGGCCATTATACATTAAAGCCATTTTCCTAAAAACTTGTATCATCGTTATTCAAAATGCGGCGCATGAGAAAAACTTAACCATCAGTCTTAATACTGTGTTCTGATTTAACAATATGTATCACCATCTCTAAAATATATTATAATTGTGTGCTTTGATGCGACGGTTCTAACGTTCTCGTAGATATGATAGAATATTTTAAGACAACTTCATCATATATGAATATATGATTAATTTCTGATTATAGATATTGGCTAATCGAATTACGTACCAGTGATGATGTACCTGCATATCTTAGCCAAAAAGATTTTTCGTTCCTATTAGTTGTAGTTTTTTTTTTCTCTTTCAAGTTGTCTGATTCTATCACATCTTTCAGAGTATTTTAATTAATGTGTGCATAGTTTACCCGAGAATGTTAACAGTGTATGATTGGCATGGAAGAATAAGCAATATGAGAAAGTGCAATAGTACACTGTTCATAATGTGTGTACTGGGTTGTGTTTGTTATTATAAGAAATTTGAAAAAAACACTGCCTTATAATCGCATGAAATGTGGCTATTCATAAGAAGTCATTATTATCTCTTAAGAGCAAATGTTTTGAATTTTTCTTTTAGTTTTTCAATAAAATTAAATGTAAAAGTAAGCTGCGTAACATTTTTTTTTAATTTTTGTTTACTTATGCAAGATATTAAATTGAAATTCTAATATTTGTAATGATCGTGTCAATTTGATTTTGTTCATGAGAGCTTACAATTGAATCAATTTAATATATGTTGAATTTATTGAAAAAAATATTTTCTAAAGCTAGCCAATGGTTTATTCCTCATTTTGAGACGAATACAAAAGACATTTTATTGTTTCATTTATAATACAAAATGTATTTAAATTTTCTTAAATGATTTGATTTCTGCGTATTTAATTTTCAATACGCAAACTGTGTTTGAATACTTCAGAAGCTTTTGTGTTTCTGTAATTTAGATAAAAAAGGTTTTGTATTGTTATGTACATGTCTGCATATCTTTATTTTCTATTCATACTGAATTTTTAATTATTAAAACTGAATGTTTTTTTTGTTTTATATGTATTATATATTTTGAATCTTTTTGATTGATAGCAGTAAATTTGTTCTGAATTTTGATGAATTTTATTGTTGCTAAACTTTAGAACGGCTTGAAACAATTGTATTTAATCGTTAAAATCTAATTTTTACTATAGTATTGCCATGTATATCTTAAGAAAACATTTTGAAATCATTTTTATAGTAAAACTGTCACATTTTGTTTGAATCATCGTATATTATTTTTTGTACTTATTCTGTGTTTTACAAAAAAATAAATCATAATATATTTTTATTTTTGATGCTCAAAATGAATAAGTCACAAGAAAAATGGTGCTTTTGTTCATTGTACGAATGCAATATTGAGCGTGAAATTTTTCTGAAAGGCTACTGTTACAACCAATAAACTATGAAATTGATAATGTTTGATGTCTTTTTATTTTTTTTATTTCCCTCTATATTTTTCATCGATTTAATTGGCGAGTGCCATTATTGTTCAGACTAAATCTGTTTCGAAGAAAACAAAAAAAGGCGAAATATTTCACTAATAATTAAATCGTATAATCCTAAAACGTGTCGCGTGTGCTACTGTCGATGTGCGCTACCGTCATTTGCGCAAACATCTAATCACCCGGCATAAGAAAAAACCCAAAATTGCCCTTCAAAGCATACAAGTTAAACAAATATTTTATCATATCATTCGAATACACATTTTCAACGAAATTAAATACGAATCGAACGTTTTTATAATTTTCAAAACAAACGTTCTGCGATTATAGCGCACATTCTGATCGTTGCGGCCCCCATTATTAGTTGACGCTCGACTGGCGTCTTCGTTCAGACTGATAGGCGTAGTTCGTAGTTTTCTTCAAGACTTTAAACATGTCGAATGAAGCAGGTACATTTTACCAAATAAAAATCTTAAAGAACATCCAACTCGTTCATCTAATTCAAGACTTTCGATCTAAAATTACAATCATAATAATAAACATTCCTTAAATACACTTGTATTTTTACAGCTGGGATTTCGAAACCGGGTTCCAACTCTTTTGGACCCGAATCTCATGGCTACAAATTAGGTAAGAGTTTAATCAACATTATCGACAGTTGGGATAAACATCAAAGAGACGGTATCCCACTGTGCAATAACATTGTCGATCATTTGTATAGCGAGATCACGATAAATCTCGAATCGACTGTAGCGAGATTATCGATGTCGGTGAGCGAGATGAAGATTTTGGTCGACGGTGCGTATATGAATGTTTGAAATATCGAATTGTCTGTTTTCTTTCTAATTTCGTTTAATTTCAGGTATGTATCTTATTTCTAATCAACTCCATGCTATTTCACAACTCGACAAGCCTCTGAATCCTTTATTCAAAACTTGGTCGTCTAACAAGTTGGCGATGGAAGTGGAAGATATCTTCAATATGTTCGCTGATGAAACTAATTTGAAATGTTTTATCGGCGGTAAGAATGTTTAGTTTGTTTTGATATAGTTTTTGGTTTATTTACTCATGTTGGTGTTTTTTTTTAGAAAATATCGCCCATTGTCGTGACGAAAATTTGTTGGAAGTTTACAAGACTGCTTGGGAATTCAACACGCAATTGAACGAAGTAAAAGTGGAGTTGTTGAAAAGTGAAGTAATGTAATATGCTTCTCGTACTGATTTATAGAGTTTTAAGACTGATAATTATAGAAAAAATATATATACGTACAGATTATTCATATTTTTCAAATAAATTTTATTCCTACTGAATTAAATGGTATTTAATTGAACCCCTATTTCATGCTGTAAGAATGTACAATCTTTCAATTTAACTTTTAATGAGTCGAAATTAAATTTATCTATATTTTAAGAGTATTGAGAACTTCTGTTAAAAATATATCTTTTTAATCTTTTACTCATAAAATATTCAAAAGTAAATACATTATTCAAAAGACACAGTGAATAATGAATAATCATTAAGAAAAGGTCACAAGAATTTAGAAGGGCTTTTTGAATACATGAAGTTTCTCAAATCTATTTTCGTTTCTACTTATTTTACTGATTTCTAGCTGACATTTTTCCTTAATGCACATATAATGAGTGACAATAATTGCCCCGTCGAACATATTCATTTTTGATGGATTTATCTTTACATAATGGTGCAAACCAATTCTTCCCAAAACTTTTCTTACTTTATTTAAGACTTCTGGAAGACTTTCAAACGAAAGTTTCGTAATTTATTTATTTCAATTTAATTTTTACATTTGAGAATAATATGTGAAACTTTTAACATTCTCCGTTTTTTCCCCTTTGTCTTTTTTTATATTCTTATTGATGTGAAACGATTTTTTTGTGATTGTGTCAAGAGAATATTCAATAAGAACTCATCCTTTTGTTTTTTTGTCATTTTTTATCGTCATTTGTATGTACTCTGAAATGTTGATTTTTCTAGATAACATAAATAAGCATACAAAAACGTTTGAGTTTGATATCTCATAGTTTTGTTTCGAAAACGATATTTTTATTTAAAAAAAGTTACGATAAAAGGTTAACGAATCCTTTTATCGAAATTGACTCATTTCTGTATTAAAATCGATATTTTCATAAAAGCCATATTAATATTTGAATAGTATGATAATCGAGCGACTGATACGTTGAAACAAAGGCTGTCAATAGTTGCGAATTTAATCAAATATTTTCATAAAATTAATTAAATTTAATATAAAATATTTCAAATGTGAATCGCGGGAAATAAAAAAGAAGAAACAGGTTTTAAATGTGCTAATTGTAAAATGAAACGGACTGAAAAAATTTAATGCAACTAGCGGGAAAACGTGAATTCTGGGCACGTAAAAACGGGGATTCGCTGTATGTACTTATATAGTTATTTCGGTAAACGAATTTGCGAATTATATTCAAGTATCGCTGGGTTCAACTGCTATAGAATCTATTTTTTATTTTAATATGAATAAAAATGCATTATAGGTGCTTAAATTAAATTATTTAATGTACATATTTCATGCGTAATTCAGTCTGGGTTTGCCAGCCCTCACCGCTAGCGACTGGTGAGCGTTTCGTTACCCATGACTGAACCCTTTGGACCTCGTTTTGTAGGCCTTATGGGCCCACTTTTCCCCACACATACTCACTTATATTGAGTTCTATAAGTAAATAAAATAAAATTTAAAAATTAATTATTTATTTATTTTATAATCATCATCATCATCATCATCATCATCACTAAATAGAGAATCGACAGTTCAGATTTAAAAAAAAAACGCGAATTATGCTATAGCATTAGTGTGCGAAAACATCGGCATCGTTGTGCGCTAATATTAAAGTTTCCAAACGTTAACGTGCGCTAGTGTCAGCGTGCGTTACGGAAACGTCCAATCACCCAAAAAAACACAATTCCAACTCAAAATCAAATCCCAAAACACCCGAACCGCAAGTTGGCGGCCCTGCATCGTGTTAGAATCGTATCGGACATTCCATCATCTGTTGTGGTTGTGTCATTGCGGAAGATTATCTGACGTCTGACGTCTGCAGCTCGAGCGTCAGCCGTCGACGTTGCAGTCGCTGTTGCAGCTGGTGCTGGTGCAGCCTCCGTGCGACTGCTCTGCTGGCTGCGTCGGACGATGTCGGCTGCGTCTCCTGCCGAAGTAATTGCACCGCGATTGTTACATTCGATTACTCTAATTAAGTCGTTCATTGGATTAAGTGTTTGTTCGCAGTCGGTCGATTCTGTATTGTTCGTATATCGTTTTTTATTCGAAAACTTGAAAATTCGGATTTGCTTTGGTAGGCGTTACCAATTTCTAGGGGTTCCTAAGGTTTTTGGGTTGATTGGTGGTGGCTGGAGGCGAGTCCAATTTCCGCATATGTAGGAACATGAAATAATGAGTGTTTTGAAAGACTAAAAATTTGAGATTTGTAAAATTGAAGTGCATGATGTGCAGGGTATCTTACGATGTAGGGCGTGAACTGAAAGGATTCTTGAGGTAAAGCTGAAGTTGCGTTATATGTTCAGTTTATGTTGGCGCCCTGTGTGCGAACCGCCAGCTGTCAAATCGTGTGGATTTGTATCTACGAATGTATTGGATTGGTATAGAAAAACTATAATAATTCATCGAAAATACTAGGGGCCCCCGAGGCGAACGCCTCCACCACCTATAGATAAATCCACCTGAAATATCATCATCAAAGTCAACCTGTTAGTTATCCCTTGCAGGACAAAGTCTTTTCAATTAGTATACCTTATCGTATGAGTCCAATATGTATTGAAAAGTGTTAGATAAATTAGAGCCTACCCATGTTAAAAAAAAATGCTCTCCTTATTAAGTTCTATTAAAATATAATATTCTCAAAATATTCACTATTATCACATCGGATATATTTAAGTTGAGTGTTTTCCTAAATTATGATATTTTTAATTTATCTTTAACATTGATCTCATCGTACCCCAAAAGTAAAACCTGGTCTTATATTAATTTTACACTCGAAAATTGTACTTGATACGGGGGAGATTATGTGGAAAATATAAATAAAGAAATAAAACTTTTCAGGGTAGGTCTTATATTAAAACCATTCTTTAAAATCATGATAGGTCCTATTTTCGGGGATAGACGATAGTTGTTATCAGGAGCAATAACTTTTTTGAGTTGCTCCGAAATCATATTAGTTGCTCCAGCTCTATTCTACACCCCATGCATTTAAAATCGGAAATCTTTTGTATGTAAAACAGGGCGATTCAATATTATGTTGTTTCAGAAACGGCTGCAGAAAGAGCTCATCTCGCTCATCAAGGAGCCGCCCCCGGGAGTGTACGTCGATGATGAAAGCACCAGCTCCAGTCTCAGCTCGTCAGTATTTTTGTATTATGATTCAATACATGTGTAACGATGTTGTGACTTTTAACCCCGCCGATGAAACATATCACGTATACTCGCATCGTAATATTATTTATTTATCTAAATATGTTTCCGTCGAATTAAATAACAACGTTTCAAATGATCAACGTTTGTAATTTTTATAATTATTATCTTTATAAACTAGATAAGTAGAATAAATGATATGCTGGTTTTATTATGATGTTTAAGCTTATCTCGTTAAAACCTTTATTATCTGGATCAACCAAAAAATATTAAAAATTAAATATTAAGAATTAAATACATATTAAAACTTAAATCCGATAATAGAATATTCTAAAAACTTTTTTACGACACAAATTTAATTTAAATTTTTTTCCTTGTCTCAAATATCTGGATTTTCTGCTATCCGAACTATCTCAATCCTCATTTAGTACGGATAATCGAGTTTCTACTGTAATTAATGTGTATATATTTTTTTTCAGTTGGGTCATTCATATGGACGGAGTACCCGGAACATTATACGAAGGAGAGAAATTTTTACTTCAGTTTAAATTCACCAATAAATACCCTTTTGATTCACCTGAGGTTAGTATCATTTTTATTGAAAAGAATCACTTAAATTTTAACTAATCGTTGTTCAATAATAAGCTTAACATTTAATTTAAATTCACAATGTCGTTTTTGTAAAACTTTTTTAATTAGATATTAAAATTATATTTTCTTTTTATAGGTGACATTTATCGGAACGCATATTCCAATACATCCACACATTTATTCAAACGGTCATATTTGTCTATCGATTTTAACAGAAGATTGGTCACCGGCTTTATCAGTTCGTTCCGTTTGTCTTTCTATTGTTTCTATGCTTAGCAGTTGTAAAGAAAAGGTATATACAATTTCGGTTATTTATTTGCGAATAGTTCATATTCAAATGGTTTTTTCGATTTGTATTTACAGAAAAGACCTACCGATAATGCATTTTATGTAAAAACTTGCAATAAAAATCCTAAAAAAACAAATTGGTGGTATCACGGTGAGTTTGATTAGTCATATTTTTGTATTGAAAAAAATCAATGTTTAACTTATGTAATTGTTTTCAGATGATTCAGTATAGTGGAAGAGCAGTATTTATTCCTTTAAGATAATGTTTAATATTAATAAATTTTGTGTGCTTTTGTTTCACTTCTTTTTACTATTGAAAGTTCACCTGCGTACTTTGTTCAAAAATTTTTGCATATTGGTTAACATTCCAAATAATATAGTACTTAAAGTTCTTGATTTTTAAATATAGTTGTGAGGTGGTCATATAGAAATTCCTTATTTTATTAATAAAAAAAAAAGAAGAATCCGCATTGGCCAGTGCTGCTTAATTAATTCCAAATACTTTATTTTGCATTTCGATGTATTATTTAATATATTTTTATGTTATTTATAATTTATAATAATTAATATTTAAACGAAAATATATTTTGAAAAAATTTGACGAACTATTAATAAAATATTTTACTTTTCCATAATTTATATATTACAGTGCCTAGTATTAGTAGTAGTAGATGTGACTTATGAATGCTATTGTGACTATAAATGTCTAGTACATTTTTGAAAATTAACAAAACAATTCTATACTGATTATAAGATTGAAAAATATTCAAAATACGCAGTATTGTTGAAATTACAATCGATCAGAAGGATGTTCGAAACAAATAAGTTCATGCAATTACATTCGATAACAGTTTTTACAATTTTTTTTTAATCAATCAGAATCATTGATAATAAAACTTTCAATACAAATAATTTTCAATTAAGACTGATTGTGAGATTCATTTAATTAATTAATCAACAAATAATAAATAAATTAAAAATTCTGTAATGTATATATCGTTTTAAAATGCATCACAAGTCACGAAATCACAACAAAAAGTTACCGTATAAAGTGATATGTCTATATACAAAATTGTCTAAAAATTTTTTTTAAAACATGGAATAAATATAAATAAAATACATAGAATTATCACAAATTTCGGCTTAAAATGTATACGAGGATAACATTCAATGTTTGTCTTTGTAAAGTACAAATTATATCATTTAATCTTTTCATTCAGATTTATGTACAAATATCAAAAATGTATTAAGAAAATGCTTTTCAGTTTAAGATGGTGGTTGTATTTGTTTGATTTTTTCCATGTATTCTTCGTGATTTTTTATGGATGCCAACAATCCATCGGGATTTACCGGTGAACCATCATGTGAATAGTCAATCGATGCATTTTTTAAAGTCGTCATTTTGCCACCAAAATAATTAAGGATTGCGTTTCCTGCACACGTGTCCCATTTTTTTATGTGAGTTTTATGCATGTATACATCGGCATTGTTGTGAACTACTTCTAACACTTTGAAACCGGCACCGGCTGCCGTAATTATTTCGTGATTTTCACCGAATACGGCAGAAGCAAAATCCTTCACTTGTCCTTGGTGCGATATAGATACGATAACTTTGGTATTTTTTGAAGGCGGTTTATGAATTTCATTCTAAAATATTAAAGTTGTGTTATAAATATTTATAATTTTTCAATATATAGTAAGACAGTTTAAAATTTAAAAGTATATTACTCACAGAAATGTGTCGCAAGTTTTGGGAACTCGTTTTGGATTGCCACGTCCAAAATGTTTCTTTTTGAAACGGTTTGTGAATCACTCCGATAATAGGAACACCTTTTATTGCCACACAAACCATAGTCGTGACATATTCATACTTTCCTTCTGTAAATGCAGAAAAAAATTAAAACAACGTACTAAATAAAAAAAAAGACAAGAATTACAAATTTACCCGTGAACTCTTTGGTAGCATCGAGAGGATCGATCCAAACGGTGACATCGTCCGCTTCTACGTACTCTTCGGGTAAATCTGAAAAGTCTTCACGCCCGAGCGGTTCAGATCGTTGAACCTTCGGACAACTTTCCGTATGCTCTTCTGAAACGAGAGCTATTTTGGGAAAAGCATTCTTGATGACTTCGGACATGCGGCAGTGAGAGTTGAGATCAGCTGCCGTGACCGGTAGTTCCACGCCCTCCTTGGTCTTCCCTTTGGACTGGACCTCGGAAGGCTCTCCTTTGGCAGCAGCCACGGCTTCTCCGCCGGCGCGAGCGGCTTCTACGGATATTCGCAACAGTTCTGAAAGGCTGAAGCGGTTGGCGTTGCCATTGCTGTTGACGTTATTGACGATCTGTGGAGCCACAGATGTGGTGGAAGGAGAACGCGCGTATTGCACTAAAAGAAATAGGCAGACTAAGGCGACTAACGCGATCCATCCGGAGCGGTTGAGGCGAACGGTGCCGCCGAGGTTCATAGCGGACCGAACATTTGACACATGTCAAACTCGACACTCACCGTGCGCATTGCAGCCAATATAAAATTGTGCACATGAAAATGACACGTATCGTTTGGTGATAAGACGTTTGCTCAAATGTCATGGTAAAGAACAACATTAGTTGACGGGGTAAAAGTGATTTTTGGCATACGTACGAACTTAAGTTGGCACCTCATAAACATGTTTATACACTTTCATGCACCAATATTCATTCGCAGTTTGACAGCTGGTTGGAAACTTTTACGATAGAGACTTATAAAATATTTTCGATCTGAATACCTGATTGAATAAGATACGTTCAGTAAATGTGACGCAAAAAACGCTAACTTAACTTAAGCTAAACATGTGTTTAGTAATAAATACGTTCAAACTTTTGACTGAGACATGCGGCATTAAATAAATGCGTTTAGTTTTCCCTGACTGAGAAATGCGGCGTTTGGCCCAATCCCCACGGTAAGTTTTTCTGTAAGGAAAGTGGAAATAAACACGTCGTTTAGCGTAGAGTCATCATCATCATTAGCAGCCTATAAGTTATCCACTGCAGGACAAGGCCTTACCAGACAAATGCGGCAGTCTAGGCTATACCTCACCGCGCTAGCCCAAGTCGTATTTCGGTGAGGGACATGTACCATAAGAACCAGTCCACCCATGCCAGCGAAGGAGGTTCTCAGACCAACGATACGCGTGTCTATGTACTAGACTCTGTGGTCGCTGTCTTCTGGGCGGATCGCAATGACCACCAGCGGGACAGACGAGTTAGAGACTAAGCAGACTGCGCCCTCGCTGCCCCCTTTGCGATCGTAATGATCACCAGTTTGATAGACGAGGCGAGACCGTTGGTCCTACATGGTTCGGACCTCGGTAGAACACACGTCATTGGTCTTTACCATTACCAAAGAGTTTTTTTTTTTGTTAATTAATTAAATGGTCATGCAAGTTATTCTTTTGGTTTTCATGCCTTCATCTCGTTAGGTGTATCTCTGTATATTGTTCGGAAGTGAGTTAGTTATTGTTAGTTGATTAATATTTATGTCTCAGTTGTTTCAATTTAGACTAATTACAAGAGCATGCGGTTAATTTTTTAATTAGTATGACATAGGGCATGACATTAACCAAATATGTTAATAGATATTAGTTAATTTAGAATAAGTGAGGATATCTATGATTTTAGTCGGATTCCCAGTTGGTCCATTATTTATGGGTTATGTGTTAGGTGTTACTACAATAGAATCATGGTAGCGTAATTACTCTAGTCCTATGATGGTTAGTATTATATTGTATAATTGTTAGGGATTATAAAATAATTGAGTTAGTATGCAATATACTATTCTGCTATGGGATATAGTAGTGATAAAAGGGCTTATAAATAAAATAATATTGGTGACACTTTTACAGGATAAGGGTCACATAAGGTATTATTTTGAATTGGGTACCTACACAAGTTCACCTGAAAGATACGATTATAGTAAACTGGCGAATGGTTGATCGTGAATTAAAGAAAGGGCGGTCGCAATTTATTCGTAACGTCAGCATCGTCGTGTATATTACGTATAACAATTTAATGATTAATTATTACTATTATTATTATTATTATTATTATTATTATTATTATTATTATTAACGAAATGATCATGCAAGATATTTATTGTTAGTCAGTTAATATTCATCACCAACGAAAAGCTTTTAAGTTTGCTAAATGAACATATGTTATGGTACAATCGCAATTTTATGAGTCCGGGAGTGTATTTCTCGTAAAACCATTCCACATTCGTTTGTTTTGTGCAACCATTGTCAATATCTCTCCCAATTTTCAAACATAATAATTTACGAATTTTGTTCCAATTCGAAGAAAAAAATATTTTTTTATTATTATTATTTTCGAATTATTAAAAATCAATTTTTTTTTTTTCAAGTATGTACATTCTAATCAAAATATATGTATTTTATCATTAAATTAAAGAAAAAAAAAAAAAAAAAAAATGCAAATCGACGACGTTCGTGAATGTCCCGTGTTTTGGCCAAAGTGGCCCTCGCAAACCGAAATTCTGGACAAGTCTGATCCAGCGCGGGAATTTGATCCGCCGACGCGACGGCCGCCGGCCGACGCGTCGGGGAGAAACTAGTAAAATTTCGAGATGTACGGAGCGCCCTTCGACCAAAACGGTCGGTTTTATAAAATTACGAAAAACAAAAAAATTGATTTTAAATGTGTTCTCTCAATCTATTTATTTAATGGATAGATTAATAAATATGCGTGTAGCTTACGAGCGAATAGATGTACGTTTAATAAAATCGACAACGAAATAAAGATGAAGTAATTAATACTAATTTGAATTTCAATTTGACAGAAAATTATAAAAATTGGAAAAATATTGAGTGGTTACCGCCCTTCGGAGGCTGAAGTGATCCAGGACACTAACAATAAGATACACATTATTCACCCGCGAAACGAGATACATGCACTACGATTAATAACGCGTCGAATAAATCCCGTGAACAGGATTATAGCAGATCACAGTTAATTTGATATTATTAAGAAGCATCGCGTTGAGGCACGTGTGTTCATGAAATCACATTTCCAAGTAAAAACGGACGCGTATAAACGAAGGGAAAAAACCGGGCGGACGCAAAAAAAAAGGGGTTTTTTTGAGCGTTTCTAGGAAATATTATTAGCACTCGCACAGATGTTATCAACATAGAATAGACGCACGCGGTCGGATTAATCGCGGTCGCGATTAATTGAAGGAGAGCTACAATTAGAACTGGTGATAGAAGGTTAAGGTTGATGAAAGGAGGGCCGGAACTGATTGAGAACGGGAGACAATAACAACGGTGTTGCCACGGTGGCTGTCGGGGAGAAACTCAGCGTAGAGTAGTTTACTCCAAACTGACGTTGCAAACGTCAGAATATTTTCAACCAACTGTATATGTTTCTGAGGTCTCAACTTAAATTCGTATGTATGCTAAAGATCACCTTTACCACTGACGTTGTGTACGGCATTTACTCACATATAAGCAATACGTCGAAATATCGAAAATTTGAAGTCGTTTTTAATCAAATTGGCTCTACCGTGCGTTTTTATACTTTACCATATCCATACAATAAAGGTAATCTATTAATAGAAACATATTTCATTGAGAAATTCGTTCTTCACCTGAGTTTCTCTTTTTTAGATTCGTTCAACGTTGTGTCAAGTGCCAGTGTCGTGTGCGCCAGTGTCTAATGCACCAGCATCGTTTACGCTACCGTCGATACCCACTATCATATTATGCAAAAGCATCATTTACATAAACATCAAAGAGTCATCCGAAAACACAAAATAGATTCTAAGTTCGAAAGAAATATCGACCGCGTCCGTTGTAATGTTGGCAACAAACATATGTTGTGAGGCGGCCGGGCGCGGAAGGTGTGGAAACTGGAATAAGAAAAGTATCGAAAATCGAACACGAAGATAAAACACCACACAATGGAGCGGCAATGGGAGCCGCTGGCCGAGCTGCGTCTCCTCAGCCCCGAAGTCAGGTGTCTCTGTTCCAGGGTTTGCCTCAGGTGTGGTTTCCATCACCTCATGTATAATAATCGGTCATTGTCTGCTGTCAGATCGACGACCGCTTCTAGCCTTTTTTTGGGGTCGTTGTTCTGTATTGTAATGTCTGTTGCAGGAACAACTACGATTGTTATACTTCTATCTTCACGGATAAGGAGGATTTGAGTCAGAGCGATGTGGATGAAATAAAAAATAAACAGTTCAAATGGGACGTTACTGCTCAGGTTCATTTCTCTGATGGGACTTCATATAAAGAAGTATTAAATTAATGTTGCTTCAGATTTTTTTAATATAAACTTGTATCTGATTTTTATTCTGTTTTTATAGAAAGATGAAGGGATCAGTTGTTATTGCAGTGCTTCGCATACTGATAATAATTATTCGACAGATGAGCACGATGTGGCGTCGGCTCCTCAACACATATTTTCTTCTCTCAAAGGACTTCAATTGAGTGACAGTGGTGCCGATTTGACTTATTTGGAAGGACACAGTGAAGCTCTCGTAAAAGAAAACCTTACCATGGACGAAGACGCTAATCAATTTTTAGAATTTAACGAAATTGCGGAAGACGACAATTTACCCTCATCTCCGATGTCCCAAACTAGTTCTAAAATAGACAATAACGACGTTAGTATTGTTGAAAATTATTTAAATATGGAGTCTTGGGAACGATTTTGGTCCGTTAATGGTGAAAGGTTGATTTGGGCATCGTGGATAGAAAAGTATAGCGATTACATAAACCCTTCATACTGGGAAGACGATAAGAATCAAAATGAAAGCGGTCTGCCGAGCAAATGGGATGCAAAAGAAGCAGAACTAGGCTTGACATCTAAGTCTGCCGATTCAGATAAAAAGAATAATAAAAGTTTTAAGAAAGAAGGCAAATTTCCTTTCGACCTTGCAGACAGTAGCATATCACCGAAAATTGCAGATAGTAACGATAAAGATATGCCAGATTCAGCTAAAGCTAAAGAATCTAGCTACGATTTGCCTCTCAGCGAGGGTTGGAATCCGCTTTCTCCCGCTAGTATTGATGAAACTTGGAGTCACGGTCACCATAAACACAGGTCTTTTTCGGAAAACGATCAATTATTGAGTCCTAGATGCGATTCAGTGTCCAGTAGCGTGCCTCAAACGATAGGAACTTCAGACTCCATGACTAATGTTACCAAAATTACTAGTTACGATATAAATTCGAGTCATTTGCCAACAGATTCTTCAGAGTCGAACATAAGTCTGTTTTCTTCAGCCGAATCTTCTGAAGAGAGTAGGTCTAATTCTACAAATTCTTCCGATAAGGAAAATTTATTTGCCGATGCAGGAATGTGTGCAGATGACGCTTGTAATGATATCGATCAGTATTGGCAAATTCTTTGGAAAAAGCATTTCAATGAACAGTATTCTTTGCATTATGAAAATTATCTATTGACTCATCCCCACTTAGCGGATAAATTAAAAAGTGATAAAATAGAATCCAGTAATGATTCGTTTAAAATTGAAGCTGTTTCCGAAAAAAGTGATAAAAAAACATCGAAAAACAAGCACAATAAAGTTAACAAAAAAGACAATCAAAACTTAAGCAGAATGCAAATCAATTCAGTCGGTTATTTACTACAACAACTCAATATTGAATCTAACGAGATAATTAGCGAAATCGAAGAGAGTTGCAATAATGTAAATATGATTATTTCTGATAAAATAGGAAATATAAGTGTCCTCGACGATCCTATGGATTCTCCTGAAAATACCAATAAGAATAATAAGGGAAAAACCCCTGAAAATAATAATTCTACAACTAATAGTTCTAGTGTAACTAATATTTTAACAAGCAATACGTCTAGCAATTTATGTAATCGAGGAAACGGTGATGAACCGCCCGACGAAAAAAAAATTGTCAGCCTAAAAAGAAGGTATGTATTTTTCACACATTCATCATATTTATCAAAATACAATTATTCTCAAAACAACTTTTTCAGTCATGAAAGCGATACAGATGATTCTAATCAAGACAAAATCAAAGCGGCTTTTTCATTAATGGGATTTTGTTTTTCGGAAACGGGCCTGCATACATCGCCTCTCGTTGGTGATGTAACATACAGAAAGCGTCATATTAGACAGCAAAATAGACAATTAAAACTTAAGCTTCCTTATACTAAATCTGCTAGGCATACTTATTATGATGACGATGGTAATCCAATCGTTGGTGCATTAGATAAGGTTTGAAGTTCAGAATTTTATATATTTTATACTTGTTATTGAGTTATTTCCGAAACATTTAACTTTTTGTAGGTCAAACATTTTTTGAAAAATGCGAACGACGAAGTCGTTGATCCAGAACAAGTCAGTGATAGCGACAGTGATGATGATTCGCATTGTTTAGCCGTTTCGAAACCTTTACCGAAGACATTAACTGATATTCACAATTTGCCTTGTTCCGATAAAGCAGACAATTTTGTGGAAAATGAGAGTGATCCGGTATCGCTCCACGAAATGGAAACAGATAGCACAAATATGATCGAAAAAGAAGACGTACATTACGCCACAAAGTTTAAAGTAGCTATTCTAAAAGACGATATTAATGCATTATGTAAATCACACGAAGATATCGCTACAGGAGAACTGACTGATGCGAATAGTTTGGACGATACTATAGTTAAGGGTAAAAAGGAGAAAAAGAAGCGTAGGAAGGCACCCAAAAAGTTACCGACAGGATTACCTCCCGAGTTAGCTCAAGATCCGAGTTTAATTAAATTTTGGTATAAGCGTTATTCTTTGTTTTCAAGATTTGACCAGGGTATTAAATTAGATCAAGAGAGTTGGTTCAGTGTCACGCCTGAAAAAGTGGCTGAACATTTGGCAGAAAGGTGTCGCTGTGATCTTATCATCGATGGATTTTGTGGGGCTGGCGGAAACGCTATACAATTTGCTATGACTTGTGAAAGAGGTATGAATATTTCCAGAAAAGTAGTTGAATGTTGTTTCGGTAAATTGATAGTTTGTTTTGTTTTTTGTAGTTATCGCCATCGATATAGATCCGAAGAAGATTGAGCTGGCTCGACACAATGCGTCAGTTTACAATGTTGAAGATCGCATTGAGTTTATTGTCGGAGATTTCTTGGAATTGGCTCCTTCTCTAAAAGGAGACGTAGTATTTTTAAGCCCTCCTTGGGGCGGTCCACAATATGTTAAAGTTAGTATATAATAAACGAAATAATGATATATTTTTATAATTTTTAGAAATAATTCAATTTTATTTTTGAACAGGCCAACAGTTACAACTTAGAAACAATGTTAGTTCCTTTACCAGCTTCAGAATTGATAAAAATTTGTAACAAAATAACAGAAAATGTAGCAATTTTTCTACCTCGTAATACAAATGTGAATCAAGTAAATATTGTTTCATGTTTTTGAATACTGTTGTTAAATATATTTAGTTTAGTTCGGTAATTTTGCATACAAATTTTATTTTCAGTTGGTAACGATGGCTGGTCCAGGAAATGCGGTCGAAATAGAGCAGAATTTTTTGGATAAGAGGTTGATTTCTATCACTGCATATTATGGAGAACTGATAAATGAATAGCAGATTTTTTAATTTATAGTTTAAATCAAATTACATTCTAACTAAAATTAATTTACAAAAATGTAAATTATACACGGGTTTATGTGTGAGACAATTTATACTTTTTTTTTAATTTTACAACGTATTTTTATCGAATATTTGAATTTTTTTAAATGTTCTTGTTGCTTGAAAGATACATCTATCTTTTGATTCCACGGTGAACTCGTTTTATAAAATTATAAGCTGTCGTAGTTTTTCACAAATTGTTTGATTTGAAATTCCACATGTGTAGATCACTAAAAAAAACTTTTATTTAACTGGCAAAAAATCACATTACACAATTTAATATGGCTAGTTTTTTAGCTACATAAGCTAAGCAAAGATAGATGTATCATGTTTGACTTTTATATATTTTCAATGTACAATTTTAAACAGTGGTTGAAATTATTTATTGAATTAAAAATCAGGGAGAGATTTTGATATTTTATTATATATCGAGTTTCGGGAAAGATACGTATTAAATTTTAATACATTTGATTTGTTAAATGCGCCGGAACGATGACTTATAATCTAGTTATATATAATTGAACTTATCACACAAATATCACTGAAAATTTGTCAAATTATTTTAGCTAGTGACACATTTTATATGATACCATTATTTGCAATACAATTCGGCAAATGGATAATAAAAGAATACAAATTTGAGTTTCTGTTTTAATCGGAATTATCGCTAATCTTTCATTTCTCCTTCTTCGTCCTCGTCTTCAGCTCCTCTGATATAAAGGACATTGTTACACCTGATCAAAACTTCTCCCAAGTTTCCTGATAACCAAACAAGATTTTTGTTAAGCTACAATATTTTTGGATAAAAGTAAGGCGACTGTAGTACCTGTGCAGTTTCCTCCTATGTGTTCTTCTGTATTGGCTAATTGCAAATTCATGTATCCGTCGACGGACACGAGATATCCTTTGTATTCGTGGCCCCATTTTAATTTTACCAGGACAGCTTTTCCCGTTAGACTGTTTAGGAAAGGTTTAGGGTTGATGGGCATAGCAGCAGTCATCTTGAAGAGTTTATGTTACCTTCTTGCTGAAAAAATAAACTAGACGTTAAATACAAACACGACGTACGTTTGCCGACGACTTATAGGTTAGATCGAGTTTTAATATCTCGACTATTATACATATAATTAAATACTATATAATTAAAGTTGAGAAAATACGCTAGTTGAGGGCAATTCAAATTAATAGCTGTCGTAGTTTTGAAACGATGAAATAGTTCGGTGTACGTCAAAATTAGAACATAACCTAAGAAATGTTTTGAAAATCTTGACGATACGAAATGATTTAACAATTTTTATTTCGAATATATAAATAAACGTTCATGTTTGATTTCAATTAATAGTTTGATCGAGGAAAATGTACGAACCGTAGAAAATAAATATAGAAGAAAGCCGGGCGACAGAAAACAACGCGGGCGTACTCAGTTTAAGTCTAAAAACACCGATTGCCGTCCTGTCAAAATAATTTTCAGTTGATGTTCGAATTCTACGCGATCGCTCCTCGGAGAATCGTCACGAGCACGAGCACGACCTTCGAAAGGCTTTGATCCGCGTTTTTATGTATTTTTCACATTTCACCGCGCTCCAATTGTCTATCTTCTTTCGTAAATTGATCCTGTCTGTGTTCGCGTAGTCTCTCTTATTTACATCTTAACAGTTTCCTAATAAATGCATCAACGTTTGATAATCACTGCAAAAACCCGAAAACGCGGAGAATACTTTTCAAATACCGTTATCGACAACCCGCTTGCAAGTTCCTAGAAAGGATTTTTTTTTTTTTTTTGTGTTCCTTTTCGGCTGAGAAAGCTGAAATTCGCACGTGTGCTATTCACGTGTTATACTTCGCTACTAAAATTGATTGTAATCACTTGTTATAAAATTATTTCGCGCTGCGCCAGTAAATAAAATGGGTACCACCACTTGGCGAACGAAAAGCATACATTACCAACACTATGGACAACCTCGTCATGCAAATGACGGTATTTTTAATAATTTAAATTTAATACACCTCTTTATATAGGTTAATTGTTTTATTTAGAGTGTTAATTCGATCGAACAGATAAATTTCTATGTGTTTATTTTTGCTGTTTTATGTACTTCGTCGCGCTCCCCGTTCAATCAAATCAATGCAACAAATATCTAATAATTACTGTTTTGAAAAATTTAAAAACACAACTTCGAAAATTCCGCCGCTCGATGCGAGCGACGCGTTGATTCAGTTCTACGCGATCGCTCCTCGGAGAATCGTCACGAGCACGAGCACGGCCTCAGAACGGCTGTGATCCGCGCGTCTCCCCCGGTGGACGGCGCACGGCGTTTCACGTCGCTGCAACGATAATAACATTACGGTCATACATCCACTTCATTCTCTTCCTACATCCTATTCTGGAATTATTATAAAATTTTCACCATGGAAATGGTCCTTACTTATACTGTCAATTAATTGGCTATCCGGCAATATCTGGTTTGTTCAGTATAAATTAAGAAACCGTTTATCGATGATGTAATTGATTCTATCTATATTTATTCGGTTTTAATTCCCAGGGTTTTTACTGTTCTCTCTTATTTAAAACAGTCACATACAAAACAGTTTTTTAAATACTTATTCGCCCCTTCCATAATTTCATTATATTACTTATTACATATCTATTTATAAGCCCTTTTAACATAGATATATCCCATAGTAGAATATTAAATAGCATACTTAATATACAACAGTAAAACATTACCTATAACCTTATATCCTATAACCCTAAACAATTATACGAGTATATTATAAATATTAAATTAAAATGTACTCAAAGAAGTATGGAGAGATGTATGCTAGGAATATCCAGGAAAGATAGACAAGGGAATACATGGGTGAGAAGAATGTCAGGAGTGACTGATATACTAGAAAAAGTGATGAGACGAAGATGGGAGTGGGCGGGAAATGTGGCCAGACGCACAGATAAGAGATGGACGAAAGAAATAATGGAATGGTACCAAAGAGAATGTATAAGAAGAAGGGGGAGACCGAAAGGAAGATGAGTGGATGAAATAAGAAGAATGTGTGGTATTAACTGGATGAATGTTGCTCAAAAAAAAAAAAAAAAAAAAAAAAGTGGCTATGCCTAAAAGAACCCTTTGTTCAAAAGTGGATTACTAGTGGATCCTGAAGAAAATGTCTGCGAAGAATCGTTTACACGAATTGATCTTAACGAATATATTTGATCTCCCCATTTAACCCATCGAATTACCTCGTCCTATATATCTAACTATCGACGATAATTGATGCTCAAGCCTCTCTCTAGAACAAAGAAAAATTTCAACTCTCATATGCTTATATACCTCTTAACAGAACTATATCCCATAGTAGAATATTACATAGCATAATTTATATACAATAGTAACACCTAACACATAACCCATAAATAATGGACGAACTGTGAATCCGACTAAAATCATAGATATCCTCACTTATTTTAAATTAACTAATATCTATTAACATATTTGGTTAATGTCATGCCCTATGTCATACTAATTAAAATTAACCGCATGCTCTTGTAATTAGTCTAAATTGAAACTACTGAGACATAAATATTAATCAACTAACAATATCTAACTCACTTCCAAACAATATACAGAGATACACCTAACGAGATGAAGGCATGAAAAAACCAAAAAGAATAACTTGCATGATCATTTAAGTAATTAACAAACAAAACTCTTTGGTAATGGTAAAGACCAATGACGTGTGTTCTACCGAGGTCTGAACCATGTAGGACCAACGGTCTCGCCTCGTCTATCAAACTGGTGATCATTACGATCGCAAAGTGGGCAGCGAGGGCGCAGTCTGCTTAGTCTCTAACTCGTCTGTCCCGCTGGTGGTCATTGCGATCCGCTCAGAAGACAGCGACCACAGAGTCTAGCACATAGACACGCGTATCGTTGGTCTGAGAACCTCCTTCGCTGGCATGGGCGGACTGGTTCTTATGGTACATGTCCCTCACCGAAATACGACTTGGGCTAGCGCGGTGAGGTATAGCCTAGTCTGCCGCATTTGTCTGGTAAGGCCTTGTCCTGCAGTGGATAACTTATAGGCTGCTAATGATGATGATGATGTTCGAATAGGACAGCGTTTAGCTAGAAATTATTTGAAACTACCTATATGTAATTTGAAACGGTTTTCAAACGTTCGCCCGAATAATCCTAACACATATCATCGACAAGAGCACCCTCAACCCCACAACACTGAACGTAGAACACAATCCGCGAAAAATTTCGAAATAATACGATCAAAATAAATCATTAAGCTTTCATTTGTTCATTTAACCACTATGCAATCCTCCGATTATCCTAAAACGCATCACGTGTGCTCCTATCGATGTGCGCCAGGATCGCACGTACTCAGTACATAGTAATACATCGTCCAAACAATTCAAAAACGCAAAACGATTCTCAGAATTGTTCACGATCACGTTGCATCTTTGGCCTCGCTCCAAAATCGAATTGCGATTTTCCCAACAGAAAACGATCGACGTGGCGAAAAGTTTACGACGTCTTGACGTTTCCGTGCGCCGATTGGCCGACGCCGATATACAAATTAAACACACAATAACCGACACTATATTCTCTACATTTAAATTTAACATTCGCATATTGCACAATCCAAAATTGTTTACATAAATTTGTATCTTAAAACAGAGCATCATAAAAACAAAAATAGTACTCTCAGTACATAAAACGTCACTATAGTGACATGTCGTCTAACCGCTGTCATCGCATATAGTCGAATATGTGCTCCGTTCAGCCGACATAGACTTGATCGCGAATAGCCGACTATGTCGAATATGTGCCTCGAGGCGATGTAGATGCCTCCGCGTACTTTATCGATGGCGGACGCCGAAGTGGAGGCGGGCGTAGCCTCCAGCGAGGTCCGGCGCTGCGCCCCCTCGCCCCTAGTCTCCTTTGTCGTGACTACAGCGGCTGTGTGCAGCGCCGTGGGCCTGGCCTGGTGGGCCCGGGACTGGCTCCGCGTGGCCTTGCTGTGGGTCCAGGCCCAGCCCGCGTGGGCCGTGTGCGCCCTCTTCGCGGCCCTGTTCTGCGCCGTGAGCTTCCCCATCGCCATCGGGTATCTGGTGCTGCTCATCTCCGCGGGGTACCTGCTCGGGGTGTGGGCCTTGCCCCTCGTCGTGTTCGGGGCCAATTTGGGGGTGCTGGTGGCCCATTCGGTGCTGAGGCGCGTGGGGGCGCCCGCGCTGCGCAGGATGCTGCGCTCCGAGTCCGCCAGGGCCCTTCTGAGGGTCATATCGGGGCCACACTCGTTCAGGATTGTCGTCTTCGCCAGGCTGTCGCCTATACCTTTCGGGGTGCAGAATACTATATTCGCTGTAAGTTTGGTGTTTTGGGAATCGTTAGTGTTAGAACAGGTTTGTCCAAAATTTCAGTAGGCGGGGGCCACTTACAAATTTCAAGTATTGTAAATTCAAAACGTTATAAGTATTTAAATATTGATTAAGTTATTTATTTCCATTATAAGACTATTTCGATGAGTACATTTCGGAATAAATGCTGTTTGTTACGTTTGTTTTTGTGCGAAAAGTGGGGGTTACTTTGGCACCATGGTGGCCCTTTGGATAAGCCTGTGTTAGAGTAAATTTGGCAGTGGTGTAGTGGGGCCGGTACTTTTTTCTAAATATGAGAAAATTTTTTGTGAAAATAAGTAAATTGATAGTTTTATGGTGATACAGTTTGATTGACTAACAATAAGCCATTAGGAAAAAAAATTTGCCTGCGGGGTCTTTTTTGTCTTACTTTACACTATTGATATACAGTAGCAGTCAATGAAATTGCAACACCTGGAAACCTTCAATTCTATCCGTTGTATGTGAAATACGTTACATCTTTTTTCAAAATTATGTATCAAAAACGTTAAGACACTAAATAATCTAATTGTAAGATTATGTAAAATTTTGTGACGATAAGTTGATTTTCGAAAAATTTTCAGCGAAAATCGATAAATTTTTTGAAAAATTAAAGTAAAATAAAAATCATTATTAGGTATTTAAAAAATAATTTATGTTTGAGGGGGGGGGGGAGGTGTAAAAATTGAGCATTCTGGCGCTTTTTTTTTAGCACTACATCACTGACATTTGGAAAGTTAAACCTAGACTATTAAAAGGCAAGCTTGTCCAAAATTTCGATATGCAGGGGCTACTTTTGCCGAAATGTACAAACATCAGGGAGGGGCCATTTACAAATTTCAAAAGTTGTAAATTCAAAACGTAATAAGAATTAAAATATTGATAAAGTTATTTATTTCATTATGAAACTATTTCGATGACTACATTTCGGAATAAATGCTGTTAGTTATGTTTATTTTTGTGTGAAAAGTGGGGGCCCCTCACACGAGCACTGGGGGCCGCTTTGGCCCCAAAGTGGCCCTTTGGACAAGCCTGAGTTAAGGAGGAAAAAAGTTTGGCAACGGAAGGCAGTTGGTTTTTTGTGGTGTTGAATTGCATGTTTCGAGGTCGATAGCACGGTTTTTGTGCAAGCGGTTTCGTGAAAGTATTATCGGGTGAAGGCCTCCTGTTTTCGATTGGAAAAACACAATTATCTTTGTGTACATAAACAGTTATCGGCGAACAAATCCATGTACCGAGTTTGTTTATCTTTGGTGTGGGTTTTCGTAATGTTTTTTTATGGAATAAAAAATGTCATTTTTTTTGCTCCGTTTTTATATTGAGCAATCAGTATGTATTATCAGTATTTTTAACTGAACAGAGAAGCAGCAACTTTTTGCATTATTGATGGCTTGTCTCAATATTTCGATGAAACACACTTTATTATGACTTTACTAAATGTGTTACAGGCAAAGCATTAAATTTTTCAAGTGTATAAGTTTGGTAATTAATATAATTTAAGTATGCTTGTTATAATTTTTGATTAATGCTCACAATACTAGTTCCCACACTTGATTTAACTAGCTAAAATTAGATTAGCTAGTATTACTATTATTTATACTGACCACCTAATAAAATAATACTGGCCTAAAAAATGTTTAAATACTAATCAAATATTTGATTCCTATAAAAAATCTCAGACACTGTAATACAATACACACAATTTTTACATTTTTATGATCTCTTGAGCAATCAACCTTCACGCTAACGAGATTATACACCGTTCATAATTGTATTACTTGTTTGACGAAACCAATTAGCACATTTTTCCTCAACACATAATCATGTTTTTCAATTCTTGAGAAAATTCTCAGTATTTGTCTCAACGAATATATAATTTTTATAGTTAAGCAACGTAGGAGGGGTTCGATATCATGCAGCCACATTTTTAGGGTTGCTTCCGGCTCAAATCATAAACGTTTATCTCGGATCGACTCTCCGCTCGATGCACGACGTGCTTCAAGAGTCACACATGACAGGATACGTCATGTTCGCTTGCCAGGTAAAAATTTCTCTCGAAAAAACGATCAAAACATTGAATTTTCAGTCTAAACGTCTTGTCTCTTCTTTGTCAGATCACCATCGGAATCACTTTGATGATTTGGGTAGTGCAAAAGGCCAGGAAAGAGCTGACCCTGGCGCTTTTGGAAGCGGACATTGGCCGCGAGGGTTTGTCGAGTTCGAGCAGTTCGACGTCCCTGATGAGCTAGCATATGATTGGGCTCTTGAGAGCCGAAACTCCCGAATCTTCCGGACGGAGCGAATCAGGCACTCCGACTATTGTACAGGTGTGAAGGATAAAGGGGTAACTGAATAATTTGTAACGTAATTTTGTTATAGTATAAGATATTTTTGTATAGTCCCTTTATTAATCCTTACTGAAAAATGGGACGCAAAAATTCTGAACAATTTTTTGGTTAGTTTTCCCGTAAACCAACGATTTTTTTGATCTTTGCAACGACGAAAGCATTTATTTATTATTGATGAAATTGATAAAATTTAAACATTGTTATGATTGATTCAATTACGAGGTGTTATTGTTATAAGGATAAATTTTCATATTAATACGGAAAGTTTCTTTGTATGTCAATTAATTTTGTATTTTCCTATATGGATGTGGCTGTTCTATTTTCGAGTGATATTTAAATGAAATGTTTCCTTTTTTTACTTTATGTACATAGCAAATAATTAAATATGCCTTCTCACAGTTTAAAAGAATACAAATTGTAATTTATTTGAGAGGTTACTAGTTCATGACATGACGAAGTTTCTTTAAAAATAACACAAAAATGAATGTAGATTGTTAATTATGTATATTATCAGTGTATTGTTTTTGATATTTTTTAATGCTATGATTAACTTATCGAAAAGTATTCTAGTCTTTTTGGTGTTTATTTACATATCTATTTTGATTTTCAAAATGACTGCTTCAGAAGAGTAAAGTGACGCACTTTACTAAAACTAAAAGCCATAATTAAGGTCAAGTAAACGCCCCCAGGGTTTTAGTGTTGTAAGGTTATTTTTGTTGTTACGAATTTTACTTGCACATATGTTCAATGCTGAAGATCTGAATTCATTGTTTTTATTTTAAATAAACTGATATTGGAGTATATAAACTTCTTATGAATAAATAATCATTTTAACGTTATAGGAAGAATAAGTTATTTTCTCCTATTCGATTCACGAGCATACTGAATCGATTTTAAAAGCAAAAAATATATATTTTGTAATATTTGAAAAATTAGTCTCTATGACTTTAAAATACATTATAGTGATTGATTATATTTTTGTAAAAAAAATGTGATTTGAATAATGTAAATTCAAGGTGTGATAAATTTCGCAAACTTATTGTAATCTATCAATAATTTTATTTCAGTATGTGTATGTGGTTCGGATTTTTAAAACTAATTTTCCTCGTGGAAATACTAAAGAGAAACAAATATGACGATTTCATTATCTTATAAACTAATTGATGCGGTATATAGAAATGACGAGACTTATTTATAGTTGGCATAAATTAGTTCTTTTCATTCTGTCGAGTTTGCAAAGAATGATAATTATTTTGTATGCCATCGGTAGAACGGTTTAAATATCTGTTTAACATTTTTATGCTATTTTGGCATCGTTTTTTATACATTTTTTCTAACATTTTCGTTATTGTTTTGTACTTTGTTATATTCTTAGTTTATAAGCAACCTTTGTGATACTCCATCACAATAAATGCAATGTGTTACAGTGCAACAGTTATGTAATAGAACATGACAGTTTTTTAATGGTTTATTGTAAGGAAAAAAGTATGTAAGTATGTAAAAACATGTAAGCTGATTATAATTTCTTAATAAATATAGTTCCATTGTTATTAAATCAGCCCACTCATTTTAAAAAGTTATTGGATTCGATTTGATTTATAATTTATTTCTTACTGTATAATATTTATTATGTATAACTGTACGTGTTCTTATCTATATTGCAAAAATATGTTATTTACGATCTAGTTACTAAAAATATTATTTTCGAAAAATAGTAGTTGAATAATGTAAATTTGCCAAGTTCATATTATTTTTCATTAAAAGATTTTTTTAATTTACTTGTTTCCCTACATTAAATCTTAAGATGCTGTCTGTAATTTTGTTCATATTTAGAAAGTTAACAAAATAAAAAAATCTCTAATGGCTGCAAATTTTAAGGCAAATAAAATTTGTAAAAAAATTAAGATATGTGCAGGAATATCTTTAAAATGTTATATTTTTTCTTCAAACGTTTAACTGTCTAAATACGGACTCGAGTATAAGATGTATTAGTTAAGGAAAATCCTTTTAATAAAAATATATCTTCTGCGCTATTTATGCATTTTTTCACTGTACTAATTTTATAGTGTAAGTTTTTTTTATTGTGTTTTATCACAAATATAATGTTTCTAAAAAATTTTGCTCAATTCCCATACGAAGCATGCTTTATAAATTAATTTTGGATTTTTCATGGATATTCAAAGGTTATTTAGTTTTTAATTTATACTTAAATTCACAACTATTATATCACAAGTATCTTTACACGATATGTAACTAATTCAAATACTTAACCTATTTACATTCACATAATCTTTTTTTGTATTTTTAACTTGTTTATTTTAACATTTATGTAGCACAACTTTTTCTCCTATTTTTATTATATTGAAAATTATGCACTAGAAAAATATGTAATATGTTAGTTAAGTGAATAAACCAAAGTCTTTATAATATGCAATTTAATGTAAGTATTTTAAAATAAATTATAAAAATTTTGCAGTTCCATTTTGTATAGTATTAGGAAATCAATTGGCACATTCTAAAACCTTATATATAAAATTGACGGCATTTAAAAATAATTAGTTAATTATCTCCATTTGTGTATCATTTTAACCTCAGATTGTTCCGAATTTTTAAATTGTTAATACAAAAATGAAATTGATATTATAATGTAAAATATGTACTGAATTTTAAAACTAATTTAAATAGTTTTTTGTAACTAAACTAATACCTATCAGTTTTCTACTTTTTTTCATATTTCTCTTTCGATATTTATCAGTTAACACTTCATTAAAAAAACTTAATATTCATTCCTTCAAATGCTTGTATATATTTATTATTATAATTTTTTAAAAATATTTTTTACTTTCTTTTTTAATAATCGTTTGAATGTTTAATTGTATATTTAGATAGACGTTTAGGTGCTGTTCTGTCCATATGTATTTAGCATGTGAACCGGTTTATACCCAATTGAAAAATATTTTATCATATATGCTTTTGTCATAAATACAACTGACTGATGTTCGTAAAAATTAAAATATAATATTTGAATATAAAATATAAATGTCCATTTATACAATAATAGACAATAATTCTATGACAATGTTTTTTTTGTTGATTAACGCATAGTTAAAAAAAGCTATTTGACATTTTTGCAATTTTCAAACACAATTTTACAGTTTTACAGTTGCATCAACACAGTCACCTAGCAAGTGTAAATTGAATGTGTGAATTAAAATAATCAGAAGTGTTTATAAATGTATATTGTTTATTCTATCTGTGAATATAATTTTGTAAGTATATTTTGAATAAATTTGTTAAAAAAAATCAAATTGTGTATTCGTTCAAATCCCACCACATTTTTTCTAAAAATAATGTACCTTTGAATCAATTTATCTTTTTCATGGTTTCGTTGATAAACCCTGTTTACAGTTGAGAAGGTTCAAAAGTAATTTATAACATCGTAACGGTCAACCATTGTGGCTTTTTCTCGAGCGATTATTGTATCTTTCACACAGTGACCGAGTTTTATCTACGTATATCCTTATCTATTCTAACGCATATACAACAATACATTTCATAACATACATTTTACCATATTATATTTTAACGAAAACGTGAATACTCCATTAAAATTTAACCTCGAGTTCATGCCATGTTCTAAAAATTGAATAATCAAATTAATACTACATTGATAATGAAAAACTAGGTTATGTAAGTAGTATTATGAATGCAAGGTTATGTTGTATGTTACAAAGTTTGTTTTTTTACATTGAATTTCGAACATTTACTACAGTTTTTATGCCTAAAATTTAACGTTTGACATTTTGAATTCAACAAATCAACAATAATTCATAGTTACTATTATATGACAAAGGTCTTAATAAAACTTCCCTATAGTTAAATTTGAAGTGTAAAACATTGAATTTGAATTGTAAAAAATGTACGGTTATTCCAATATGATACAATCAAAATTAACATCCAATCAAAGAAACGTGTCTACGATTACGACCATTTCAGAACATAACCTAATCTAACCTAACATACAGGCGCCACTAATTAGAATTACACCTGTAAACACTGAGCGGCTTTGAGTAATTACAGTTATTTGTACAAGTACATGCATTATCTAGATTTCGGAAGCTAGACGGCAAACGGTTCGCAAGGTGGGAGGGTGAGGGGATGTTTGTGCATGCATTTACGTCTGAGCAAACGAGCGCAATATTGTTTGGTAATTTGTAGAATCGGGCTCCGTTTCTCTGTAACTTTTTAATGAGTTGCAGTGTAATTGTATAATAACTCAAATTAGCGCCGGACCGGCAGCGTCTTGCGAAACTTCTGTTAACTGCGGAAATTTGTGAAGTTTTTCCAGATTTTCCGTTTCGGAAAAAAAAATGTTATGTCGAATCTAGTGATATTTTTAGAAAATGAGTTGAATAGAAGTGAAAATTTATATAAGCGAAGATTATATTAGGATCCTAAGTAGGCGTAGTGGAATAACGAATATAATTAGTCATCTATTTTCAACGTTTTTCTTTCATCAAATTTTTATATTTTTAGTATCAAAATTTCAGCAAACAGATTTAATTATATAATATGTCTTATTTAAATTTTTTATCAAGCTACATACATGTATTAGGGTAACAATATCAGTGGTGGATCGTACCTGAAGTTGACCATCTTTCAGAAAAACGTGATACTTAAGGTTATGATTTAGATTATGATATAGATAAGTCTGTAATAAGCAGTTTATCTATCACAACCTTTCCGAAAGATTATCATCTAATAACCTTAATTATTACATTTTTCCGAGCGATGGTCAACTACAGTTACATGGTCCACCACTGGTCTCTCTACCCTATATTATTAATAAAAAATAAAATATATCGTGATACCTTATACATTATTTTTTTAATATTTACCTATTAACTTTCAAATCGTGACCTATATAAAAAATAAAATAATATCGATCTATCATAATCCATTAAATATAATATCACATAAAAAAAATAATTAGACGTGACACACGTTCGACACGATCACATCGCATAGGCTTGCCCGATTACACGACAGTGCAGAATTATTAATATTTTTATTGCCAGTCACAGATGGCGGCACTGTCAAACGCCGCTTAATTATAATTGTGCCACCCCTGCCGCCCCCCTCATCCCACTTCTCGCCCCAGAGAGCGTCCAATAAATTTTTACGCTCGCAATAAAACTCGGGAATTCAGAACGTGCTGGAGTATTTTTGAAGACGTCTCGAAACACGTTTCAGCCCGCGCTTTTCAGCGTGTCGGCGCTGCCAACCCACTGTAGGTTGGCGCGCCTGAAAATGTAACGTTTCAAAGCCTCGTTGACACATCGCCCGTCTTTGCTGTGAGGCTTTGTGCATCGCTCGGACCCGCTTGTGTGCGAATCCCTCTTCGGAGCGAACAAAAAGGGCGAACTAGTCTGGGATAGGGGTTCTCAAACTGTCGTAGTGGATGGTCGATGTTTCTATGTTTATGTGCCGGTTTGGTGATGAATGAAAATCTATTGCGTTAAGAATGGTTGTGGTTTTGTTGAGGAGGTTTATGAAAGTTGAGAAGCAGTGGGTTTAAGGACGGTTTTCGTTTTGTGCAGATCTCGGACTTTTCAATGGTCGCAATTTAGATGGGCTTAATCTGTCAGAATCGATGTTCATGGCGATCGTTCGAGAAGACCGTTGAGTTTATTCGAATCGATTTAAATTGGCGTAAATTTTTAATTAAAAAACAGAAGTCTATAGATTATTTAGAACTCAGTAAAAGTAAAAAGCTGATGATAAACAATGAAAATAAATTTTCTCATAATAAAAGAAAATGTATTGGATTTATAATAGAACTCACTGAAGTATTTATCTAATTCAAAAACAATCCACTCTTTTCGAATTCCGAGAAATCTATTTACGTTTTCGAGCAGATCATAATTTATATTATATTAGAGCTCACGAAATTCCTTCAATTAAAAATAAATAAATTCTTTCGCTCTTCACTCCGAAAATTTGATTTAATTATTAAATCTCGTCAACACCTGAACAAAACTGGGCCCTTACCTTCAGTAATTTATATATTGGAAATTCTTTTAGAGGCTTTAGCATCCAATAAAAACTTTTCATTCAAGCATAAAACTCTGCAAAAGTTTATTCGAACGACTTCTTTTATCGATTTCATTTGGACGGACGTGGAGCGGAATTCGCGTCGAAAAGTTGTCATAAACTCGTCGGTTTTTATTTCGATTTTCGCCATTTTCCATTGTACAATACAGAAGAAGCGAAATCTATTATTTATTCGCATATACAACAGGAATAAATAAAATTATAACTCAAAATATTTGCAATTTGTCTAATTGTAAATAAAATTTCTACTATATTCGAATCATTGACTTTTTTAATTCTGAACGTTTTATATAAATTAATGATAATTTTATCTAATTATTAATACACTTATACACTTAATTATTATACACTTATTGAATATTTTCTTATACCCACTGAACATTTTGAAAACGGAAAAATAATTTAATTGGTTGAATAATATATGAATTGACTACTGACCAAATAAAAACAAAATTGATAATTTAGATTTATCAAACGTCAATTACATATCATTGAAATTAAACGATTCAATAGATCTTAAGTAAGCTCTTAAGATAGTTTTTAAGTATTGATGATCTGAATAAGAATTAAATTTTGAAGTTCTACGTAAAGAAAAATTAACAAATTTCTGATGATATTTGGAAAATTCTTATTATGAAATATAGGTTATATAAACTGATAATGACAAAATAAATTAAAAAAACAATGTTAATAATTATTCAAAATGAATTTCCACTCATCACGTTTTATAAAACGTGTCCTTTGAAAATCACACCCCATCTCTTTGACAAATTGAGCGAGCGAAAAACTTCTACCGCGTCTTTTCGCATTGTTTAACTCGGTACTCTAGCCATTTTTTTTTACACAAACACACTTCTCGTTTTCACGCCAAACGAGAGTTTATATAACGCCAAAACCTGTTACAACTTAATTATTTTTTTATTTGTTTTTTTTTCGCCCTCCGCCCCCAAAGAGGGTCGCCCGTTTGTATGCAATTAAGACCGCCCGGCGACGCAATTATTTGTTTTTCTTCGTGTTTTTTTCCCGTCATTTTTTTTCGTTCAGACCCCCCAAATTTGTAATGTCGGAGAGAGAAAGTTGGCGGTTTTTACGGTTTCGAATTTGCTCGTGTAACCTGTAACGGGTCAGTTAGTATGAACATTGATTATCCTCTTTGGGTTTTGTATCTCGGCGCGTTTGTATCACTTATAACTTTGTTTGTTTTTTTTGCCGATCGTAATAAATAAGGGTGGGTCGTTGTTTGGTATTTTTTTCGAAGAAAATGTTTTTATGAATAATGTATGTGTTGAACTTTGTTGCGAAAGTGATTTGATATGATAATTTTCGAATTGTGCAATAAAAAAGTTAAAAGTGCATGCAGTAAGTTCGTGAATTAAGCGATTTTGGCTTACGTGAATTCGTACTTATGCGATTTAAAAAAATGAGTGCTTCTTTATATTCTCGGATTTTTCCGCATTTTCATTAAAAAAATTGAATCCCTAATCATGTCGAACATACGTAAATGAGATTCTCGAATTAATAAGTAGTGTGTACTTTAGTACGCAGATATGATTATGTTCATATCTGAATAAATAATAATTTCTGAAAATAGTAATAAATAATAATGTTTTATTAAATATATGTATGCAGGTCTATTATATTTTCACCTAACATTTGAAACTAATGCATATTATATTAAAAATTTCTTAAATTTAAGTTTGTTCGACTTACGCGAAAACCTTTGGAACGAATTTGTCATGTAAGACTCGAGGATTTACTGTATTTGATTTAAAAAAAAGGCAGTTGTTCAAATTTAAAAAGTGTATAAAAAAATGTTTATAAAAATAATAAAAGTAACAATAAAACGAAACAATCCAAGAAATAGACCATCAAAACAAACGTCCACGTCCGAAAATATCATAAAAATTTAGTTTTTCCAACAAAATAAATTCCCACCGTAAAATATTCATACAACAAACAAACACCCCGAAATATTCAAAAACACAAACTACAAAAAAACAATAATAAAAACGCTTAATTGCTCGAACAATTCCCGAAAATTAAAACGACCCGACCATATCAGAGCGGCCAGCCCGCCATTACGCAAAGCGCCGCCAACTTAACCGTTTTTTTCCTCCGCCCACCGTCCGACAAAAAGCGGATGAATAAACATAAGACGGCCGACATAATTCTCGTACATTTAGCGTTGCGAAATTGGAATAATATTGTAATTGCATCGGGCGGGGATTTTCAGTCAAAAGCGAGATTTGCACATTCGCCGAGAGCAAGACATAAAGCGGCCGTAAAGCCTTAAACGTCGGCCGGATACGTTTCCGAGAGGATTAAGCGGATATTTTCTAACGTTTCGCCGTTGGAAATTTTCGAAAGAGTCGAAAAAATAAAACGGCATCCCTTTTTTTAATGCGGCCCGACGGCTATTTTACAATGCAAATGCGCACGACGCACGGGCGTGTCCGTTTTTATCGATGTTTTGTGCGGTATGGGAGTGCGTTTTTGTTATAATTATAGGTCGTTGCGGTTTTTTTTTGTTTGGGTTTTTTTGAAAATTTGTAATATTTTTTATAATATATTGTACTTACGTAAAATCCGTTAATAGTAACAGCAGCGGATGGTGACTTCTAAAGTAAGATATGTATCTGAAAAAAAACCATGATAGATAGTATAAAAACCAAATAGATAGATAGGTAGATAAATTAATAGGTATATAGGCATATAGGCATATAGGTAGATAGGTATATAGGTAGATGGGCATATATGTAGGTAGATAGGTATATAGGTAGATAGGTATATAGGTAGATAGGTATATAGGTATATAGGTATATAGGTAGATAGGTAGATAGGTAGATAGGTATATAGGTATATAGGTAGATAGGTATATAGGTAGATAGGTATGGATGGAGTATATGGGTATAGGATATGGGTAGATAGGGTATATAGGATAGGATGAATGGGTATATGGGTGAATGGGTAGATAGGTAGAGGTAGATAGGCATATAGGTAGATAGGTAGATAGGTAGATAGGTAGATAGGTAGATAGGTAGATAGGTAGATAGGTAGATAGGTAGATAGGTAGATAGGTAGATAGGTAGATAGGTAGATAGGTAGATAGGTAGATAGGTAGATAGGTAGATAGGTAGATAGGTAGATAGGTATCTACCTATCTACCTAAATTTGAGGGGGGGGGTAAAAAATGAAAAATAAATTGTAGCCGATTTCATTCGGAATGGTATCACTCTAACAAGGGGAAGGTAGAGATCTGTTGTCACGGATTACCTTGAAATTGAATTTGGGTATAGATCAAAATTATTGTATCAATATGGTAAAGTATAAAAATCCAATACCCAGCCAATTTTGAATTAGACGCATTTGAAGTTTCGATTTTTTTTAAATGTCAGCGCTATCACTGCGATGAAAAAATATACGAAAAAATCAAACCTTCAATCTTTTGTTCTGTAAAATTTCGAAGTAATTACCTTACAATAACAATTAATGCACATTTAAATAAATCAAAATGCCGTGCTGTGACCGTAAATAAAAATGGAATGCAAAATGGTAAAACCCAAGAAAATTGCTTTTTCTATGCGCGCGATAATCCTTTCTGTGAGATAAGAACCCAAACGATAATCCTTCCTATGAAAAAAAAATGTTACGAAAAAAACGACTACGACCGTGGACACCGAATAGTGAATAGCCAGGCTTATTTTCGGAACGCCATCTATTGACGTATCATACACAAGTACGTCCAAAAATCGAAACTTCAAATGCGTCTAATTCAAAATTGGCTGGGTATTGGATTTTTATACTTTACCATATTGATACAATAATTTTGATCTATACCCAAATTCAATTTCAAGGTAATCCGTGACAACAGATCTCTACCTTCCCCATGTAAGTTACTTTAAATCCGATTAGAAGTTCCCGAAGAAGTCCCGGGGAAGACCCTGTACAAACAATTTTTTTATAATTTCCATGAACTCATTCATAAAAAATCAACAAACCAAAACAAAATTCCCCAAACGTATTTATAAACGAATAAAAATCAACACCAATAAACGGAAAATTCAAATTTTTCCGAAGACGCTAAAATCCGTCGACGTTTCATGTTTATTTCATACCCAAATTTGCATCACAGAAAGAAACGTCTTAGAATAATAATTCGAGGCACCGAAAGCGTATCGGCGGCTATACGCATTCAAAGAAAACCGTTTAAACGCCTGGACCGGGAGTGGGTTGGCAGCCGTGGCGCGCGGCCCAAAGAGGACGGAAGCCGGCTCTGCCGGTGTCAATGCGATACACGGAAATTCCATTCGCGGAGCAAATTAATTCATCTAGACCTCCTCGTCCTGCCGGTGCTCCATCCACGTTTTCATCTGGAGCAGGACCGCTCGAAACGCTCGTTAACTTCAGCGAATTATTAATCTCGGTATGGCCGTGCATCGTGCGGTCGTAAATTTGAGTGACTGAAGGTCTGTATTCTGTACATTTAAGGACTGTACGTGTGCTTTGGGTTTAGTATGAATTGGATTCGTAATAATGATTTGTATCATACTAGAAATGTTGAAATGTTTTTGTCTATTTATATTGTGAAGTTCTAGGTTTTTAAGACGAAATTTCTATTGAAATTTTGATAATTGAAAATTTATGAAGTTAAGGGACACGTGGTGCGGTATATGGATATTAAGAAATTGTTTACAGAATACATTTTCTTGAGCTACTTTCTCTCTTTTTCAAACAAAAAGAAATGCTCGATTTTCAGATAATTTTGAAAAAAAAAAAGATCTTAAAATAATTATTGAAGTTAAATAGCAAGTGTACAGTCAAACAATAATCAGATATTAGAAAATATTTCACAAAGTTTGGGTTTTTAAATTCTTCAAAAATTATATTTACCACAAGAAAAAATACCCAATTTTCCATTGATATCCAAAATATTCTATCTTTTTTATATTTTTAGAAGTTAAGTAACAAGCAAAATGATCAGAATATGGATATTATGACATGCCAATCTGAAACTACATATTTGGCGAAAGATGGTTTAATTAATCTTCAAATTCTTTGCGAATAATTTTCTCTTTACCTCTACAAAAAATTACAATTTTTTTTATAATATGGAAAGTTTGAATGCTACAAAGCTAGAATAATGACACCAGTGGTGGACCATGCACCCGTAGTTGACCATCTCTCAGAAAAACGTAAAAATTAAGGTTTTTAAAAATAATAATCTTTCAAAAAGGGTGCGATAAATAAGTTGTGATAAACAGTTTATCCTTGCACCCTTTTTGAAAGATTATCATCTTTACTAACCAAAATTTTTATGTTTTTCTGAGAAATGGTCAACTGTCCATCACTGCTATCGTTACCGTACTCGTATTATATACAAAAAAAAAATACAATTTCAAATCAATCACGATTTCTATACCATTCACTTCAAGAATCACATTAAAACATTAATTTAAATTTTTCAAAAAAATCATCCAATATCAAAAATCAAAAAACCAAAACCTTCCCCCACCCAAACGTCAATACCATACATTTACATACAAAACCCTCCCAACATAATGATCGAGGTCTTTGAGCGTGCTGCTGAATTGAACAGAAGTGGGCGAGAACCACTCGTGACCCAGGTCTTCTCCGCCCGAGCACTCGACTCACCACCACGAGGACTTCTTCCCGGGGGCGAAACATTTTCAAAACCTCCAGTGTATGTTCAGAGTGCGGGAAAACGCCCCCGGCCCCCTCCGGGGAGGGGAATAAAATAAAAATACAATATTCAAGAAGTCCGCTCCGGGGGCGGGCGATGGGACGTGCTGAATTGGAGGTGAGCCGATTTCTTTGAGATGTGTTTTATTATGTATTATTATTGAGTCTTTTTTGTACAGGATGGTTTTTCCGCGGAAGGAATGCAATTTGCGAGGTGCATGTTCCCTGAATGGTCCCGTTGAAATGTCGGACGTTTTGTCGCGCGGATTGGATGTGCATGTTCTTATTTGCGATTTTCAGATGGGAAATGGTGTGAAGTGGGATTTTGCGGAGGTAGTTCCGTAGAAAGACGTGGTAAATGTCAATTGAAAGAGGTTGCTTGTTTGGAATTGATAGATTCATGTTTAGAAAGAAAATTGATTGAAATATTATGGTACATTTTATGATCTATAAAAAATTGTGAGAAATATTATTCTATTAAAAGTAGGGTGGACTATTCGTCCCGTTTTCATTGGGAAAAATCGCGTTTTTTTTGTGTTTTGTCTTTTTATTCGATATTCAGAAATTGTATTTTAAAAATATATAAAATCGTATGAATTATTATATTTTTCACTAGTATATTCATATCGTATTTTGAAAATTTTGAAGTTTTCTATTTCGAAGGTGTCATCGGTGCGACGACCCAAATGTGATTGATTCTGTTTGAAAATGTGCTATTATACTTTTATTAATACAATTCGTTGCGAATGTGGTTCTCGAAACGTTTCCGCTCACGATGAATTTTTGTTAGTCAAAAGTTAAAATTGATACTCGTGGACAAAATTTTCGAGCAACACTTGATAGGCTGTAATACAACCTATCCATGGCAACCTTTCCGAAAAATTACCATTTTTGGAAACCTTATTTTGTTAAGTTTTTCTGACAGATGGTCAATCACTGTTACATGGTCAACTACTGGTACATTACCTTAATTACTTATTAAAATACGAATATAAAATAATGATAATTTGAGAGAAAAATTTGGACACGATAAAAGTGCAATTATATAGTCATTTAAAATAAATTTCTAAAAGTTCCAATCTATAATATATGAATGTAGCAGAACAATTTGAAAGAAATAAATATACAAACTAACCCACGATTTTACTTACCATACATAAAATAAAAAGGTTGAAAAAAGGAAAAATGAAAATGTAACGCCCGACGGAATACGTTCGCGACCCGAACGCGTTCATCATGTCCGCAACGAGCGAAACGAAAAAAAGGCTCGCGCATAAGAGGCCTAATATCAAAAGTAAATCACAATTTTTTCCCGCGCGCTCGTTATCCGGCCAGCACCTGCATTCGAAAACGGGCAGGGGTGCCAACGGCGGCAATAAGAGCGCGCGCGTCGGCCAGGTGGGCGTGCCCCGTCGCCCATCTAAATACAAATTGAAATATATCGTTATTTGCGGCGGCAATATGGCGGGCAGGTGTCGTTGATGTCCGGTCACACTTTTGCCGCCCTTTTCCGTTTTTACGAAGGAAAATTTCGGGAGGGATGCAGAGATGCGTTGGGGGTGCGTAAGTGCTCTTTTTGTTTTTATTTTTGTGTGTTTTTCGACGTCGTTCGTTTGAATGAATTTTTTAAATACGTCATGGGTATGAAAATGCTGAATGTATATTGAAGTTGATGAATGGAATTAGTTTTGTTCATTTTATGGTATCTTTATTCATCTTGTTCGATGGTATCATTCTATAATGTAATAACATCGATACGGAAACACTGGGTCATTAAATGATAACAGTGGGTTATGAAAGGGCAACACTGAGCACGCTGCAAATGTAAAAAAGCAGCAAAAATAGACAAATAGTATCAGTCTAGGTTTGGCTATCGTAGAAACAAGACTGTCTGATAGTGAAATCAAATTTTTTATATGGTAAAATAAAACACGTATACGTTGAGTTATGTAAATTTAAACATCGTCAAACATAAAATATCACACACAATTTTATAAAATTGTAAAAAGGCCAGATACCTCCATTTTTTTTAAATTGAACTCAATTCTCACGTCGCACCGCCGGTATTAACGAGCTTAAATGAAGCGCACATTTGCGGAACTCGTTCCCAAGCAAAAAAAAAACATACATATTCATAAAACTTTCAGCGACCTGAAAAAAGAGGAAAGGCCCCTAACAAAAAACTGAAAAAAAATTACGGCAGCGCACAAGGGCCCGCGATGAGATAAACCGTGAAAAAGGAAAACGTTCGCTTTGTACCGGCGGATATGGTGCCCGAATGTTTGCCCGTGAAGCGGCAAACTATCAAAAAACACATACATATGTATATATGCACGAAACGGAATACAAACACCTTTTTGAATGTACAATTTTGTTTGCACAATCATTAGGCAACTGTTCGGTTGGAGGTTCTCACGTAATGCGCCAGTTTCACGTTTATTGCCGGCTACGGTACGAGTGCGATGGTTCTAATTAAAATGCAACTATGAACGGGTGTTTGGAAGTTAAGTGCGAATTAGTTCGGTTTTGTTTATCGGTTTGGATATTTTAATAGTTGGGGGGGATTTTGTGTGGTAATTTTGAGGGATGGTTGTATGGAAAGTTTTTGGTAATTGAATATGTGAGCGCTTTTTAGATGAGGTAGTTAAAAGGTAATGATCAGTTTTATGTGTTTTATAATAAGTAATTTTGAAGGATTGTTGTATAAAAAATGTTTGGTAGAAATATTGTCAAGTTTGTGTGTGATTTTTTAGATGAGATAGTTAAAAGGTCGGATGATCAGTTCTGTTAATAAGAATAAAGGATAATTTTTTGAAAATATTTAATGATATAATACAATTTGTGATGGGTATTTAGGAATATGTAGTAATAAAATGGATGCACAAATAATACTTTGATAAAAATGAAAACATTTCCTTAAATAAAGACGAGAAAACTATTGAAAAATATAAAATGAGATTTTCTTTCTCATCAGTAAATAGTAGCTGATTTTCATACTATTTTTTTAATGATAACTATAAGAAAATTTAATTTAAAATGTTCACTTTATGTATTTTTTTTTTACAGAAGTAAATTATTTAATCACTCTTTCATCGAAAACATTTTATACATTCAAATTTTAATTAACATATAATATCGATAAAAAACAATGATTAGCAATTTTTCATGCTCGAAACATAACATATATACATACAAAAACAGAGTAACATTAAAAATACCAAAAAATTACTAATCATCAAAAAATTTAATTAAAATTAATCGAACCATAAATTTACGCAAACAAATAATTTCATTCAAACACACCGATTTTTTTTTGCTGTTTTATAAAAGAGATCATCAGAATACACAATCCATTCGAACACCGTCATTTTCCATACATAATACAAAATAACGGATTATCGTCGGGTTCTTACACAACAATACATTATGTATGGGTCGTTCGTCGGTTTGATATGCGGTTCTTGGAATCGGTAAGTGGAAATGGAAAAGGCGTCATATATCAGTTTGATGACGCGTCGTCGGGTCACCATGAATATTTGCCGAGAGGACGTCCGTTTTTTATGTCGCCTTTGGGAAAAATAGAAAACAAAGGCAATATTTCAATTGAAACGGTGTCCTGTGCGGGCATTTTGCATGCTAAACTAGACAACCGGCCCCGGATCATATGTTACGACGAATAAACTGTTTATTTATACGGGGATGGTGAATTTGCTTAATGTGTTGTCGTTGGATTGTTTTTTTGTGTGGGTTTGCTTTTTGTAAGGTTGTGTGAAGTGTCGATACGTTTGAAAATTGATAGTGTTGGGTTGGGTTCTTTATTGTTTGTCGAACGTAAATAAATAACAAAAACGCGAATCTATTGAAATATAATAGAATAACTATTTATTTTGTAAATAATTTGAAACATTTGAGAATATCGGTTTTTGCTGATAATCAAAGTTAAGTGATAAGTGATATGGTTTATGTTACTGATGAATACAGTTGTATTTTGTTAATCTGAGATTGTTAAATAATATAGGATGATCACTGAAAGACTGAAGGGTTCGAAAAAGTTATAATTTGTTCATTTTTTAACAGGTTATATTAGAACATTTTTTGGAGACTAAAATTGCTCCATATGATGTTTTGTAATGAATAAAACTAATTGGGTTTTTTTATTCTAGTGAAAGATCAATTATTGAAACTCAAAGAAATATCGGAAATATTTTATGACTTTCAATAATTGATATTTCTCCGAATAGAAAAACCCAATTAGTTTTATTCGTTATTCACGACCATTTTAATTTCCAAGGGTTTCTCTAATAACCTGTAACAAAATAAAATAAAAATATTGAAAATGATCAAGTTATAAGATTTTCAAATCCTTACGTTTTTAAATGATTTATGGTATTCAAAATATAGATTTTAGTAACAAATGATCTTTACATATAATAATAGACACTTACAAAAAAATATGAGCTATAAAAAACTTTATATGATGATTAATTTTGTCATTCAATATTTCAATCTCAACAGAATAATTACATATTCAAATACAATAATTTTAATAAATTTTCACCCCATCCTTAAAATTAAACAAACACCCCTCGAGACACATCATCAACAACTCCCCCAAACTCAATACTCCCAAACCAAAAAAAATCACGAAATCAAATGAAAAGGCACCTTTAATTTAGCAAATTCACATTCCCAAAGCCCAGAAGGACGTCGCCACCCTGCGTCTAGGACACATCAAACGAAAAATTATTTTTATCCACACCCCTCGTTAGCCCTCGCCTTTGACGACGCCCAGACCTTATCATGGCCGTCGTCTTTTCAGTCAGTCAGACACCGTTATTTTCGCGGTGTCCAAACGATAAAACGTTACGACATCGTCCACGAGGAGCCGGTTAATTCTCGAGGATATATCCCGGAACTGGAGGACGGAATTAGTGGGTAACGTTCGCCATAATTCCGCAGTTGGGCCGCAAGCGGAATTATCAAAAGTTTGCATGCGTTCGCAAAGTGCGATTGTGCCGTTGTTGTTTTGGATAAAAGGGTATGGTGTGGTTGTTGAATTAGTGTGTTATAATTATATTGTTGTAGTTTCGGGTGGTTTTGTGTGTTGGGAAGTCGATTGTTGAGTATTGGAATTAAAATTATGTTGTGGAAAAAAAATCGTTATTGATCAATCCTATTTTACACGGAGATACGTTCCAGAAAATTCCGTGTAAAAAAAAATCAGTGACCAAATAAAAATTTGAGATTGGTTCCATCAGTATATTTGTATAGAACTTCCATCCAAATTTACTTTATAAAAAATGTGGAATTGTGGAAAAATTTTACCATGTAAAATTGTGGTATAATAATATATATTTTTTATTTTATTTTTATACCGTGTTTAAGTGAAAAAACCGTATAAAAAATAATCTGTTTTTCTTTCTTGAACCGTGTTATTTCGGGACCGTGCGAAAAGAGGATTGGGTGTAATTTGTTAAGTTAAAAAAGTATTTTTTTATATGAATGATCTTGTTCAAAATTATTATTTTTTTTATAAATATTGTGTTTATATTTATATTCGGAAAAATAAAAATTATCTACTTAAGCTAAATAATTAAATATTTAAAGCAAAAAACGCAGGAAAAAGTAAAAGAGAATGATCACAAAAAAAAACTTCAAGCTTGAGAAGAATAAATATGCTCATCCAAATTAATTCGAATAATTGTTATACAAACTGTATTATTAATGTTTTCAAGCTATTTATTAAGTGTTATATAAATAAATAAATCGCAAAACGAACCAAATACACCATAAAAATTCAGAAAATCTCCACGTCAATCACGAAGTTACATTTCGCGTTATTTAGATCGAGTGCGCCTTATATGAAAACCTTCAATTCTTCGAAAGAAGACGATGGCAATCCGACAGTTTCGCTCCCTTCACGATTTGATATAATTGAATAGAGCGGTTTCGAGGGTTTGGCCCTGGTCTTGCCCTAACCCTTATCAAATGAACGAGTTATGCGTTTGAAACGTTTTATCGTCTGACGCGATGTGTCAGTTAAATATTCACTGCAAGAATGAACGCGCCATTTCTAAACACATCTGCAAGATGTTAATAGTACGTTCACGTTACGTTCAAAAATGCAATACGTGTAAGAAAATATATTTCGAATATATATATTTTTTATTTTTTATAATACAATAATTCTGAGATTTAAAAAGTACGCATTTGTCTATCAAGTCATTTTTTTTTAAATCTTTTATATAAACTCACAATGAAATATTATATATCGCAATAGAAATGCAATCCGAAATAATAAAATCAGGAAGAATCAGATAAAAATCGCGACATCGACAGTCCGTTTGCGAAAAGAAACAAAAACTTCAGAGGGCGTTAGACTATCCGGTAATCCGGTTGTTAAAACCCGTCATCCGGATAATATGACTGCTGACGAGACGCGAGGGTAGCTTCTATAGAACCGGAGGCAGGGGAGGCAAGATACAAAGTTGGGGTGGTGAAGGGGTTGGTTCAAGTCTACTCGAAACGGTGAGTTCGCCGTCTAAGGGGTTAAAGGGTTAAAATGGCGCTCGATTAGTTTCTGGAATTTAGAATGTGACAATCGAATATTCGGATCTCAGATGAAAACGGATTGTTTGGATATGTGTGGTGGCTTAAGAATATGATATCCGAGCTATTTCAAAAGCGGTGATTATTAAAATTGAGTGTGATTAGTATAATATTTGGATTAGCGTTTGATTAATTTTGATCTGAGATTTTGTAAAGATAATTTTTAATATGCGAAGAAACTCAAATTAAATATTATATGTTGCCTAGATCAAAATTGGAACTAATTGTTTAAATTTTTTTATAATTGAATTTTATATGTCCATACGTATTATTTTATAGAAAATCTTATCATTACATATATGGCGACTATGCAATTGATGAATATCTCAACTTATTCACGTATTATACAATGTAAATATCGAAATTCAACAGGAGCAAAAATACAAAACATTCATACACACAACGAGTGTACAAATCGGCTAACATCTGAAGAAATAAAGTGAAAACCGAATATAGAAACAAGAAAGAGTGATGCGAGCAATGCCTCGCGGATCGGTAAATCACTTAACCCGCGACGTCGGCTCCGAATATATTACATTATCTTCTAATGTGGAGGAGAGCCGCACAAACTCGTATGTATATTACCAGCACGCACGTTCGTGGTCGAAAGGAAAAAATATAAACCGGGAAGTGGGAGTGTACGCAGAAGGAAATATGGAAAGCAAGATTTATACCCGTCATAGGAGAATAAATCCGCGTTGGAAATTTCGCGCTTCCGCGGAAAAGTGCGTGGAAACTCTGCTGGAAAATCGAAAAAATAATGATAAATAATGCGCAATTACGGTCAGGAGTGTATACGAGTGGGTCTTAACTGATATTGAATAGTTAAAAATATTTTTTAAATTCATATATAAAAACAATTCTCTTTTAATAGTTTCAGATCAATGATACATAATCAAATCTATGTACATAATAATTTGTATTATATTACTCATGTAAAGTAATACCAACGAATGAAAAAATTGACTAATAAACTACACAGTAATATTTTTTTAACATTCCAATTTTTACAACACAAAAAAAAAACATTTTTTCAAACCATCCTGTATCGACATCAAATTGCAAAATTAGTGTAAGGCATAAACGTTACTCGGAAGCAATGGCTCGAACCTCCACAAAGACATATTCTAATGCGTTCTTAAGCCCCAATTAAAGTAATAGACTCTTACTTAATGGATACGATTCAGCTGAAACTGTTGATTCGAAGGATACGCCTCGTAATTGGGACGATTCATTACGGCACCGACGTACATACAACCTCACGTACAAACCCATTTACCATATAAGACGTTGAAAACGTTATATTTCACTCGTTCGAGCTCCGTTTTATTTTTTTCACGTTCGTGCAAATGAAAAAACCCTATTAAATTTAAAAGCGGCAGGGATACACAGTGACGGGACGCGTTGTTCGAGTGAGTTATTGCCGGAAAAAGGTGCAAAATCACTGCCTCGAAGCTTGCCCGTAATGAAAACAAAACCCGGCCGAATGAAATAAAATTAATGCGACCTTTACACGTTCGGGTATTGATTAGTGCAGAGTGTTTCAACCTTTATTATGCGAGTTGAATGTGCGAAAGGTCGTCGGGAGATATTCGAATGATTCGTATATTTTTTAATATTATTATCATATCCTGTTTTCAAAATATAAAAATACGATATTTTTGATAAAACTGAATTTTAGAGATTTTTTTATATTGTAAAAATCTGAAATTATTCTTTAAAACAGCGTGAAGAAATATCTATATGAATATAAATCATATGTTATTTAATTTTGAAGATCGATGAATATAAATAACATATAATACATTCAACAAGACTAATCCATTAATTAAATATCAATATAAAAATGAACTTTCGAGTTACATATATTACAAACAAAAATAATAACATTAAATGTAATACATCTTAATTTTTTTCGCAAAAAATGATCTTATGAACAAAAAGAGCGTAGAAAATTTTTATAATTTCCACTATTTATCACACCTGTCTAATGATAATGATAAGATTTATAGGTTTCGATAGAAAGTATGAAACTAAAAAAAAAGCTATTCCTATTATGTTCCTTAGTTTTTTTATACGAAAACGCCCTGAGCAAATCTTCAATTCACCATCCCCTAAATTCGCTCCCATAAATGATTTATTTCACCAAAAATCACAACTCAAAAAATTTCACCAATTTCAAACACGCGCAAAACACAATAGCAAATCTCCAAATTCCACATAAACAACACACTAATCAGCACACCAATCCCAACATTTTCGAAACCCTATTCAGATCTTCCCCCGGAAAAACCCCATACGCCATAAAAAACAACCCAACGATATCAGCGCACGAAATAGTGAGCATTTCATTAAATTTCGGCGGGCTTTTTCGCGCCATTTATACGAAACACAGCCGCGTCCCGTTTTGTCCCGAAATCCCCAACCCCTTCAATAAATTCATGTATCCTGCATAAAGGAATAAGCTCCCGTGGTGATACGTGATCAGCGTTCCTATTGCGAAAGTTCGCACAATAAAAACCTATGCGACCGTATATTATTCTATTGAACATATCGCACGTTTTCGAATGCTCATATTAAAAATTCTGATAGCGGACATATTAAATATTCGATGGATAGACGATGAATGAAATTTTTATGCGAATGTGTAGAATAATTTAATTTTTTTGTATTGGAAAATCGGCGGCGATTGTGTTGCTTTTTTTATTGCGGGTTGATGAATGTGTTTCGATTGGATGATGTATTTGAATAAAAAAAACGTATAGTTAACATATAATATGTTAATTGAGAAATGTTTTATTGTATCATCTTTTGTATCTCTTATTATTTAATTTTTATGATTATTGAGATTAGAAGATCATATGAATTATTACATGAAATATATGTGAAAGAAAATCAACAAACAAATGTATAACAAAGTATTGATTGTATTTATTAGGAAGATGACATACAAATACAAACTAACTACTTTCCCATCAAACGTTTACGAGTCACACATGGATTTTTTTTCATTAGTTTCGTCGTTGCCTTGAGGGGGAAAACTCTTCGTCTTGTGTGGGTTTCGTAATCAATATAGGAAATTTTCTCATTTTACGAACGAAATGAAATACACAGTTTCATTATTTTCCTGTCGGACGGAGGGAATCATTTGTCACAGCGGCACCACAGCCCCGGTCGCTATAAATTCTAACGTAAAAATAACAACAAAAACGGGTCTACTTTATTATTTACGATTTAATCTTTAATTTATTTGCGAACGGGTGAATATCGTATGGAAGTCGGGAAAAAATGCGCATACAATCCGTGAAATATCTTTCGCGGGGAGCGAAATTAACTGCTACCAATTTCTCGTATCTCGTAATAGTTATGGGGAGCTTTAAGCTCGAATCGGTGTGTGGAAGGTGATTTTCGGGCCACCGCATAGATAAGTGTGATAAATTATTTTAATTCGAGATAAAAAATTGGACGAAACGGTGGAAAATTTCGTAAGCACGGAAACATACGAGTCATGTAATAAGCTTTTGTAAAATATCGAGAGCGAGCTTTAATTAAAAACGCTACAAAGTGTTACATAAATTTGCGTTTTTATTTAAAATGACGCGAATTTTATGACGTGACCCATATTCCGCGATACTTTGAAAAAAATCGACTTTGATTTCATCACAAAACTTTTATTTTAATTTCAACTACTACGTACAAAACGAACCCTAAACACTCTAATTTCGCATAAGTTAGATCCCAATCCGATAGATCCACACATCAAAGGCCCAAAAAATCAAAGAACCCTCCAAAGCAGCCGCAACCCATTTACATACGCGAGAGACTCCACGCGAAAAAATTACTTATCTTCGACCGCACAACAAAAACCCTTCGAAAAAGGGCCCCGGCACCGTACCAAGCGAGCCAAAGCAGAGTTATCGTCTCGGTATCGGTCCAGCGGCCATTGTATCAATCTAATGCCGTTAGGATAAATCGTAATGATACACAAAAGGCCGTATTGTTGCCGGGGGATGATTTCGGCCGAAGATACTGGCGGAGCGATAAGGGCGCACCAGGAAGTCCAATTATCCCTTCGGAAAAGCCATACAAAGTATCGGATGGACGTGGACGCTCTTTGTGCATGGACGCAAATGTTTCTTTTTTCGCTTTCGATCGTGTACTTTTTTCTGAAATGTTTTCGGGTTTTTGTGCAGAGGTTTTTTTTTGTTGGATTTGTTTTGTTTGGTCTGGAAAAGTTTTCGGATGAGTTGGAGAATCGTTCGCGATGACGTGAAATCGCCGATTTGAATGTCGAAAAGTTATATCAGTTAAAATTATTATATTTTGTGATTAATAGTTTAGTATTGCAGATCGTTCTGATTTCAATCGATCGATAAAGTTAAGAGACATGTGGGATCAATACATATGTACATGGTTGAAATGTTATTTAATTCAGCTTGAAACTAATCGGTAAGAAATAGCTTTAAGTACTCAAGTTTTTTTTTTAATTTTTCTTTTAAAAATAAGTCATTGGTACATTTTATAAAAAAATGTCTAAATATCTGATGATATAATACATCGGAAAAATCATTAAACATACAAATGGTCCACAGGTTTAGGATAAGTTTTAAAGCTAAAAATTCAAAAACTATGATAATTTGAACTATGTAAAATACGAGTATGATTGGTTTAAAATTTTTCAAATAATATGACCTATCATCTCTTTAAAACTTATCCTAAACCTTCGGACTAACCTGTATAGATTGCATTTGATAATTAAAAAAAAATACTCTCAATCGGAATTTATTTCAAAGTTAAATTTAAGTTAAAAAATTACATATAATAAAAAATAACATTTAAAAAGCAGGTACCAATTTATCATTTTCACGAAATCATTACAAAGACTAATTTATTCAAAAACAAACAACTTCGCCCACACACGACTATACAAATTGACGAACATACTAAGCAATAACGTCAAAATTTGATGCAAATGTTGATTTTCGATATACGAAACGGTGGGATCGAACAAAGCTTTCCTCGTTGCATACACGTCCGTATTACTTGGGTGGAAAATCAAGTTTTCCGCGTGTCGGAAAAGCGTTCGGTTTAATTTGCTCAACAGGCGGGCCGGGGAACCCGAGATCAAATAGAGCCTTTGTCCGCGAACCACTCGCTATGTTACCCAACAGGATCGGCTCACTTTTCCTATTTCATATATTATATCGAATTTGCTATAAATAATGAAAATATGTCTCTTAAAACGTATGGTATGAATTTTGTAATATTTAGTATTTTTTTGTTCGCAAATTTATTGAAATCTATAATATTTGGTATATTGCTATTATCAAAATGATGATAAATATTTAAATTTTTGATCAAAGAATTTTTATTATAATAAAAAATATTTGAAAGAGTTTGTTTTGAAGTTGAGTGACAAATAATGAGGTCTATACTGGTAGTATTCTATCATCGAATCATTTGTAAAATTTTTTCAATGCGAACAACAAAATTCTTTAATTTTATACGAAACCAACTGAATTTTCACGTCTATATAAAAAAAAACTCAAACCAATCCCAATAAATCACATAGATTCCCCATAAAAAAGCGCCCAAACCGAATCACCGATACAAAAACAGGAATCCGCCCCTGTCCACGAACGGGCCACCGAAGGCACGTGCTCACTTAATATAAACACAGGAATAGGAATTCCAATTTCGGACCGATGCGGCTTTCAGGCCAAAAGTACACACACACACACACACACATACTTGGGATTTGTTACGTTTCAATCGTCGTTCTGAAAATCGGCGCTGAAAAATCCCGAGAGCGATTTTCGCGCAATAATATAATATACGTATGTATTACATGTTGCGCGTGTGCGTGCATTTGTGCGGAAAGCGTCGTTTGCCTTTGATCACGTTTATTGCGATGTTAATGATTAAAATTGTATAATTTTAGGGAGAATTGTATTGTGCAGTATGTCGTCGATGGATTTCGTTATTGTATTTTGTATAAAATAATTGTTGGGATTGATTAAAGGAAGCGGAAAATGTGTTATCAACATATGACTGGTTTTTGAAAGCGATATAAGTCGATTTATTTATATTGTGAAATATTTAAAGGTTTAAGTATAAAAATATTGGCAAGCGTAAATCAATTCAGGTTACTGCTTTTAAATTTTCAACGTGTAAAAGTTTATAATGCAAAAATAATTAGAGAAAATATTAAAGAAAACAATCGATTTTTTTTAGCTACAAATGGACTTTAAATTTATATTTTAAGCGAAATTGGCTTTTCTGAAATGTATTTTTTAAAATTAAAAATGCATTTAAGTAAATGCATGTAAGTAAATAAAAATAAACTCTATCGAGAATTAATTACAGTTATATTATAATGGACTTATAAACAAACTAATACAAAAAGTAAATTACTTCGCAATGATAAGTTATAATAACAAACTTATTCCCCCTTTACACTTAGCATGGTGAAGTATAATATAATAATTATGGTAAATCAGAGATATGTAAGGCAATATACTTATCGTATCTCTATATTTCAAAAAGCTTGTATAATTATAATTGTTACAAATGGACTTATTCCACTTTCAAAAAAGAAAGATTCTTGTGAAAACAATTTCAGTTCAACTAGTCGTGATAAATTCATGGGGATATTGTACACTGTTGTCAGTGTAATTTTCAATAAAAAATGATATTTTTATTTAATCAAAACGTACATTAACTAATTTCAATGGACTTATACCACTTTCAATAAAATGGCTCATATAATATGTTCCTATTGAATTAAATTGTTTATGAATATTTATTCAAGCAATACGATTTTGCATTAAATTGTACACAATATTTGATGTTAAGAGAGATCAAAATTTTCAAGATGTATATTTTATAATAATATTATATTTAATAAGAATCATCATATTTCATGCTATTATTATATATTCACAAAGGACTATGAAAAACATTATTTTCTCCTATTATACAATATATAAAGTACTCACAGTACAACAAAGACTTTTAAATACATTTTTTTTCATATTAATGTGCAAGTATAATTTGTGAAATGAATTTGTGCTATTTAGCAGTAGCGCTTTCGACATAATGTATTGCCGTATTTTAACAACAACAATCTTGCAAGCATCCGTTGCGTTCCCGAGGCCCGCGAAGAAAATGCTTTTGTGATACGCACAAAGAAAAACGGAGCCAAAATTTCTTGTAAACAAAAGGCCAAGAAAAATATTTCACCTCACCAGAAATATTAACGCTTATTGTCGACAACGAGAGCCCGCCTCCCATTCAAATGTTGATAATTGGGTCGGGTCTTTTCGCGCGTTCGAGCACCGCCGACCTCAAAAGAATTCATTAAAGTCTACGAAAATTAACGACTGAAAATACGGGGAAATGTATTATATTAAAAAAATCAAAATGAAGGATTCTCCATTGCGTAAGCGTTGTTAATAATTCGCCGCGCGTGACAAATTCGATACGCTGTATAGGTGAGTCCCGTTGCGGTAATTAATTAAAAAGTAATTTTACGCACGTACTTTCGCCTTCGGGAAAAAATGGTTGGAAAAATAAAAATTTACACGCAAATTAGTCGACTCATCCGCGAGTTATTACGAGAGCTGAAAAAACGCTGAAAGGGTTCGGAAAAATCGTGTGATTAATGCGTCGGCGTTGAGCTTTTAAAAGGTCTGCGATTTTCGACCGTGCGTAATCGGTATTATTTTTTTTTCGCAAATTTTGCAACGTTAACAATTATCGTATGTAGGCTGCAAAATCAAAAAGACACTATCGGAAATTCAATCAATTTTTTTCATATAATTTTTTATTTTAAGCGTTTTTATTAAAGTCTGCACCGATGAAAAGAAACTGTTGCAAAAAGTACATCCAGTAAATTGAGCAAAAAATTTTTAAAAGAAAATGTAAAGTTTTCTTCAGTCATTAGAATTTTTTTAGATAAAAAACCATTTTTGAAAAATCTTCCAGGTATTTTCTAAGACAAAAACTATTATACGTACACACACCGCCACAGTGATAAATTTTGCGGAAATAAAACGCGCCACTTGAGATGTTATTATACGCCGGTGGAACTTTCTCGATCGTTTCGTTGCCGGCGACGGGAAAAAGAAGTTGAAGATTTACTTTGGACGCGGAAAAGCGGTCGTTGAAATAACAGTGAAAATGAGCGATTAGTTCGAGGTAGGAAAATATTTATTTTTCTCGGATCGGGTCCTCTCCACTGTAGATAAATCCTGAAGAACGGGTTCGATTATATCGACGTGTTGAATACGACATAAAATAACCAAAAGTTCATTCGGCTGAAATAATTATCAATATTGTGTTTGAATATAAATTATGATTGTAAATAGTGAAAGCTCTGCATATTCATCGAAATTTCCAATAAAAAGTACGTGAAATTTCATCGAAGTACTATCGAAACGACAATGGAAAAAATATATACACACTCGATAGGAAACTCAACGCGCCCACTCGACTTTCGGAATTTTCGAAAATGAAATGAATAAAATCTGAAATAAAAGGACTCGTATTATGTTTTCGAAAAATAAACAAGGCAACTTTCAATACGTCGACGACATTGACGACGCAGACATTATATTCATAAAAATATATAAAACATCAGAAAATATATAGCCGATAAGAAAGCGGATCTTCTTTGCGTTGTGGAGGCCCGCGCCCATTATTCGCGACGACGGCCATCAACAACAAGAAAAAAGTATTGAAAGACACGAAATTCTCCACGAGGAAAATTATACGCGTCTCGAGTGGCTTGCGGCTTATCGCGGTTTTTCCCGTGGGCGTTCATAGAACCGATTTCCCGAAAAAATATATATATAAAAAAATTCATACGACAAATTTTCCGGAGTGACTTTTTAATTGTTAAATTTTTTTGTGTTTCATCCGGACATGATAGACCTATCTGGTTCTTTCTCTTTTTCGGCTGCAATAATAATACTGTTTGTTGAAGAGAAAAAGGCTGAACGACGACTACAGAGTGATCTTGACGAATATATAAACTCGCATTAGGGTGATGAAAGCGTTAAAAGCAGATTGCCGGGAAAAATCCCCCAGTCGAACGAAAATAAAAGAAATTTTCACAGGACGTGCGCACGTCCGCCGTTCACGTACTCGCTTGTTTTATACGACATATAAGCAGTGTTTCTTTAACATTTTATTAAAATTAAAATTAATTATTATATAACACAATAATAATAATAATAATAATAATAATAATAATTTAATTTTAAATATAAGATTTTAAAATTTACACCAGATTCATCTGTGATAAACAATAATTTTCTATTATTTTCAATACTGACCTTTTAAAATAGTAGAAGATGTACACATAACTTTAAATGTTATTTAAAAAAAACTTAAAAATAAAAAAATATATATTTTTTGAATCACTGGTCGAATGATTCTATATACACTGTAATATGCCTTTTCGATTTGAGAAATGAAACGCTTCAGATTACTGAGAATTCTTTAAAATTCCAGCGCAACATCTATTGTTCAAAAGGCTTTCGAAAAGCAAACGTCCAATAAAATTCGTTTGTAAATGAAAATCCGTAAATGGTTTCCATGCAAGCACGAACGTATTTATTTCAACAGTGCTTTAAGTTGGTTAGTTTTTTTCACTAAGTACTCAAAAGAGCTTTCATGTAATCGATATTGACATTTGAAAGGTTTCTTTTATAATATCATAACAAACAACCCAGGCGCACACTAAAAACAATATTCCACCACAAGAACTATTATAATATAATAATAAATACACATTTTGAACACAAAATAATTTCATTTGATGGGAAAACGATTCAGCGCAATAAATTGCGGTTTGGCCGGGGTGGGTTCATTAAGTCGAACTTATCCGCAGACCGGCCTGAATGCGACGCCGTAAAACTATTATATTAAAATATATTTGGATAAACTCGTGTGTGTGTTCTGAGGGGATCCAGAGGACTTAAAACTAATCCGGGATGATCTTGGTTGTTGGATTAACGATATGCCTCCGGGGGCGTTTAATTACACGTGTTAAGAATATAGCAGTCTCTCACGCGGACTAACGTGCTCTCCGCCAACACTTACGTAACGACCATGTTAATATACTGTTGTTTTGTGTGTGGGGAAAAATCTTAAGTGGTATTAAAATGCGATTAATCGTGTTTAGATAATTTTGGGAAATTATTTTTGGAGGGAAGTCGATTTTTTGTGGGTGTGGGCTGAGGTTTTTAGGTTTGAAATTAGAGCGATGGGAATGGTATAAATTGAACCGACTGTTGCACATTACAAAATATTGAATAAATTAAAATTCCTCGAATCAGTCCGTAGGTTAAAATTGCTTTATTATTTGATATGGATGTATTTTTACGTTGATTAAAGTGTCATTGTAATGAAAATTTCCAGAAATAATATCGAATGATAATATTGAAAACTATATATTGTGATCGGAAGCGAAGGAGCGTGTAACCACTGTTCGGTATTTAAATCGAATCCGAAAGCCTAACCGCATGATGTATTATAATTAACAGTGTAGGAATATGTCACTGAAAAAAATGAGAGGTTTTTACTATACACCGAAATTTATTAAAAACAATATCGCGTGATTGATGCTATTTTGAGCCCGAAATATTTTTATAAATATTAAATTTATAAATAATCTCGGCTTATAATGGCCTCGAAGCGCAACTCCCGCATAAAATACGAGACACAATTTTATATTTCCGTATCCGTAGACGTTCTTTATACGTGTGCAGAGCTTCGTCGGGCCTTTTCCATCTTAAAACAGATTAATCTTCCTCAATACTAAGACAATGATCTGTTTCCACGTCTGCTTTTGCTCTCGCGTTTCCCCTTATACGTTACAGTCTTTCAGTGAGCTATTTTTCATCGTACATTACCGTTCGATCTGTTTCAACGTTTTTTTTCCTCGACCCACACTGCTTGCTCGAATTTACTCGTTAGTTTTTACATACGTCTCCTATTGTATTCCTCTGTGAAAAAAATACAACTAAACTATACTTTAACGCCGTTTTCGAGCGCAAAAACGAATGGGTTTCTTATCGAGTTTGCGAAGACGTCTGTTCCGAAGGCAGCACGCGATGGTCCAACAAACGAAAGTGGACATTCACTGTGAAAAGACACGCGATAGATTTATATATATATAATTATTGTAAATCGAATTGTACATATAATTTTTTTTTAGTCCTGAAAAGAAGATCTTTTTCAGGTAAACGATGCGTATCATGTTCGGGAACCTTAGCCGAAAGTGCCGCACGGCGAGCAGATTCAATAAGTACGAAGTTGTAATTAGTTTTTGTTCGATCTCATCAGGGGTCTAATATTTTTTTCTGTATCGTTAGCAAACAAGTAAGAAGTGGTGTGGGGCCTGAGCAAGAGTAAGAAACTGAGTGTCAGGTAAAGGAGAACTTTCAGGCGCGTAAAAGTTTCGTTCGTGTCCGAAACTTCTTACCTTTGCTGCTTGATAAGTAAGAAGATCTATTCCCTTGTTACCGTCACGCCGCAAATATTATATTCACATCAAGTGCACACATGTACATCGTAAATTAGAAGGCTTTAATAATTTTTTGACTGTAATCGTAGGAAGAAATTTCCATGAACTTTGAAAGTTATAGAAACTTTCGATCGAAACAACTTATTTGCATAGATTATAATAATATGGGAAAGAAGAAATTAAAAAAAAGATATATGTTTAATATATTTTAATATACAAAGAAGTTACTTAGCTGTCCGAAATTCATTAAGCAAAAACCTCATAAAGTATAAAAAAAATCATTTCAATTTTCAAAAAGAACTCCGCTCGAAAAAATACCCATTATATCTAAAAATTCTCAAAGTGAATTTCAAAGATAAAAAAGAGCGGTTCATAAAAAAAAGTGAATGACCTAAATAATTGACAAAAAGGTTTAGTAGGTCGAGATATAGAAGCAAGAGAATATCAATACATAAAAAAGCAATATGAGCCTCCTTGAATACAACGATTGAAAATATCGATTGTGAAATTAAAAGGAGTCCTCAAGAGCCTCCGCGGATCGCGTTAGGGAGCTCGGATTTATTTCTTATTTGCGTCGGAAAAATAAATCTTCTCGTGTTTGCTTGATGGATTAAGGCAAAGGTCGACGCGTTCCTCCGCCGAACGGGTCAAGGTTCGCATAATACACACCACTTTTGTCTGCTTTTTTTCTTTCATAAGTTTACGTGTGTTTGTTCTTTTTTTAGAATAGAGGAAGTCAACCATTTCCATTCTGGTGTCAGAGTTTCTGTGTATGTGAAAGAATCGACCGCGGATTTTCACAACGTGTTGATTCGGAAAAATTGCTTCCGTCCTTCCTTTTTTATTTATTGCGTGCGATGTTTCGGGGTATCGTCTTCAAATGTGGATAGTTATCATTATTATTTTAATACATTCGAAATCTATAATATTTTTGGCGAAAAATAGTGTTCAATTATAAAATATGATTCGAAATTTTTGTGATTTTTACAAGTATAGGAAGTCATTACCGGTAAATGAAAATTTAAATTTGACCAACCTAGAATAAACATATTGTATAATTTGAATTTACGGTTGAAAAAATTCATCAAATGCAACATATTTGAAGAGCTTGTATTAATCGATGAGCTAATTTTCCGAAAATCAACGGAGTAAATTTGTAATTTATATGGATTTATAGTTCGGTGAATTTATTTCTCGATTAATTTACATGCAAATTTTATAATTAAGTATTGAACTCATACTACGAAGTACTTTGAATTATAATTACTTTATGAAAATATTCACCAATCCATTTATTTTATAGATATAAAAATATTGCAATTATTTTTAATAAAAATATAAATTTTTAGTTTAAAATGATGCACAGAATCCGTCAAATCAGAAAATATACATTTTTTTGTAAATCCGAACTGTAAATAAATATTTTACTTTTCTTTTAGCTGCAACGTAGTCATAAATCCATAAATTGAAAAAACTCATGTTATAGAAATTCAGACTAACGTTTTCAAATAGATATAGACTGAAATACACTTGGACTGTGATGTATAAAAAAATATAAATTTTTTTTATAAAAAAAATAATTAAAAAACAAAGATATTCACATTCGAAACCGACACTCCCATCGGAACACACCCACCATCCATTTCTCGATAGTATTTTATTGGACACGTATAACACGTGTGCGCGATAAGTCGGCCATACGCGAGACCGACCGGTAGGAAACAGGGTCTGAAGGGGCTCTCTTTGAGGAGTCTTTTGTGTGTCAAACTGCAGAGGGGCTGGCAGGAAGCATCCACTGAGGACGTCTTCTCGCCGGCACCACCCCATGGCTACAGCCCTGGTCCTCCTCCGGCAGTGGAGTGTCCCTCTCGAGGCGCAAGTGGAGGCTGCCCCCTTTGTCGCCGGGCCGCTGTTCTTTAATTCCCTTTGCCGGGTTTTCATTCGGTTGCCGAACGTATTTTTCGTTGGAGAGGGCTTCCTGTGTCTGCGGTGAGATGGTCGAGTAGGTACAGTGGGGTTTTTAGTCAATGCGAGTGTTAAATGCCTGGAGTTTGGGAGTGGTGTGTGCTGTTTGGGTGGTTGAATTGATTTTTTTTTGGTTTTAATGAAATTTTGGGGTGGGCGTAAGCGTGAGCGTAATTATGTGGTGTTGTAAGTGTGAGAAAAATATAAAAAAAATCCTTGCATTTTCTCTGTTACTCTTTTAGCTCATTAGGTACGCTTACGTTTATGAGTTTCAATCGGGGCTTTGGAGCGAAGTAGGAGCAGGAGCACGGAGCAGGAGTACAAAAAAAAATATGATGCTCCGCTGCTCCGACTTTAAATGTAAAATTGAAAAAAATAATTTAATATTTTGACCGAAAATTTGACATTAATCTAATTACATTTTTTAATTGTAATTAGATTGTATTGATTTTATAACTATTTTCACCCATTTCATAGTGATTTATTTGTGTATTTTTGTATTTTATATCAAATATTTCAATAATTAATTTAATTTAATTGGAGCGTAGAGCAGAGCCGGAGCAAGTACTTTAATGCCAGAGTGGACCTGGAGCGGAGCAACTAAAAAAAATGGTCGCTCTAAGGCCCTGGTTTCAATAATTAAAATTGTTTATTTAAATATGAATTATATTTTTGCATAAAATATTGACTTTAAAAATGCCATTTTATGTATTGAATTTTTTTAATAAAACCATTCTGCGACTGAATACGCAAGAATATGATATTCAAACGTATTCAGTCGAATTTTAAATAAATGTAAATCTTTTGAAAAAAGCTTAAATATTATTCCTTTAAACGATATAAATAGATTTTGCAAAGGTACTTCGTTGTTTTGTTTTTATGATATTTCAAAAAACGGATTTGAACTGATTCAATATGAAGAAGTTCAATTCAAATTCAGAGCAACTTTTCAAAATGACCATCCCCAAATTATGACCCTCAAGATCAACTTAATCTATAAGATAACGTATTTGCTCATCCATAATAAATCAAAATCTTATCATCCCCAACTGACGAACATATCAACTAATTCAACATAACATTCAACAATACCCAAACACATCCATTACCAAACCACATTCAACATAACATCCAACTATCAACTACATCCTTTTCCACACCAAATCTTCAAAAACACATAAAAACCATCACACCCAACAACCCCCAAAACCCCTTTACGACCCCAAAATACAAGATAACATCCTCAAACTCGCATCAAAGCCTAGAAAATATGCGAAAATCACCGACACCGCCCAATCGACCGTATTACCCCGCTCGATTTGTCGACTTCGATCTAATCAGAATCTGGAGCACGCACACACACACGGTTGACGACCACTGCCGGAGCAGTTCGGAGCGTGACGTTGGTCGGATATCGGCAAAGCGGTTGTCTTGTTAGCCTAATGGATTACCCGCCTAGGGCGAGGCCAGGGCCCCACTCGGAAAAACTCTATTTTTCTCCACTATTTGGTACGGGGATGTGGCAGAATGGTGGTACCTCGGTTGGTTGGGGTTTTTTGGGAGTTTATGGGTTTTGCGCTGGCGGCTGTGTGTGCGTGTTGGGAGTTGGGGGGTGGTGAGTTAATTAAAATTTGGTTGTTGCTTGATGGGGTTGGGATGGTTTTTTGATTTGTTCGTGCGGTTGGGGGGTGTGTTGGGTTTTGGGTGGGTGGTTTGATTGTTTTTTTTGGGATGTAATTAAAAATTATAGTGTTGAATGAATGTTGTGATAATTGTGTTAATTAATAAATAGATATGATCTTTTATTTTATTTTAACTTCGTATGTTATTGTCGAAGTTACAACTCCATTCAAAATCCCAATCCCCAAAATTTATTTAATCAAAAATTTAATTATATACATCATTTTATATTATTTTAGTTCTCATATAAAAATTTTACCATAAAAAATGTGATATATCAAAAACATTAAATATCGTCACGACGCGACGTTAGTAAGTCAAGGTATTTACGATATCGAAAGTTTCAAAGCTTTTTTCTTGCATAATAAGGGCAAAGTTAAACTTAAAAATTTTAAAAATTTAAAATATTTTATTAATTGAATACTTTCTTATCTATTTATATCCATTATAACTTCAAAGATAAATAAAAACAGGTATTTTATAAAAATATTTCTAAATATAAAAAAAATAACAAAACGTCTTATTGTTAGATCATTATTTCTAACGACTTTTCCGTTTCAATAACTCCCTTAAAGCAGTCGACAAACAACCATTCCGGAATAGCTCTTCTATCTATATATAAAAAACACGAACATTATTTAATGCGATATTCCATGAAATTCTAACGCGACACGGATACGACAAAAAAAAAACTACTTTTATACAACGGAAGATCTTGCAGATCATAAAATACGTATCCAGTAGAAACATTTCCTTGGAAACGAGCGTGACAGTTCGTTGCCGTCGCGCGAGAAACATTTGCAATTTAATAGGCCCTCGAACGGCGGACGATAAACTTTTCCTTCCGAGCCACTGGCGTAATTTATACACATATAAAAAAGTCGAATGGAACAAATAAAGTCTGTGATTAAAAACCGATTCACGAAGCCCAGTAAAAACCCGTGCGAGTTGTAAAACGGAGGGAATTAATTTAAGTCGGACCGCGGCGAGGCAAAAGGTCGGGCTGAGTATGCGTATTATGTCGTAAGTACTGACAAAACAACGGAAAAATAGATATGTGTTGAGAAAGTTTTTGTGATCAAGTTGAGAGCACTGCGAAGATGAATGCGCATGAAAAATATGAATACCTTCCGCGATAAAATATGTAGAGAGGAAAATAAGTTAGGAGAAATAGTGGTTGTAACTTCGAGGGTGTTTTATAATATAATATTAGAAAAATTAAAAAGAAAATATATAAATATTATTTTATCTATAAATAATCGATTTATTTTATTTAATGTTATTTTTATACATTGTTTCAATTTTTATTATGGTAATATATGTAATATTATGAGCCCTTCAAAGACCAATACGGTTAACTCTATTGAAATAATTGATATAATGTCTTTTGAAATTACAATAAATGGAATTAATTGAATAGGTTTCTAAATGGAACATATATGGAATAATTTTTAATCAATTGAATATTACAAAATTTATATGATGCAATAAATAAACGTTTTTTATTGAATTTCAAATTGAAAGTTTATAAAAAAAATAATGAATAAAATATTGAAATGTCTGGGTTCTGTTGCAGTTCGCAGTATTTCAGTTGGTCATCCATGAGCTAGACTACATTGAAATCCTGCAATAGAGAGAGAGAAACGAAAGAGTTTCATACGATATTCATGGGAGTATTTTCATTCTTTTAGCAAATTCGAAAGCCCACCATATGGTAAGTGAGAGAGGAGAGAGAAAGCACGTGGATACTATTATCCTGTGAAAAGCCGAAGTTTCACAAAGTCAAAAAGCGCTTTTCATTTCGAGGATTATCAAGCCCGAAAAGAAACGAACGCGACGATATGCAAATGAGTAATTTCTTGTGCGAACGGATAGCGGGAAAAAAAACTGACGAATAATTCAGATCGGCTTCCCGGAAAACGCTACAAAGAATACAATTTCCGAGCACTTTTTGTCTGAATATTGTTTTATTGAAATAAAATCATAATCCTCGAGGAGATTCGGACGCAAAGACCTTTTTATACAGAAGTGGAGCAAAAGACTGAATAATGAGATTCAAATAAACACTGTATAATAACGATCTTCGAAAGAGATGGAAAGGAACGCTGCGCGAATCGGGGACAGTAATGAGCGGGAGAATTGTTTAAATATAATCTAACGCATATTGAAATAAATTTAATATAAAATCCTTCAATACACGCATAAAATATCGAAAAAACGCGCATACAATAATGACTCGAGACAAATCATTAAAACGGACCGCTTTTCGCGCACGGAAAATAAATATAATGCGGAGCGCAAATATAAAATGCAAAAATGGCGAGGAAAAGCGGAAAATATTCGCGTATCCTTTTGTGTCAACATTTTCCGGTGGCTCTCGGAAAACTGACGATAAACAAACGGTGCGATTTTGGCGCGCTTTTATTATTATTTGCTTATTGAAATTCGTGTCGCGCTACGAGGTGACGAAAGCTCAAAATATTACACGTCTAAACAGTATAGACGAGGCGTGGAAAATATATAAAATGTATTTTTTTTAACGTATATTAAAAATATGAGTAATAAAATATTTATTACGAAAAGGGCCGACTCTTAGTCACGAAACCGTCCCGGCACAAAAGAAAAACTGTTCGTGGTGCAGAATACATGAATATTTAAAACTTATTACTTTCACTCGAATAAGCACAAGTTACCGTCTCTATACGACATCTTTCTCGAATATAGCTCAAATATTATCTTTTTATTTCATATTAATGCTGTTTCTGATAGTGATGTTTTTTTTTGCTTTCACGTTCTCCACATCGAAAAAATATCGAGCAATTATCGAAACATGAATATTTCATCTACCATATCATACAGATATGAAAATATTTATATTATTTGAATCGAAAATAAAACAAAACCAATTTCTATGGATTTAATTGAAAAAGTTTACGATATAACATATAATATAATAAAATAAATTGATGAATGTACATAATCATATATAAAATAAAACGTATTACTTTTTAATGGTTTTTCTATATTTAAATTTACGTCAAAAAAAGACTGGTACAGTTTACCGTAAGTTTGAGTTTTAATTGCTCTATCGGGAAAAATCGCACTTTTTAAAACCGAGTTCGTAAAAAGGCTTTTAAATTATAATACACATTTAGTGGTAGATCTTTCGCTAATTGGGGCGCTTCAAAAACCGACCTGAAAATCCTCGTTTGGTCCGTTCGTTAGCCTACGATTATTTTCGTTTTTTGTAAATGGACGAAAACGAGTGAACGAAATTCCATCGTTTTATAAACATAAAAAAAAATAAACTTCTCCGTATAACAGAAATAAAATCTACATCTGTCGATTTTTTCCACGCTAGAACCGCACGTTAATACTTTTTCATTTGAAAACGCTCACATAACATATAAAGTACACCATTTTTAACTTCTCTACAGAACATTAGGTACAGATCGTAAATTTCCATAGCTGATAACCGTGAAAACGGCATCCAGTATATTTTATTTTATCGCGGTTATATATTTAAACGAACGTTGATCGAGTTACACGAGCGGCATCGTAAATTCGAAAAGAAAAAATCCACAAACGGACCGACGGGTCATGCCCACTTTTCGCGAAAATGAAAAATTCAATAATAATAATAATATAGTTTGCCGAAGCGAAAAAAAATGCGATAGTTCGATATGATTAACGCTCATACGTCGCGCGATTTATACAATCTCGCCCCGGTACCCTTTGAGGATAAATCATGGGGTTGGTTGAAACGCTGGTCACGCACTCCTCGTCGAAAGGTCGACTTCAGGGCAGTTATGATGCTTCTGGAGTCAGCTAACACTTCCAAAAATTTGGGGAATGGAAGGGTTTTGCATCGCGGAATAAAGTTAAATCGGAAAATTGTGTTGTATGAAGGATATTATGAGTTTTATTCAAGTGATTTTGTTTTTGGAAAATTTGTATTAAAAAAATATTTTTGATAGTTAAATATTTCTATTAATGCAGTATATTTTTTTTAGTATGATAGTTTTTTATAAGTAATCGTTTTTCTTCAATTAATATTGAGAAAGATAAAAAATAAGCATTTCAATGTTGACTTTAAATCAAAATATAAATCATATTGAATAGGAACATCAGATTTATCATAATTTTAATTTACTGGTAATCCGGTAATTTTTTTTGCTAATTACCGGTTTATCGGTAAATTAAATTACGAAAAAAAGCCGGAAAAAACCGGAAAAAATAACAAAAAGCCGAAAAAACTGTAAAACTAAAAAGACTTTCTTAAAAAAGAAAGAAAACCAATATTTTTTTTATTATTGATATGTATCGAAAATTTACCGATAAATTACTAAATTGTTATTCGGCTCATTTACTGGAAAATCAAATTACCGATAATGACATCCCTAATATTGAATACACTAATTTTTACTGATTACTATAACTAAGCGAAAAGGAATATAATTAGTAAATTGCAATTGCTCTCCATTTGAAAAGGATGACTCTTAATATGGAAACTCCTCAACTTTAATCTCATAATGGCATATACGATAAAAAAAAAACTTGAACCTCTGACGTTATTAAAAAGGTTTATATCAGACTTTATATAAACTGCAAGTAACGAAGATGATACTTTGAAGAGATATTAAAACATAATAATAATAAAATTTTACACCAATTTATGAAAAGGCTAAGCCCGCAACCGAGCCGACCTCCCTAAACAAGTCCATACTGCAAAACCGCATACAATGTAACTTCCAAATTCGAATATCCACACACGACCAAAGCCCCCCAAACATATACTTCAAACTGCAAAGTCCAGTCGAAATTAACTACCAACTTGCGTATTAACGTCTCGGCGCACGGTACCCGGTACCTTATTCGCATACGCGGCGTAAGTGCGCGGATTAAGCGGCACTAAAGGACCCCCAGATCGATATTGAATTATTGTATCGGTCTGGTAATGTGGGGCCCCCGGGGGGCGCAGGCCCCGGGGGCGCATGAACACATCACGGCCACGGGGGCGCAAGACGAGGGCGTAATTTAGTCGCCGCGCTGGGTAATATGTTGAGGTCGCCTGAGACCGTTTGACCGACTTTTGCTGTGGAAAATGACCCTTTTATATTGTTATGGTGGTTTGTTTTGAAAAATTGAGGGGGTTTTGGCTTTTTCGGGGATGGGGGTGTTTGTTTTGTTAGGGAATGTTTTTTGAAGATTTTTGTTGGAGTTTGATTGGGATTGAATCGTTATCGTTTGTAGTTTGGGTGTTAGTGGAATGTTTTGTGGTCATTGAAGTTTCATAAAAAAAAAAATTGAAGATACTATAATATTAGGTTATCCTAAAAGTTATATCGTATTTTGAATGATTAATGAAATTTTCAATAAAAATATTATATATTAATTTAAAATATGATTTTTACCGTTATTTAACACTTCTATCCACTATTTTGTCAAATTTTTGAACCCTTTTTAGTAAAATTATGTCAGTTATGAATCAAAATATTCGGAAAGTCTCTTTTTTTACCTCCTCTGTATTTTTAAAATTTTCTTATCTAAATAATTTTGTAATGTCTGTGGTAAAAGATCATGGATGTCTGTAATCAATATAACACAAAGTATGTAAGGAAAAGTTGAAGAAAACGACACAACTGAGGATCAAAAAGGATCATTATAAATAGGATATTACTTACGGGATTTGCTAATACATATATTCTGAAATATAGCTTTTTTTTTAATAAAAAATGAGTTAATGTTTATCTTATTTTAATATTGCATAAAATTATTTTGATCATAATATTTTTTTCAAAACGGTCGAGATTATGTTGAATATATCGGTTCCCATCGAAGTTAAGTAAAAAAATAGCGCGACTTGTACATGGATGCGGGTACCGTTGATCTGAAACTATTTAACAAGGGATAGTTCTTAGTATGATATAACATCCAAAATCTTCTAAAATTATCTTCCCCTATAGTAGGTTTACAAGATAAAGATATAATACTAGAACTTCCGACGAAAGCCTTGTACTATATTGAGAACTGGCGGCTTGTACCTGGCGTGCTTGGGACTCTGCGAAAATAAATTTTCTACCGATTGTAATTATTGTCACAATCAATCGCGACGCCAGCACATTATATTATAATTTGTATGGCGAAAAAAATGAAATGCGAAACGATATTAAAAAACTGAATGCTTACTTAGTTTCTCCGGATTTTAATGTACATTCTTGCCAAATTTAGTGAAAATTCGTCTATCGGTTTAGAAGTTTATTGGATACATACATATAGCGTTTGAGTTTTATACATATAGATTGTATAGTTTCATAATCTATTAAACAAATCCAATGACCTAACGTCTCAAATTTCTAAAAAAAAATCACTTAGTACATCAAAAAAAAACGATTCGCCAACCAAACAAAAGCGATCGAACCGAAAACAGAAATTGCGAAAAGGAAGAAGCAAAAGCTCACGGTGGGCAAGGCTCGTGTGGCGTCAACCGCTACATATGTCAGTTGCGCAGATGACAAATAGAGCCTCCGCGTTGTAATGGCGGGCTTACCGGAGGCGGGCCTCTTCACGTGTCATATTACCCCGGGTTGACATATTGCTAACGGGCATTATGTGCCGCATGGACACGATACGTACACTGGGCCATTTGTGGCCGATCCCTGGATCTCTGGATCTCGTGGTGGCCGGGAAAAATGGTGGATCTTGTGTGTTTTGAGGGTGCTTTGTTTGGTGGTTTTGATTAAGATTCTTGTGGAGGCGTGATGCGAGTTGTGTGCTTTGTTAGGTGATTCAGTTTTGTGTTATGAAGTTATTAGTGCCATCTGTGGGTAGATATAAAATTTTATTTAGATTGGAGAAAAAAAATTCATATGTATTGTTAAGTTAGTTGATTCAATATGCTTAATAAAAGGTATGTAACAAAAAATAGTTTTGCGTTTTTATGGTCGCAATGGGTGAATGATCAATCAAACCTTTTGTACGAGTCGTTTCAACGGATTAAATTTTAAATATTCATAAAAATTATTATCGATGTCTGCAATGAAAATGTGCATTAAAATAGACGTAAAAAAAGTATGATTTATGTGAAAAGTTTTTAAAACTATTGTATACTTTTGCAGAATTTACACGAAACATTTCAGGGTAAACTAGTCGTATGATCCTCGGACGAACCTCAATAAAAATTTAAAAAACTTTAAACTCGCATTTCGCTCCCAACAATTTTACGAGCGCGATTTGCTCGAAAGTTTCTAACTGGAATATACACACACAACATTTTTCAAACCGACACGTCTACATTGTAACACCACATTACTTCGGAATAACCGCGAAGATGATGACCCGAAGAAAATGTCTCACGAGTATAATACGACTCCTCCCTGAATACGAAGATTTTTCCACTCGGATTTAGTTGACCTGTTGATCAGCAAATTGAATTCACTTGGTTCGAATACTTGGAGCGAGTGGACCAGATTCGTTATCGAACCAGTCAACTTTTCAACGCTTCTTATTTGATCCGATTCCAACTGAGCCAATTCGATTTGGCCGAATTGAGATAACCGCTTTTATGCATTTTATCTTGTTATGGACGGTTAGTAGACTGAAAATTCGCAATATTTTTATTTATTAATTGCGGAAATGTAAAATGATGAATTGATTCTATAATATAATTCGTTGAATGAGTATCAATTATTCAATCGAATATGATTATTTAGCGATCATCATATTATGAATATTTGATGATAAAATCATTAAATTATTAAAGATAATAATTGAACGGAATTGTATAAATATATTTTTTTCTAATAAAAATAATGCGTATTTTGATTCTGTGCGCTTCAATATTGTTTCAATATTATGAAGGATTCCCGAAATAAAATTGAGTGTCCGTTCTATAGAATTGTATCCATATGTTTGTGCTCTTGAGTATTCCACGAAAAGGGCATGAAACATTTTCAGTGTGTTAAATAATGGACAGATAAATTTATACCTTTTATTTAGGTCAATTAGTGGGTATCAGCAAGACAATAGAGTCGAGAAGGGTTTTGTTTGGAGAGTCGAGAACCATTTTTGGATAGGATTTGATTGAAATATATTATTTCATCAAAATTACTTAATATTATATTTCATATACATGAAACTTGTATGCTTTAGCAAATAAATTCATTCGTGTAATAGATGGATAATCTAAGCACTCGATATGATTTATAGGTTTTCCAATAGCAACCGGGGACCGAAGAGATCTCTGAACATCTACTTTCCACTCGGTGGACCATGACTTCGAGCCAGGATGCATTCGAGTGCACCCTCCAGGGAAATGCCGGAAAATTTAAGGAAACTGCAAGGAGACGTACATCGGCGTTTCCGACGTGACGGCGACGAATCGTCTCTATCAGAATTCATTATGTTATTTTAAAATATACGTCGATGTCAATTCCGATTTTACGTAATTGGATCTCAACACACGTATACTATTTTATATCAATAGTTTTTCAGTTATGTTCAGAGATTTATTAGTTATTCTAAAAGTAAGCAGGGTAAGTGATATGTAGCACAGTCAGTAAATAAATATGATCATGTGTCATTGGTTAATAGAGTGTTGATGAGGGATAGTTTATTTATTATATTTGGAAGTTATTTTCTTGACACTAAATAGTGAAAGAGAGTACATGTAATAAGAGAAATTTTCCGAGTTTCCGATGGTCTTGCAAAGGCAGTAAAGGTCACATACTTTTTATATTAGTAATTTATTTTATTACTTGATTCGGAAATATATTTTTTTACTACAAAAAAATAATAAAACTATAGAGAAAAACATTAATAAAAAAAAAAAAAATCGAAAATTTCAAAGCATAAAATTCTATAACCATATATCTAAACTCATCCTACGACGAAAACACATTAAACCCACATATTCCCGGATCAACATAAAATATGAACTCCCTAGCTATCATCATCATTTTTCACACACCCGAAAAATTCAAAAAACATTTCATTCTACCCAAAAAACACACACACCCAACCATCTCGAAGAGCGTCTGGTTTTAATTATTAATAGGCCCGGCTCGCGGGAGCACTTTTGCGCAAAAGGTCCGCTTTCGTTAGTTGGACTTGCTCTCCTTTGACGTGACAATTTTGACGCTTTTGGGACCCCTACGAGGCGGTGCGGTCCCTGGGTCCGACCCTGGTCCCGGCCAGGGGTATAAATCATCGTCAGCTGCCATGGGGCTGCGTACACGTCGCATTTTGTACGGACACACTTCGGGGCAAATTGATGTCGTCGTTAATTAATTAATTATTATTAATATGCGCATTCGTTTATATAGTTTACGTGGGTGGTGTTGTTATGAGGCTCGGAGGAATCGTTGAATCGGTTGTGTATACGAGTTTTGTTGCATGTTTTCGAATAAAAATGATCGATTATTCAATTGATTGAGTTTAATATTTAAATGATATAAAAAGTTGGGATCTTCTGAGGAATCTTCGTGCCAGAAAGTAAATTGAATAATCGAAAAAGTAAACGACAATTTTGTGCAATTCTAGATTCAAAGGGTCACGTTTTTTATGGGATCGAAGTGACGTTACGAGAATTGTTAAGCGATTGTAAATTCAGCATTAAAACTTAGTAGTGGCCCGAAGTTTTATGCCGAAGACGATGAATATTGAATTGTGTTCGTATTTTCAGTTGGAAAACTTTCACGTGAAATAAATGTATCCGAGGGAAACAAGCAGTAAACTTATAAGAGAGTAAAACTTTGATGAAAAAAGTAGCCTTTTCGGTACTCCGACATATATAAATTTTTTCGCAAAAAATAATCAAATCAAACGAAATCGTATAGTTCTCGTATATAAGTATAAAATACGTTCGGTCTAACAATAAAAAGCTAGCTTCCATAAAAATGTATGCTTTCGGATTTTTTTTAATAAAATAGCTGGATTAAAATTTTGAAGACTTAATGAAAATATTGTTTACAAAGAATCTCATTCAAATAAGATAGTTATTTATTTATAACATAAATCTGTTTTCTATTTCAATGATCATTATACTAATTCAAATTAATCGAATTATGCTATTGATTTAAATTATCAAAATAAAGATGAATAAAAAAGACGAATCAAATTATATTATAATACATAAATAAATCCCTAAAGCTATTAAAACGAATTTCCTATTGATTATCCAAAATACAACCCTCCAATCCATACAACCAGTTTCCTAAGTAAACTCTAAAGTCTAAACGATTCATGCGGTCTCGACTTTCCTGGAAAAGACTCACACTTCGAATTGGCACGAGCTTGTTCGTCAGGACAAAATAAATTTTCTTGGAAATCGATCCAGTTTATTTAGAGCCACGCCAGTGCCAAATCGAGCTGCTAGGACTCATGGTGCGCATCCCAGGTGAGTTTGCACTAACGGTCCGAACTCCCCCATGGACCAATGGCTAACTAACCTCGAGGTTCTCAAACTGGGGACATATGTTCCCTCGGGGAGGGTACCAAGCTTTTAGAGAGGCTTTTCTGTTTTTTGCTTCGTTGAATTTTATTCGGATGGTTATATTTTATTTTAGTGTAGGGTTGTGATTTAATTTTTTTGTTCAATTATTACATATGATTTTTTCCGGTTGATTGTTTTAAATTTAGATATAAGACAGTATAATAATCATTGCTTTGAAGTGGAGCAGGGGGAGCAACGGGTTTTTATTTGGAGCAGAAGCGGAGCAGGAGTATGGAAATTTACAGTGTTTTGCTGCTCCCACTATAAATGTAAAATTGAAAAAAATATTTTAAAATATTGAAAAAAAATTTTATCCAAAAATTTGACATCAATCTAATTTTTAATTATCATTATTAGATTGTATCGATTTGATCACTATTCTTTCTTACTATATCATTTGTGTATTTTTATATTTCATTTTAAATATTTTAGTAATAAATTCAATTTCATCGGAGCGTGAAGCGGAGCCGAAGCAAGTAATTTGATGCCAAAGCAGAGCAACTCAAAAAAGTGGTCGCTCCAAAGCCCTGGTAATAATTGAAATATGTGTATTCGTTTTTATGGTAAAAAATAATTTGAAGAGTGTCTAAACAAAATATAATATTTTATATTATGAATCGTCAATAAAAAGTTAATTTGTATAATAAATTAAACATTTTAAAGTAAAACTAAATTTAGAAAAAAAGTTTCAAATTCAGATTACACTAACAAAGAACACAATATGAGAAATTTCAATGAAGATATTAAATTAATTTGAAATGATATAAGAAATACACAATTGAATTTGTTAAACTTGAAAAGATGTACTAAATCTTTTTAATAATTTCGTAACTCAAAATAATATACGAATTGAAAATTGAATATACGAATATTCTAAATGCACATAAATTAAATTTTGATTATAATGTTATATAAAAAAACACATACAACAAAACCGAACATATAAACAGACAACAATAAAAAAGTTTACGAACCACATCCCCCATCGACTGAAACACCACACCTAAAGCACCCAGGTCAAACCGACTACCACTAAAAACCTTATTTACAGTCTGCATCTAGAAACGCGACATCCGCCGTTCAGCCTCGACGCCAATTAATCGCCACTCTTCGATACCTCGCCAATAACCCGCGCCGCCAATAACGAACGGGCACTGGCACTAGTCCGGGTACTCGTGCTTGGACACTTTACGACTCCAATAAAAATATATCGAGCGAGGTGTGCTCCTCAAACGTCCAAAGGGACGCTTCCGTTGTTCGGGAAGCGCTTTACGACGCGATGCTTTCAAGAGCTCTTTCTGATACGGCGGAGTCGTGTTTGAAGACGTGCGTGGGTGTTTAGATGAAAATCAGTGGTAGATTAGATAGAAATTGGCTCGTTATTTCGCGTCGGGTTATAAAGATGTCTGGGGTGATTTGTTGGGTTATGGTGGGCTTTGAGATTTCATCATTGTTAAGGGTAAATTATGGTGTTCTTTGGTTGTGGAGAGGTCGCTGATAAAGTTCAGTATTGCGAGTGATTATATGTGCTGGATGTAGTATCTTTTAATTAAATTTGAATATGAAAGGCTTTTTTACTCGTTATGTTTGATTGTTAAGTATTGTATTATACTTCTCTTTTTTTCAAAATTCACACTGATTCATGGTTTTTTTAAATCAAATGTTTTAAATACATATAGTTTTTGGTCTTATAGTATCGTCATACAAAATGAAACATTAAAAAGATTAAAATAAAAATTAAAATATATTCTATTGACTCAATATACATACGCGTATATGTATTTCTTATAAATTCAACACTAAACCATAAAAAAACACCTAAGCAGATTAGATTTCCCAAATCAAACAAAGCCTCGATGCATTGAATGTAGACATCGACCGTTACGTATTGTCGTAACGTGACCGCCATACACGTCGAAAGCGCACCTAGGCCAGAACGTGTCCCGCATTTGTCTCTTAACCTAACATAACCTAAAACCTCACGTGTCTAACCTATAATAGAACCTTCGTCTCTAATTCGTCCATTACAGCCGTGTCGGGTTCTTCGATCGCGAAACTTTCCATGTCACCGATGCGCACGATCGCGTACAGCTGGCTTTGGGCCAGACTGGGCCTGGCTGGGCCTGAGTGGGCCTTTGATTGCCTCTCGTTGGCTGGTATAAAATCCTGCTGGTTATATCGTCGGATGGACGGGTGTCCGTCTTGCTCGTCGGATTTTTACAGACGATGCAATCTATCAGTGTTCGATGTCGGTTCGGTTTAGTCTTTTTTCAGTTGGTTCGACTTTTCGCTTGTTAAAGGTGATGTTATTCGATGGATATATTTTATTATGGATTGAAAACGAAAGCGTTTATTGATATTTCGATTGTAAATATGGATTCGGTGAATTCGTCTGGATTTGCGTGGTTTATTAACGGGTTTCTGTGACTACTATATAAAATTTATATTCGAAAAGTAATGTGTTTGCATTAAGCTATATGAGAAAATCTGCAAGCGTAGTATTAATGTACATAACGAGTGCGCAGCTTTCTCATAATGTAGGTCTGTGGCTTTGGAGCTTTTCGCGTCGATTGCGACGATAACGACTTAGAACTTAACAGAAAACATAAATGTAACATGGAATATTCTCGGCTGGAATAATTCCGAATATAAAATTTCGTACAATATTAAAACTTTAATAATTAAAACCGAAATGGATCGATCCGTGACGCCGTTCGTAAACTATCATATTATAGATTCGAAACTATTTCGAGCAGACATAGCGTGTATTTTGCATAATTCAAATTATTTACAATCAAAAAGCTATAATTTTTAATTTGCGCGCCGAGCGTACTTTGGCTATTGTTAATGCAAGTCGTAAAACATAATAGCTGAATTTTCTCATTATCAAGAACGCAAAATTTCACTTTTAATTTTAATTAAAAATTATATTTCAACCAAAAAATAACCGCACTAATTTTCGAATGCAAATGAGTAATACACGCCGAAAAAAATATATTTCAATTTATTTGTATTACTCGCGGCATACGACCGACGCATATCGCGCGAAAATATTTTATTGTACATTTTCATATTTTATACATTTTTTATTATTATTACGAAAGTACGTTTCAAATGAAAACATACAGCTTCATATTTAGCGGACACTTGAAAACCGCATAAAACCTAATTTATGTGCGCGAGTCGTACTTTTTTCATTACATTTTATTTATTTTTCGCGTCGGCTGTTTATTTAAATTTGGAAATACGTACATACAACAAAGAACGTAACAAATGATATAACGAAAAAAACCCTACACACAACGCACATATATTTAAAACAGAGACAAACACTGCTCGGCTCCTTTCCATATACTAAATCATTTTTATGCGCAAGTCGCTCCGGCGAGATAACGTATTGGCGAATTCGAAAAAATTGCGAAACGCTCCTATTCCGCGATTGATGGCCTTTTTAATTGCCTACCCCCTATTTGTGAGTTTAATATATTGTCCATGTACTGAATGCGAAATCGAAATGCGCACTGAATATTATTTGTATGGAATGAGGCTAGAGCGGCTGTCGTTTATTATTATTGAAGTGATTTGGCAAATTTTGGGATTTCGCTAATTTCTATGATTTTAATTTTCAATAATATCAAAATTCAAGTGCAAAATGTTATATATTTAAAAATATATATTAAGATATATTTATATTTGTTACTGTATGGAGCTCTACTATTTCAATTTATTGAGAGATTTCGTAAATCATCATACTATTGAAATTATAAAATTCAAAACTAAAAAAATAAGTAGTTAAAAATAATATCGATATCGAATTTCAAACTAAAATGATTTTCTAAATATATTATCATTCGAATAAATTAGCCCCGAATTAATTCAAGACTAAAGCGCCATAAATTGGGGTGGTTATTTTATACAATAATACAAGTGTATAATATTAAAATAATTTTCTCCCCAAATAAAATATGTAAAGAGAAAACTACGAAACTATTCGGTTATTCTCCGTTATCGTGACGCACGTGATATGATTCCGTATAATATGATCAAAACAGAACAAACGAGAATTTTTCGATCCGTATTAAATTTTAACACTGAACAAGAGGTTTGTTCTACGAAACAACGAAGGCACGTGGCCGACGGAGGCTTCGATTAATTGATAACGATGGGACGGCCTTTAGTTGTTCGTGCTGCGGGACGAGAAATAATTTATGTTCAATTTACGAAAGTTGTTCACGCAGCGAAAATCGTTGTTATATAGCCTCCTCGAACGCATCAAATTTAAGTAGAATAATTTACTACACTAATTAAATTACGTCGGTTCGCTTTTGAATAACAGACATTTATCATTCGAAACGGCGACCCAATTTTTACAATATATATTTTGAATGTTTTCAAATTATCGACACGTCGAGAAAAACGCTCACAAAGAACGTTCTTCGTATAAGCCAAATTGAAGTTATTCAAAAAGTTTCCGTCGAGCTATATTCTAGTTTCACCAATGTGCAATAATAATTTTACCGTTTCCAGATTTATATTTCATAAGCGATTTAACGGTCGCGCCGCGAAAGCGCCGTATTAATACGTCGATAAAATCCTCGCAGGCTCTCGCCAGGACGAGATAAAATATTGAAAGTTTTTATTATCCTATTACGTGTACATTTCCAAAGTGGGGTATTAAGCCGTCGCTCGGCTCTCGGTGAAAAACTCGAAAACAAATAAAAGCCTCTTTCGCAGTTCGGGCTCGTAAAAACATTGTTGAATTTAAGTTACATCTCGCTTCGGGGTGCGAGCTCCCTCCGCGAAAAAAAAACCCCACCCGACACTCCGACGGCGATAAAAAAAGTAAATCAAAATAAATATAAATAAAAAAAGAAGAAGAAAATAGTAAAAACCCCCATAGAATTCATTCGGATAAGAATCAACAATAAAACCACGCGAAAGAGTCAGGTGCGTTAAAGTGAAAATGAAGCCGTCGAATCTGCCGTTCGAATCTAGCGAATATTTGAATCCAGATGCGTTCCCGCGTTGCCAAAAAAATTCACCAAACTACACCGTCTCTTATTTTTATATTCCACTTCTGCTTTTTAGTTCGGCGATATAATCCGGAGAGCTTACAAGACAGTTGGTGTTTCAATATAAGGCGCGCCCGGTGTATACGCCCGCAGCCATTACCCCGGTTTTTACGCATTTCGTTTATTTCGCGCGAGAATCTCGCTCGAGAGAACAACGATATATGAAACCGAGGGTGAGGGGTGTGTTTTGAGAGGGAAAAGCGAGGCTTCGACGCGAGGGGCGAGTACGTTTTCTCGTTCCGGTGGAAAAGTCTGCGAATGTGAGACATTAAATTGACGCTTAAAATTCAATGTGTTTTTCGCGTCGCGTTTCGCGCGTCTCAAAGTATTTCTAAAAGCTCTCTCTTTCTCTTTGCGCTGACAACTATTAAGATGGGGGTTTTGGGTTTTTATGGTGTGTGGTTTGGGTGTGACTAATTTTGATGTTTGTGTTTTTGAATGAAGCAGTTTCTATTAAGTTCTACAGTTTGGCTTTTTTGTTTTGTTTTGTTTAATTATTTCATTCGTGATTCTATATATTTTAAAAAAAAATTTTTATTGCTTTATGACATTTTTTTTTAATTAACAAAAATAGTATAGAACATTTTTTTAATCATTATGAGCAAAATTTGTTTTTACTAAAGTATCATTAGGAATTGAATGGTCGATTGCTAAATATGGACTTTATAAATTTATAATTATCTTGCATTAGTTTCATTTGAGTTTTGCAAATTTTTAAAATCTCATTTAGTTTTCTCGCTGCTGAAATACACACTGGCACAATTAAGTAATGGTCTACTTTTAAATTTGACGTAGACTGTGAACCTTTTAAAGTAGAAAGCTAAAAAGAAGTAATTTTAATTACTTCTTTAATAATATACAAATTGCAAGTCTTAAATAATATTTTAAAGTCATTTGATAAAGAGAAATAATATTAAAAAATTATTTAATTTTAATTATATTTTTTCTCTTTTTAGTTCAAAAAGTTCTTATGATAAAGTGGATCTATTTAAATGCAATTAGTCAATTGAACTATAGATTGTTTAATTTATGTAAATTTAAAAGATTAAAGCGAAAAAAATGTATAAAATATACATAAGCTATATTTAAACCGAAATCTCTGATAGCAACTATCTTCCCGTCACGATCGAAAAACAGCCAACACCCGAAAAGCGAACAAACATCACATCGCCGAAATCCAATCGGAAAATGCTCGCGGGCCGATTCGATTTTATTCATAATAATTGCGGCGGAAGCGAGGGCGCTTTTCCGGCGGATTTTCCCGACTCGCCGCTTGCAAGTCACGTAGTAATTGCAATTGAAAACTTCGCCATAACTCGCCGTAACAAGAATTTCCCGTTGCGCCTGAGAATACAAATATTTTTTCGCGGGATATAGGAAAGTGGTGGGCGTGTGCGGTTCTTCTCAATCGATTTGTCTTGAACGAATACTGTGAGTTGAAATTAATTTTGAAACCTGAAAAAGGTGTTCGAATTTTTTATATACATAGTTTTCCCGATCAATATAATATTAAACTGAATTTGTATCATCGAACTATATGTACAATGCAAAAACTATTCTGTGTTTTATACTTGTTATTTGATATTAAAATCATAAAGAGAATTTGAATACTAAAATATATTGTGTCATAAACGATTTTAGGCTGCGATTTTATCCATTGGTTGTAACTTTTGTTGCTTAATTTTTGTGATCGATGGAAGTTGATACTTAAAAAATTTGAAGGTTTAATGTTGTGTATAAATTTGTATTTTAGGGTGTTGAAAAAAGGTTGAGAAGGGTTGGGTTTGTGTACATATCCGCCTCGGTGCGCGTAAGTGCCTCACTAAGAAATGAGTTATCCTTTATTGATTTACCGTTTTGTTTTCTGTTACGAGTGTTTGTCTTCTTGTTTTTTTGTTTGTATAAAGTGGATGATTGAAGTAAATTTTAGTGTAGGCGTATCGTTAAGAAGATTATATTTTATATTTAGGTGAAAACACCAATTTGCTTATTGGAAGGTCCATAATATTTCATTGTGTTTATGAGCAATGTTTCTTTTCTCTTTCAGTGAAAGTTAGGTTAAATTTAAATTTAAAAATTTGTCTATGAATTTTTATTTTATAAATAGTGAATTTTAAAGGTTTTTCTAAATTAATAAATAGAAAAATATTCGTAAACAAGTTCAAAATATAATATAATATAATAAAAATCCAGTTTAACGATTGGAAAAATTTAATTTTTTAATAAATCCAGTCCATCATCAAGAATAACTGACCACATCCACACACACTCAACACCACTAAAAATTTCAAGCCCGCATTTTAAAAGACTCAAAGCTCAAAGCCTTCAACACCCACCAACACCACCCCCGAATCTCTCTCCCACACACCTTCCGCCATTAAAAATTTCCACAGGCGCACTCTAGATGCATCGAACATCAAAAACCCATCTTTATTTTTAATCCAGCGACACTCTCGTCGAACTAATTTTTTTCCGGCGGCCAAAGCCTTTTCCTCGCAGGCCGCTTTGTTCGAAAGAATTTTTAATCTCGACTTTCCGTGATGAGGCCCGGTTTTACGGGGGGTTCTCCACGTTTTATGGCATTTCAATGTCAACGGCGCTCTTGTACACTTTTTTTATCTATCTGGACCCGGCAGCTTTATATCTTATTTTTTATTTTTTTCCGCTGCGGCTTTATCCCGTCCTTTGATCGCGAAAAGGATTAAAGATACCATTGTGTGGCATTATAATAATGCGGGGCCGAGTTACCTTAATGAAAATCTGTCGAGACTGAGTCGTACGTATTTCAATTTGCCGACTCTGACGAAATCCGTTTTCGTCTCGGTGCTCGCGAATGTCCGGATTTATATGTATATTATATATATATAAATAAATATAATATTGCTTTTTTCCGCTGTGCAAGCCGGATTGTCGTATTAATCAAAATTTTGTGTGAAATCTCGAAGTAATCTTGTTATAATGGATGTTTTTTCGTTTAATTGTTTGGGATGACAAATGATGCCGAGTTTCCAATGGGATGGTTTCGGAAATTAATAGATGTTGTGATAGATATAAACAAGATTGATATTGTGCATTTTGTATTCAAATCACAATTAATTGTATAAATATTAAATAAACAAATATTATATTTTTGATCTGTTGTAAATCAATAGTGATTTTTTGGTGAAATTCATTACTTTTTTGATCATTGAAGTTATGCAATATATTATAATTTATAATGTATAAATAGATCAATATTTAAAGACGAATAGCCTGATATTATACTTTTTAAACAAGGAATGGTTTCAATATTCAGATTCCAGAAAGTTATAATAAAAATAAAAAAATACACGCGAGACTGAAAAATATATCCAATTTTCTCATGTATCTAAAAATGGACATCGTATAAGCTAGATAAGATAATAAAAAAAATAGAAAATCAATAACAAAAAGTAAACAATCTAACATTTCTAAAAGAAACAAAATGAATATCCATTACAATATTTCTGCAAAAAGATAACAACTATGTATATCACAGATATCATAACATTTTACAGAATCCTTCTCTATATTTAGCAACCCCTACATTATTTCCCATTGAAATGCATCAGTTTCCAGCAAATTTCGTGATGAAATAATACTTGACACAGTGACCCAGTTTTCTCATCTTCCAACGCCTTTTCAAACTACAAAATATAAAACACTATCCGACAACCGTATATTCAACTACCGTTTTGCGTCATGATTGTTCCCGTTTTTGGGAACAATCCACAGGTCCCCGGCTGCGCGTCGAACGCATATTGTTTTCCTGGAATCGTCCAAACAATGAAATGAACACAAACGTGTTCCACATATCAGTTAGTGTTATAGTTTCGATTGTAAACTCAATCGTAAATGTGTGAGTGTACGGTTATGCTTTCACGTAATTACATTGTTATCGCTGGAAATTGTTATTACAATGTCAACACCATTTTCATAATTTGTGTGCGGATCGTTTGTTTTGTCATTTTGAAGAATGTGTTATTATAAAGCATGATTTGTTTATTGTCATAAAATAATTTTGAATAAATTAACATTGAAATAAAGAGTGACGATATTCGAATGGAAAATATATTATAGTTGGCTAGGCATTTTTTTAGAAAGCAAGATAAAAAAGCATTTTTCCATTATTATTTCACTTTGCACAAGCAAGATGATAAAAGAAGCAATACGTATGTTTCGAAAAGTAGTACGTTTATTTACCGTTTTCGACGATAAGGAGAAAATCACTTGTAGCCGAGTAGGAAAAGTAATACGGTAGAAATAACGACGAAAAAAGGAGTGTTTCGCGTTTTCTCGCTTTTCATTTCCGAGTTATAATTCAAAGTGACGCTTTTCCTTTCATATCACTCTAGGATCTCTCGCTCGATGTGTATGCGTATATTTATTTATATATACCTACACCCTGGTGTAGTACGTACACTATGAAAATGTGCGCCGTCGAGCGGTAATTTCGTCGCACACAGAAAAAGCACTCTGCCGTACTTATGAATTGATGTGTACGCAGATCATTTAAAAAGTCACAAGACTAATTTAAATTATTGTATTTCAATATCATATTTTTTTCATATATAATTTATTTAAAAATTAATCGAAAAATATGAGTTTTTCAATATCATAGAAAGTTTGATTTTTTTAAAATTATTTATGCTCCAATAAAGAAAATTTGATAGTCAAGTAGTTCAAACATTTAAAATAATCATCATTTTTTCATCATGATAAATTCTACTCAATTTCTGTGATGAATAAAAAATAAAAAATTCCAATGAATCCTAAATTTTTAATTGTATATGAAATAATATAAAAAATAAACATTCAGACTCAAATAACGCGGTCTAGTTTCAAAAACACAGCACAACATACAAACACAAATCACGTACAGTACTGGCAGGGGAAGCTTTTCAAGTTCGAGCCAGATAAACGAGTAAGCTCCTAGTTATAAGTCCGAAAGCTTCAATATTTCTCAGCGAAGGTGCAGTTGAGCGAGCATGGGATCCAGGGCGAGTATGAGGAGTGCTCTACGCCCACCATAAATCCTTCTCTATGTAGATTGATAAGTCCTTTCGCTCAGCCAACTTCCCCATGCCGCAGCACCGTGAACCATGTAGCGCCGTTTCGGATTTCCCTTGTTCCCCGTGCTAGGACTCGCAACGAAATTTCCCAGTTCCCAGTTTGAATCGCTTCGGATTGTGTACAGGGTGATTAGGCTGTGGTTTCGATGATCTGGTTTACTGTTATAGAGCGTGTTTGGGTACGTGTCCGATGGTGTTGCATCGTGCGAAGTTTGTACTGATAGTGAGATGAGTTCGTTTGAATTTATTGTGTATTATCTGCGGAAGTGTAGTATGCTTATCTTTTTTTATAGTATTTTTCTTTTAATAATTATTGAATGATTCATGTTTTATGCGATAAGTGATATGGTCGGGTAATAAATATAATTGGGTGTCGTTAATTATTTGGATTGGAGTTGTTTTGAGAGCTTAAACATTAAAAAAAAATATTGTTTTAGTTCTGCAATTTTTTTATAATGAGAAACTGTTAATATCATATATTATGTTCTGAAAAATCAACAGATGACAATTTTTCTCTCATTTAAAAATAAAAAAGTAAATTAATACATTAAATTCAAAATTTTGTAATATTATACATATTATATCAATGGTTTTGTAAATATGTACGAGTATAACGAAACTTATCGAATTTATCAGTTTTTATCAATAATTAAGATTGTTAAAGTCAAGTGATAAATAATGTAGTCAATACTCAATAGTATATAAATAATTACCTTGATTTTTGTGTCCGAAATCTATAAGGATAAATTTTCCCTCTATCAATTTTTAAATAATATTCTAAAGTTCTTAACTTGCAATCGAAATAATATTACGTTAATATTAAGCACAAAAAAAAAATCAGAAATTAATAAAAAAAAACATCATTTAAATACGAATCTAATGATATATGTACATATTTAGACATTATTTACCCATATTTATTGCAGCATAATTTTTTCAAATATGAAAATTAGTCATATAAAATCACCCTGTACGGTTTGCGCTCGTGTATAATATTTACGTGGAGAGTTTGGATTTTATCCTCGGCGGATTTATTTCTCATTATGTGTGTTTGCTACGCGTGTCATCATCCATTGTGCGAGCTGGGAGCGGTTCGGGGACGTGTGTCGTATAAATTATGTGTTTGACACTTTTTCATGCGGCGCGAAATAAAACTTGGTCATTTTATTTGTATTAAAAAAGTTTTTTATGCGAAAGATATGACCGACTTTTCGGCGCGCGTATATTTATACGGGGAAAAGAAGCCCAGGTGAGATAAACCCGCCGACGTTAATTTGAATATACTACGAGTATAGTTAAATAAAATTTGTATATATTATATGTATAAATATAAAACGGTGGATCGATGGAAATTTTACGTTATATCAATATGTTTGTTTGTGAAACGTATTTGGGTTAAGATAATAGATTTTCATTAATAAAAGTCAATCGTTATAAAATTAATTATACGAACATTCAATCTATTGACACTGCTGAAACTATTTTATTAGGTCGGTGCATATGTTTCATCGTATTTTTTCGGTAGTCAAATATTTTGCTCCTATCTCCGAACTATTATAATAAATAACATCTGTATTCAAACTATTCTATTATGCGGAGGATTCTTTCTTTTCAGTATCTGTTAAGTTTTGGCCTAGCCAGTGAACAATAAACAGCCCGTAGAAAATTTTGAAATATCTGATATAATAATAAAATGCATTTTTGTCATATCTCTTTAAATAACTTTTCGAAAAGTAACAACTCAACCTCGGAAACAAAAAAATTCTTGTAATTTACACAGAAAAAATGTATAATAGTTAACGTTAGAATCACTCAGTTATGGTTTTCATAATTGAGATCTGAGGATTTTTCATTAACTAATAAATATGTTGATGACATATCACTGGTCATAACTAATGCTAATCCACACCAAAATAACAGAAAGATCGTGTTAAAGGTAATCGATAAAGAAGTACGATATCTGTATTGCATCGATTTGGTTTCAAAATGCAATTTTTTATTAAAAAAAATACGATGAAACTTTTGCATTGACCATTAAGTCAATGCAAAAGTATTACATAATAGTAATAATACCTACCTTTTTCTTTATATAAAGATCGTCTTTTTAAGGATGATAGCGAAAAGGTCAGATGATAAAATGCCAGTTTTATTGTGCCCTGATGAGGGGTACATGTTCCGCGTTATTCGGGTCAAATCGACCATCGGGATTTTCCCATTTCGCTAATGGTGAAATAGCTTTCCGAACGGAGTGTTGGTCCGTTTTGTTTCAATATTTTCATCCTGAATTCCTTTTCATCGTTAACGTGCCGTTTTAACGGCGGGAAAACATTGTTTTTATGGCTTCGAAACGTTACAGCGCGTTCGTTCGTATTGTGTCGTTAAACGACCGACGTGTATTATTCGAACGTTTCTCGTCAAACATTCTGAAAAACAAGAATCGAAAATTTGCAAAGTAATTAACGAAAAAATGGGGGTCGTTGCGCGGTTATGACTTCTTTCAAAGAAGAAAGAAAGTTTTTATTATGTAAACGAAAGCGAATTCAAGAAATTTTTATGTTCTTAATTGTTTTGGAATATTATATAATATATCGAAACTATGACTGTTTATATTATTTAAAGGTTATTTGATTATATAATTTGTTTATTTTGAATATTGGAATTTGGTAAGAATGTTCATTGATATTTATGATGTTGTATGAGTTATCGCCATTTGATTTATGTAATCTGGTCTTATACTCAAAACAAACAATAAAATATTGTAAGTTGTTATATAATGAATACGAATGAATTTTCGTAAATTTTTTATGTAGAAAAAATATTTTTACTATATTTGAGGTTCTAAAAAGATAAAATGATCTTATCAGTATTATAAAAAAATAACTAGTATCACTTTCAAAATAAAAGGCTTATATAATAAATATGACAAATGGTTTAAATATGACATCTTAAGTTTAAGAAAATTTAATTTTGATAAAATATATGTAGCATGTAAATATGTATACTATCATTATTTCGCGATGGTACAAGGTTATATAATTAAAAAATGCATACGTAACAAAAATACGTGTCTTTATTAACCGTGAATTTGATTTGTAAATACAGGATACATAATTCTCTGAACCACATAATATACACAACGTAAATATCAAAAGCCTCAAATACAAATCACTCTAAACAACAAAAAAAATTAAACTATCACATTCGCAACACACACGCAAACCTATCAATTACACCGAAGCATCCAACAAACACAACCAGCACACAAAAGAGCAAACAGAGCCGCTGTGGGAAATCTCGAAAGGGGAAAAGCGTCGTGCGATTTTCCGAGCACGCCTCGGCGATTTCGAGCCGGCTCGTAACATCTTCCGAAGAGGGCACGTGAGGTTTGCCCCTTCGCGGCTAATTTTCCCCTTATCCCCTCCGAAAGGGGACCCAGTGGGCTTCGGGACCCAGTTCGGGGGGTGGGTGGGTGGAATTTTCGGGAAAAAGCTGACCAGACGCTCCCCGGGGAGCCACTCGTCTGCCTCCCGGATGACACGGAGCGTCCCGGTTATTGTCGGCAAAAATGGAAAACAGTCCCGAGTTTTTCCCGACTTGTCGATTTTCGAACGTGTCGTGCTGTTTTGTAGGGAAAATGAATGTTTTTTATGGCGTTTGTTTGTAGTGTCGGAAAAAAGGCTAATTGAAGCGCCCGGGGGGAGGATTTTTGGATCGGTTTGTTTTTGTATAGTTTTTTTCTTGTTGGAATTTAAAATTGAATTTTTGTTCTATTTGGAGTTTGTTTTTTTTTTTTTTTAAATTAAATTAAATTCGGATGTAGGTGTGTCTGGCGATGATTTTTTTGTTGAATAATAGGATGGGTTTCGGATAAAAAAAATTGTATTTCAACTTGGATTTCCAAAATTGTTCATTGATATTATCAAAATAAAAATATATGTCTTTTTCAAATCAGATTTAAGTTAAAAAAAAAACAATAACTCAATGATAGCAAAATTAATCAATCCGAAAAATTTCAATATTTATTGATAATCTTTTTTTTTTTTTAACTTTAAAATAAGTTCGTTGATTTTATTACCATTTGTAAGTTCTTTTTTAATAACAGGATGTCGTTTCTGCCGTTATTGATAATGCTAAAGTATTTATGTTAATTCTTAAAAAAATACTGGAATTATTAATAATGGATTCTAAATTGTAATATCATTCGATATCAATATTTTGAAACTGAGCCACAGAATTAATATAATACAATGATGAATTAAAATTTGTAGAATAAATATTACTTTATACAATAAATTTTAATTTAAAAATATGAAAATACTATAAATTTATCTAAAAAGGTAAAATATAAATTTTAGATTAATCACTCGTATTCCCGGGAAATTTACGTCGCCAAACAAGCCAATCGATCGCCCCGAGACGCCTTAATTGATTTGTCGGACATTTTTCGTATCAAAGCTGTCGTTTTAACCGTCTGTTTGAACTTTAAACTGGCCGCTGTCACATTAAAATTTGATTATGAAATTGCCCTTGATAACGTAATAACTTTTACGCGCGGGGTCGTAAAAACGAATTAACCTTTTCGACGCGGTCGACGCTTGCGGAAAACGTCAACCGTCGAATGTCTCCATCGTTTAAAATAAAATACCCCGTCGTTATTTTTTACGTCCAACGAAATAAACGATGAATATAATAATTTCTGCGGCGACGGCATCAGCTGAAAAAAGTGACGATTTTATCACTTTTTTTTTCACTCGATCGTGTTTATCGTCGCGAATGATATCACGAGAAAAATATTACTGTGATTATTATCGTACATTCATTCGTTATTCACTGCTGGATTATGACGTTTCTTATCCACTCAATTTTGAGAATCATAAATCTTTTTTTTATTTGCACCGATCTTGTCTATTTTGTATTATTTGTTTGTTTGTTTGTTTGTTTTCTTTTACGATTTCTCAGATATCATATTACAACTTCACGTATTAATTTACTATTCATATACTTTTCGTATGGTTACCCCAATATTTATATTTCACAATTAGTATCTTTAACAAGTCTACAATATCCATCACTTTTGTATGTACAATATTATTCCAATTTTTTATAAACTTTTTTATTTGCAATATTTTTTATGTTAAGTATGTAGTAATACATATATCACACACAACAAAATCAGATAAATTGATCACAAATACCTTTTTTTAATAACTGTTTTAATATATATTATCAGAATTTATTTAAATAATAAGACAAGGACTAATTTTTCTAAATAACATCGGTAAAAACGATTTTCGATGTTGAAACATTGCCGCGGCACTTCAATGTTGTATCCGTTTCGATACACGTTCGGACCTCTTTGACTGATTAAATTAATTTACTTTGATCGGAAAAAAGATTTCCTTTCACGGTATCCTTTCAGCCGTATAGTCGAAAGGAAATAATACCGACGAACCGAGTGAACATAATGAAATCATAGTTATACGAACGGACGAGTTAATAAAAATCGAATTGGAAAATCTCGCAGGAATAGCTCCAGACGTATTGTGATTTCCACATTTTGGGAAATGCGAGGATTTCTTTTCGTATAATAGAAAAGCGAATGAGCCATATTGCGAGAGCGAATGCTTGTGAATTTATGTCGGTAATCCTCTTATAATATATATAAAAAAACGTTATGATTTATTTTCCAATCTACGATTTGTCGATCGTTTTTCATGATCAGAAATTTTCAGTTTAATCCGGCCGAAATGATCGCTTTTTACGGGTCAAAAAATTATATTAGATTCAATCTATGTCGTTTTTTGCACGAATATAAAGTGAACCGTAATCAATTTGAACCACTATTAGTATTCATATTTTATGATCACATATTTCGAACGTTTATACATATATTCGATTATAAATTCAAATGATTTCATGATTCGCGGAAATCTTATTCAGTTACCAAATTTTGATTCAACACACGTCAACATATCATATTTTTTATATGAAAAGGATTATTTCGTTTGGCACCACTAAAAATCATTTTGATATATCCCTTTATTACACTTTTAACGAACCAAATAAAGTGTCTTTAAAAAAACAAACCAGAGCATTTCCAGATATGAAATATTGGACCATTTCAGATAATTCACATCAATGTACAAACACAGAACACCGGAGGTATTTAATATTGACAACCCGCAATAATGAACGGAAATGAATAGAGTGTGCGTTTGTTTCGTCGGCGGAAAAAAGGGCGTCAACGCAGTCAATTTGATTTAAAACCGGGGTTTTTCGACCGCCATGAATGAGGGGCGTATTTTTTTTATTACACCATACATATATAATTTTTCGAGTTTGAATGTTTCGCCGATGTGCGACAGGTTTACGACGGGAGAGATGCTTTCCCGTTCCCGTGCTTTTGCTGTGTACTCTCCAGGTTCATCTCGAGTATAGTAAACGTTAGATTTAAGCAAAATATTTAATATATAATTCTCGATATATATTCGATTAATCGTCTTTCTGTCAATCGAGCTAGCTTCATCCGACCGTAAATGATTTCATGAAGATTTATGACGCGAAAATTTACTGGCGCTCTCAAAGCAAGTTATGAGCCCTTCTAGTGCACTAAACACTCTTTTTATTATAAAAAATATGGCTAGATTTTAAAAAACGGTGTACAAAACTATTTTATGATGATGTTGATTTACCAAAAAAAAAAATTAAGGAATCTAAAATTTTATAAAATAATCTATGAAAATAATTTATATGTAAGGTCGTACACCAGTGATTGAACATGTTCCAGTTGTTGGAAACTCTTCATAAAAACGTAAAAATTAAGGTTTTCAAAGACGATAATCTTTCAGAAAGGGTACCATAGATAAGATGTAATAAATAGCTAATCTATTGCACCCTTTCCGAAAGATTATCTTCATTAAAAAACCTTAATTTATTCGTTTTTCTGAGAAGAGGTCAATTACTGGTATATGGAAAATCACTGGTGCATTACTTCAGTATAAATTTTTCTTCAAATCGATATAATATTTCTTAATAATTATGAAAGTGAAGACTAATTCACTGATAATTAATTCTCACGATGTTGATTTAAATTAATATAAATAATAATAATAAAAATAATTGAATAATATCAATGAAGGGTTGGTCAATAAAAGAACAAATATTAACTTTTTTTTTTTTAAAACTTTCTAAAATTAAAATATAAATAGTAAACAAATATAATACGATCCACCTGTACCACACAAAAGGGATGGTCCTGTGTATAGGGGTGGTGGGTGGCAAAGTGGGTGGGATCGTCGTAAAAACGTGCGTAACTGCCGACACAGGTAAATAAGGCGAAACTCCCATAAAACTTTCGCCCGTTCGATATGAAAATGAGCGTAAAACGGGGCACAATGAGTCCGGGACCACTCTTTTCGAATCGCTGTCCTACCCCTCTTGGCCACCCCTGGATCAAATCGGGGGTCCTGTTTTTCCGATACCTCCCGATTGCTACTCGTGTCGGGTTTCTGGATGGGGATAAGTGGTGGAAAGTTTGAAGAAGTTCCGTGCGATCGTTCTGTGTGTGGATTTTTTTTTAATAGAGTCGTAATAATAATGTTTATTTGTCGGGTTGAGTTTCTGCGAATGTAAATTTGTACAAATAATAGCGGGTGAAGTTTCGTGATAATTGTTTTCGTAGTTAGTACGCAAACAAAGAAGGCTCGGAATGTATAATAAATAAATTTTCTACAAAGAAATTTTATGATGTATTTGTTAATTAACTAAATGTTTGAATAAGTAAAACATAATCATAGAAGATATTTCGTGAACGAAAACAGAAAGTCAATATTAGTACACGAAAATTAATACATTTTTCAATTTTTATTACAAATAAAAAAAGAATTTTTTTGTAAACACAAACAAGAAAATATTAAGATTTAATTAAATATAAAACATAGCCGAAATAATTTATATATTAGGGCAAATAGAAACGGCACACATTAAGCACGATTCTGCCGAATACACCGTTAAAATAAACACTTTCGTAATAAAAAGCGATTTGCAGTAAAATACGAATAAGCGTAACTAATTTACGACAGAAATAAATTGAAATATATACCTTCATGTAATAAATGAGCAAAATTCGAAGGTGTCGCAGCGAGGACCACCCCAAGTATGATTGGCGCAAACGAAACGACCATAAAACGTAAATTCGCAGAAGATAAAAAAGGTGTTTGAAAGGCGATAAAAAAACGGGTTAATAAACTGAAATGGCAGAAGGTATGACATATAGCCGGACACATAAGAGCCTTATAAACGCGCCCCTTTATATAGAATGAAGGGGTTAAAGAAGATTCGTATGAAGAATGCGGCAGAAACATGTATGCGCTTCGAATTTGATATTTTTTATGTGAAAGACTTATTTTTGTATCGTATTTTATAAAGCGAACTGTTGATATGTACTCGTATACTAGGAATGAGTTTAAATGTAACACATTTAAATAACTCCGTGCTGTGAGTGGAAAAATATTCAAAGGGACTGATTGATTGAATAATTGAAGTTGAAGTCTAGATTGAAAAATTTTCAGTTACGGGACAATATAAATAAAATAAAAACGTTCTCGACTATGAATCGAATGTGAACATGAAAAAGCCTTTGTTTAATATTAAATAATTGAATTACAAGCTTCTCTGCATTGGCGCTTTCCCTTTTTTTTGGTTGCATTTCATTTTCTGTTAGTGCCATTTTTTTAGCGGGAGTCTATAATGGAATTCGGTAGTCGTGCTTGATTTGGAAATAACTGAATTTTTTCCATGCATTCGATATGCGCTAACTTTTCGACGATATGGGACGTTTGCAAATTTTCCGCGGAAAATTTTCCGAGAGATGCTGTTTGAATAAAAATTCAAAATTTCACGAAGCGCATCTCGTGTTTTATAATAACGATATGATCCCCGAACGCGATTTTGTCATATAAATTTAGTGAAACGTAAATCGATCAACAATAAAATTTTACAAAGCCGATCTGCATATTTTATATATTGAAACTCAACATAAAAATCAACGTACCAAACTTTATTTTACATCCACATCGCCAATAACCATTACGGCGCAAAGCAGCCCCGACAAAACGACGCAGTTCCCTTCGATTCTAAACTACCGTCGAATTTAGAAACATCTCGATCGAACCACCGTTCTAAAACAGGCGCCGACTACGCCCCCTTTTTCCCTTACAAAGGAAAAGGGCCTCTGTTTAACATAAAAATGCAGTTAAGCCTCGGAAAGTTGGCCGCGCGAAAGGCCCTCGTTTGCGCGAAGAAAACTCCTTTTACGACTTTGCTCGTCGTCGCGTTTTTGTTTCACTTACGCCTCGGATAAACGGGATAAAAAGCGGCTCAACGTCTCCATTTAGCTACTCCGAATGTCCGAAGGTTGCCGGGGATAGGTGGCCGTGGAAAATCCGCGGAAAAATCGCGTAATGATTCAGATTTTCGGGAGAAATGCGCCCGTTTTTCGCACCGTTGAAGATGGCGGCCGCGTTCGAAACTCGGGTCTTACCCGCGTTTATGTTTATGATTTTAGATGGCTTCGAAGCTATTTTGTTTTCGTTGATCGTTGGAGGTTTATGTAATAAATATTTATTAATTTTTTATTTAGAAATATATTCAGAATAGATTCTAACTTTTTTTTTGATAAAATAAATTTAAATAATATTTCGGATAATTTTTTTATAATCATGATTATATTTTTTTATTCAAATTATAGATAATAATTTTCAAAACGTTTAAAAAATTTGAATATTTTCTTTGTATCATAAGAGAAAGGTATATGTTTACTGTAATATGATAAAAGACGGGTATTGATATTATCCCTTACCGAAAAGTTTTAAAATGATGCATAGTTATATTCATATATAACTACGGTATTTAACTTTTCGAATCATTATATTATAAGACACAACTAAATCGATTAATACAAAATTTTCTTTTTTACAATAAAAAAATCAATTCGAAACTCATTCAAATTTTTTTCATCGAAACACTAGCAAATTACCGGGAAAATTTCAAAATATTTATATTCACAACAAACATTCACTACCGTATAAAAAAAATCCGAAACGTTAAATTTTCAATCGGCCAATTCCGGGCGGCAACTTTCGCCGAACAACTTTCGCATATTTCGGAATTTTCGCCGCTTTTTTCCCTCCGTTTAACACTGAGCGTTCTATCAAAGTGCGCGCCTACAAAACATTACATTATGTACAGTATAAAACTCAAAACGCACATAATTATGTACACGCGCACGTTGGCAGCACTGTGCGCGCATACACACACACAATGTGGACGCGTTTCGCTCCCTTCGGGGATAATTCAATATTTTATATTTCGCGCGCAAAACAATGGAAACACGCGCCGCATGCTCAAATTAAGATTGACACACACTCGCAAAACGGCGGTTCTCAAAGCTTGGATTCTGCGTCGGAAGACGACGGCCGTTTCTTTGCTTGGGTGTATTTAAGTAAATTTGTATATTGAATATATATGATTGTGTATTTTATGATATTAATGATATTATAACATACATATATGTATATTTTTATTGGGGAATTTGTTAAATATTTATTTTTAAAATTATCGATTTTTCTTTGTAATCAATTTCATTGAAAAAAAATTGAGTGATGAGTAATTGAGATGTCTTAAAATAATTTTTGGATTATTTTAATATCTGATTTTTTTTTTAAATCCTTATTATTTTTTAAAATACGTGGAATTTAATTTTAAGAGAAATTTTCATTTCAAAATTATTTGCTTACATATGTATGTATATGTATGTGTATCAAAATGATGTTGATATAAAATATGATTAATGAATTTATTATTTTAAGCTAAAATTAATATTATTAAATCTAATTTAACCAAAAAATCTAGATATTATTTAGACTATTGTAAATTAATTCTAAGTGCATTTTATAAATTAAAATCATAAACTAAAAAATAATGTTCATTGTATAATAATCAATTAAAAATTAACTATTTCGGAATATGAATCATATTATTCGTCAGGTATTCATCAATAATTAGTTGTCCATTATGGTATTATTTTAGTGAATCAAAATAATATGAATTTTCAATCATTATAATTATTGATGAGTACCTACATATATGCTTTTAATAATATAATGAAAATTCATTCGCACAAAACATTTCAGAGGGAAATGTGAAATGCTTTTATGAATGGAACGAATTAAAACCTTCAAATAAAACCTGAATGAAGCATATTCTAGTATAATACATTCAATTTAATTTCATAAAAAATCTAAATCTTTTTTAGATTTTTTAGTTCAACTTTACTCAACAAAACGGTGATTTTTGTAGGTTGAACATACAAACGTCTGTACTAATCTCGGTCGGTGTTAAAATTAAACCATCGGACATACGGACGTGTAACCTTTTTAGATTCGAATTTTAATGGGAAAACCTACGCTAGGGCTTTATTTTGATATAAAGGCCAACGCCCTTAACTCGCAAAGGGCGCCGCGACTCTTTTGTCTTTCGTTTAATATTATATTAATTCGCTTTTCTTAAATATCACGTTTAAAACGGACTCCACGCACAATTTTCGCCTTTGAATTTCGACATTTATAACATCATTTTCAAAACACAGATTAGAACTTTTTATGCAATAAACGACAAATAAAAAACATGAATAATGGCATTTTTTTTCCACGTGAATAAATGCACGCATAAAACAATGTGAAATATCGTAAGAGAGGCGTATTGAAAATCGCAAAAAATATCACCCGGTCACTTTCCATTGCTCGCTATATTCAGTGTACCGGTTATTTTCATACATTTTACGATCGTAACGCCAATATTTTCCGCAAAGCCTCGCCAAATTAATATTTATACGGGGATTAAAATGCGCTGCCTAATGGTTTTCCGATTTTTCCACAGCGCACACTCGACATTCGCAATTTTTTTCCGATTTCGTATAAGTTTACTTGTTCGTATTCGTTCACCGTAGGAGACTGCCAATTATTATAAACGCCAATAACAGCCGGGGAAATAATATCATGATAAAATTTGTTCATGCGTAGATTATTTGCCAATTATTTTAATTAATGCAGTTTTTTATTGTAAATGTTATATGAGTCATTTTGATATCGATGCGGTTAAGTTCATTGAACAAATTGAGGTAATTAAATTTATGGTTTCTGAAATTATTATATAAAATATTCAGAAGTTAAATATAGTTTTTAGACGTAAAAAAGGGAAGTTAATAAAAATCTTGAAAAAAGGGGTAACGATTAAATCTTTCGATGAATAAAAATAATATTATTAATATTTCCAAAAATCTGGAAATTTAAAAAAATTGACTTAAGTACATGAGCCTTTTAAATGGTTCATATAAATATTATTCAAAGGTAATTTTTGTTGAAAAATTTTTAAGTGTTATATTATGCAGAAATTACATATGCAATACATGAAATAAATTTGATTGTTCAGAATTAGGGATGTAATTACCGGTAAATGAATTTAATAAAAGTTCGACAATTTACCTGTAAATATTTTTTTTTTTGTGTTTCGAATATTACTGAAAATTGCCGTTAATTTTTTTTAGAAAATATTTTTTTCGGAAACGTCGATTTTTTTAAGTGTACGGTTTTTTTGGGAAAATATAATATTTTTGGTTTTATGGTTTTTTCGTTATTTTTTCTGGTTTTTGTTTAAATTTTAATTTACCAGTAAGTAAAAAAAAAATACCGGGTTATCGGTAAATGAAATTTTCAGTAAATCTGACATCCCTATTCACTATTCAAATATTTTCGTACAAAATTGTTCGCATTTATATTTTTAACTACATACAACTTTCTAGTGAGTGGATTTATATGGAAATTTAATCTCTTAAATTTTGTACTATATTTTTTATATTATAAAATTACATTAAAATTATTAACTTATTTAAGAATCGATTTTTTTTTCATATCAAAACTATACAACCACTACCAAAATCTTCAGAAACAACAAGTTTCCCCAACACCAAACCCAATCAAAATTTGAATCGCAAATACAAAACAATCTAACACAGCGAACGCATTGAGAATCATCGACTTATGCATTCACAAGTGGACGCTCATCCTTTGGGGCCATCTGCGAACAACCTTCATTAATGAACCGAAAAGTACATACCTTCAGCAGCTGCAGCAGCATCAGGATCTGTAGTTGACAGCAACACGAGCCCGCCAAGATTTATGGTCCCCGTCCCGTTGCCCGAAAGTGACACCGCCCTGTTTACCTTTGAAAAATGAAAATTTTAAAACAACTATAACCGAAAAACGCGCCGCCGACAGACATGCAAAAAACCCGGGGACGAGTTCGTTTCGAAAACAAACGCGGGCTTATTCGAACGCGATGAAAAAGTCGGCCGTACGTTGTGATAAATTGTTCGGTGTACGTTTGTTTTGTTTATGGGTAATGTTGTTGATGAAAATCGTGTTTATATCATTTTTTTTTTTAAATTAAATATTTTGGGGAAAGAATGGAGATCGGTTTATGAGATCAGATGGTTTTGAAGTTGAGAGGAAATTTTCGTTTTATTTTAATTAATTAACAACGTATTTTTTCATGAGAAGAAATATAAGGTGGCCATTGAAAGACTGAAGGAATAATTAAAAAAAAAATTCAAATTGGAAAATTCATAATTTGTTCATTTTCAATCTTTTTTATTTAATTTTTTGCAGATTATAAAGCATTTTTTGGAGATTAAAATGGTTCCATATTATATGACATTTAGCAATGATGAAAAGTAATTGGGTTTTTATATTCCAGTGAAAGACCAATTATTGAAACTCGAAGAAAATACCGGAAATATTTTAAGATTTTTAATAATAGATCTTTCATTGGAATAGAAAAATTCTACGAGTTATTCCTCGTTATTGGAAATCATACGTATTTAATTCTCCAAAGGTTTCTTTATAACATGTAAAAAAGAAAAAATTGAAAATGAACAAGTTATGACTTTTCCAAACGCTTCAGTCTATTAGTGGCGACTTTGTAGAATAAACGTTTCGATCATTTTCATTTAAATGCATTAAAGTTTTATTGATTGAAAATACGCAACAAAATATCTACCCGAACACAAATAAAGTTTTTAATGATTAGATACGAATCCATCAAACACTTCGATAACTCTTTATCAAGCGAAATTCGTGAAAATCATTAATTCGCCAAAACTAAAAACAAACAAAACTCGAAATTTCTCGAAGTTCTCGGCCGTTTTGAATGGCAAACACAAATACGTCCCTCTCGCCCCAACTATTTATATAAAAAATAATCGCTGCAACTTTTCCGCCGGTTGCGTGTTTTGAAGATTTCCTTTTACTGTTGCTCGTTTCGAGGCTCGGGGTCTTACGAGATAAGCTCACTCCTACCCGTTCCCGTTTTCAGTATTTCAGTACGTCCACTTCAGCGGCTTTCAAACTTCTCAGCTCCGTTTCGACACCCCCTTTTCTCCATTACCCCTCACCTATAGGGTAAATATTGTCCTGAATGTTCTCAATAAACGTTTTTAATGGTGGAAGAGTTTTCACGTGCTCGCACACCACGAAATCGCACTCTGAACAAACTTAAATTACGAAATAAGAGACCGTGGTAAACTTTGATTTTTCAATCAAAGGAAACACTACAAAATTAGCGATAGTTCGCGTACGTATATGTATTTTCAATTTAGTATGATTTATTTTTTTAATTTAAATACGTGTTCGAATGAAAAAATATGTATTCAACGTGATATCATATTATATTATACATTCATCGGATTTCAATTTTAAATTGGAATCATTACTACAATCGGTTGCCGTTGGAAAAAAAATTTAATTTGAATATCAACCCTATTTTACGATTGCAACAAAAAAAAATCAAAAATTTTCAGCAGTTACGCCATATTCCCGCGTTTAATAAAATAACGAGGGTGTGTCGAGCGCGATAAAAAAATATCAGATAATTTTTCCATTATGCGAAGAATGGGAGCGTTATTTTTTTCAGTTCACATCTTCAATGCATTCATATCAGGATTACGCTTATTATTTATGAATTATTTCACCCTGGTGAATTTCATACGACGACGAAAATTTCCACTCCCTCGGGACGTCTCAGCGACACGACGGGCACGCAAAAATCTGAAATAAAGCAATATTTACAACGAAAGAATTTTGCCAGGCAAATAATACTCGCAGAATAAAACAGCCCGTGAAATATCCTCATCCATTTTTCTTATAAGCTAATTTGTTTGACTGCGTAATCAAGTTTGAGTTAACATCTCGGCTTAAGGGCGTGACTTGATTTAACGGCAACTTGTTTTGGGCGTTGAGACGCATGTTTTCGGCTTTCAGACTTTTGAAACTCCTCAAGGGTTCGTACTACGCCTTCTGACTTGGTCAATATAGAACCTTACATGACGAGGTAATTTAATTTCGTCTATTATCGGGAAAATTGCGGAATCAGAGCGAATTTTGATGAAAACGCGAGGTTTATTTCGAATGATAATTTTTTCTGGAAAATTTTATATTGTTACTATATATTAAGATGAAATTTTTATTTATTAGACAAAGGTGACTTTTGAAATGGTTCATGTTACGATTTATGTTTGAAATAATATATTTTTAATACGATAAAAGAAAAATATATAATTTCGTTTCAAAGAAGATTGTTGAATTTAAATATTATATAAGAACGTTATTATATTAAGAATTTTTTTATGAAAAAAGGTATACAGATAAGTTTCACATATCAAATAAATACGTAAAATATATTGTTACATATCTTTTACTTAATAAATATATAATATAAGGATAATAAAACTTTGTACATTTTTCTTAAATAAATGGAATCTTGAAACATTTAAAACAACTTAAAATATATAAGATAAATATTATAGAATAAAACTCTAAACGTAACGTAAAAACGCAATTATCAAGCAAATCTTTTCACACAACAACTAAATAAACATACCATAGGTACATTACACTATAAACTACCTCACATATTATTATATGCAATTATAATATAATTCACAACTCATCAACATATCACGAACCTACAACCACCACACAAAGCTCCATACTTATCAAAAGACCCTTTACAACTACAAAATAAACAACCCAAAATCACAACACCTAAAAAGGAACAAACCCATCAAATTCACACCAGCACCGCTCTTCATACGACCGATTTAACCGCCTCACGAACCCGAGGTGTGCCTTTTGCGACTTTAACCGGAGACGTTCTCTAAAACGAACGAGGGCACGTTAAGTCCCCGTGTTTGCACAGTCTGCAAACGGGGACGTATCGTCGTGATTTTCGCTCCCTAGGGATCTAGGGATCTGGGGATCCCCACTTTCGTTCCGTATGTCAAATTGCAAATTGCACCGGCCGCGTTATCTCGGTGCATATACGCGCTTTCTTTATGGAGGGTGGTTTCGTTTTGTTGGTTTGGAGTGTGTGTTTTGATTTGTTGTTGTTGTTATGTGGTGGTTTGAGAAGTGTCGTTGTTGTTGATTGGTTAAGTTGAGCGATTTGTGGGGCGGTTGGTAGATGGATGTCAATGGATGGTTTATGTTGTCATTATTGAACGTAGTCTCGTTATTATTGAATAATGGGATTATGTTCGGTAAGGGATAATTCTAATATTTAGTTTTGCGAATGCTATCTTTTATTTATTACTAGATATTAAGATACATATATTGAGAAAAAATATATAAAAGATTCTGATAAAATTGCATAATTTTTGTCTTTTAATTTACACTAATTAAAATTCATATAATAATGATGATTGATTTTAAAAAATAACTTTAAATTTATATTGGCCAAATGATATTTATAATTATTGGATAATAAAATAAGGATTTAAGAATAAAACTATGCATAGGGCAATGACATCTGTGGTGGACCATGTACCTGTAGTTGACCATCTCTTAGAAAAACGTAAAAATTAAAGTTTTAATAAGCATCTTATCTATCGCACCCTTTCTGAAAAACTATCATCTCTAAAAATCATAATTTTCATATTTTTCTGAGAGATAGTCAACTATACGTACATGGTGTACGAGTATCACTAGTGTTGTACTTTTTTATAATTTTTCGACAAAATTTCGTTGAAGGATTCAATATTTTTGCCATTATTTGAAAAAATAAAAAACTTGAAATTAGTTAAAATAATAAGAATGAAAATATGTTTTTCGAAGAATACGTATATTTCGATGTCTGGTATGTTGGTTTTTGATTTGAGGTGGCCGATCCATACACGTGTAGCGGGATTGTTTGTTTGTATGGAAATTGGGGAAAATATGAGACGACCTCGAGGGGTTGCATGTAATCCGACGTTTTCTATTTGTTCGAGACATTTCCTTCGCCGATTCTGCCATCCTTGTTCTCGGGAAAAATATGAGTCATGGAAAATTTTGCTCTGCGTATTACACGCGTCATAGTGTTTTTTGTGATTCACATCCGCGACATGAATTTTTCTCTGAAAATATGCAGAATTTATAAAAATATATATGAAATTCGGGATGAAATTGAATTGGAATAGTTGGAGGCTTTTCTTGATTGCGTTTTGATTGAAGGAAATTATTCGAATTTGAATTAGAACGGGGAAAATTATAAATATCACCGAATATTTTTTGTATATGATATAGGGCGAAAGTTAATTTTTAATTTGGAGCCTTCCGCTCGTTTTCATTTGCAGGCTTTCGGGCAAGAGGAAAAAAGTTTATGTTTTATTTATGAAGAAAACTTTTTTTCATATTTTAATTTATATTATGAGCGACCGTGCGCGTACACTTCGTAAAACGCGAATTTTTGCAGGAAAAAATAAAAATAAACTTTAACGCAACTTTGACACGAAACAAAAAACGCTCGATGAACATCAATCATACTTTCTATCTCAAACCAAAATATAATACATTCACCCGAATTATATAGAACCGAGCAAGGCTGATTTGATTCATTACCATTTGAGAATTCTTAACGCAAAAAATTTTCAATAGAGATTGTTAATAAAAATTCTTGTTTACAACAACATCATTTAAAGGTCATATTGAACATAAAAATTACAATAATGAATACCTATAAAAAAATTTGGTCAAATATCAAATGTCAGGGATATTATGTAGAGCAGTTATAAATTATATTTGGGCGAAATATTTTTAAATTTTAATAACTATTATATCAGAAAAAAATACATGCAAGTACAAATTATTTTTTTATTATTGTGTCACATTAAGGTGGTTAGAAAATTATAAAAAAAATTGATCGAAAGAAAAAAATTATCAAACCAAATCTATATTTTTACATCTACCCATATTTTTTTATATAAAATTTTAGAATTTATAAAAATTCAATTAATATTTATTGTATATATTGAAAAAAGTTCAAAACTAAAGCTTAGAGCCACAACACACACACACCCTCATAAAGCACATCGAATGCAAGCTGCACAAAATCACTCCAGTCACAAATCAATATTCAAAGAGGCGCACAACTTTCCCGCCCAGAAGAAAAGTCCTCGCTCATTTTCCTCAGAGTTTCCTCGAGCAAAACTTAAGTGACGTTGAAAAATGGTGTTGAACGGTTCCGAACGCGCCGCACTTCAATCGGAACCCGCCCAGAACCACCCCCATTGCCACCCCCATGGCCGCCCGTGGCGTTATCCATTGTTTGTAGTGCATGCACACTGCCATGGAATGCAGGCTGCGGTTGCATATCGGCGGATCGGCCGTAATGCAGCCTCCTTTGTTCGAATTTCGAGACCGACGTGCATATTTCGTTGTGGTAATTGATATTCGAACGTCGGATAATGATGTCGGTGGGTAGCTTGATGTTGCATTAATTATTGTCGTGGGACGTGGCCGAAATTCCGTTGGATTTAAGGGTCGATTTGACTTATTTGAATGTGTTCGATTTGATTGTAAATTAAATATTATGGTATTTCGAAGTTTTTTTATATGGTATATTGATGCGCATTGAAGAAAAGTAGGTGCTTTCCCATTACAGTGATGCAAATGGCCAGTGCACTCACACTTACTTATTGCTAGTTTCAATCGTTGATTTGTAGTGAAATTTTAAAGCGCGGTTTCACTATGTTAAAATTCAATAATGTTTTACATTTGTAATTACAATTTAAATACGTTCAAATTTTTGTTGTGAGGCATGCAGCATTCCCTCAACCCCTACGTTCAGTTTTTCTAAAAGAAAAGTAGAAGTTATCGTTATAGAATTTCAAAATAGTGTACACGTGCTTTATACTTTGGCTACAAACTCACGATTTGACAGCTAGAAATAATTATGATAGGATAATATTTTATCAAATAATCTTACAAATAAGTCGATAAGTGACCGCTTTTTTATACTAATCGCATCACTTATCACTTAATTTTTATAATCAATAGTAAAAGTTATTTATTAATTTTTATATATATTTAAATATGATTTACATATATACTGGTTTAATTAATGATTATTTTTATTTAATCTGTTTATGCATGATTGTATTATGACCGTAGTGCAAACCGCGTGACGTAGAGAGCGCCCGGTAATGTCAACATTTATTTAGATTTTCATCAGCAAAGTGCACGGGATGCATTTAATGCATTTCCGCAAAATGAAAAAAAAATCAGTTTAAATACTATTAAAAATCACTTACAATGTCAATAAATTCCGAACGACGACCTGTCAAACTCCACTCGGCTAAACTATTATATAAGTAAGACTATTAGAGTAGGGTAGTTAGCTATAAGTAAGACTTTTTTTACATATCGATAACTTTCGCATTCAATACAATCCAAACACGAAAAACTCACATCTAAACACACCACAAATTTACATAAAAACTCCATAACAACATTTACATTCACGCGCTTATTTCAAATCCCTTAACCGCGGCGCACTGATTCAATAAAAAAACCCGGCGCACTGCTGCCATAACTCCGCCCGATATTTTCAATTATACCAACCGTTTTTATCGAGTATGTTAGATCTATCGGTGTGTGTATGTAAAATGTATGGTGTTTCCAGGCAGCTGCCGTGTCGCTGTCTTCCGCTCGTTTCTGCCTTCATTACGGCGAGTGGCAGCCTGTGCCCCGCAATTGAATAATTTATAACAAAGTTTCTTTTAAAATTGCACAAACACGTGACTGGCCGCCGTGAGGTTGCCACCCCTGACTGGTATTTCTATTTCGTCTGTGGAGAGTGAGCGGTTTTGAAATTTTTAAAAGGAAACGTCGCGCCGTTTGCAATCATCGCACGACTGTTGTGTTGTCAATGATATCAATTAGTGTCGGTTTGGATTGATTTTGATTTTTAATTTTAGAAATTTATAGTTGTGGAATTAGTTTATTGATGTTTTGAAAAAGCAATCGCATTGTATCGATGAGAATTAAAATGGTTTAAAGTTGAGATGGATGTAATGTTATTATGTAATAGGAATCTCATTACCGATAAATTTTCAATATTTACCAGTAAATAATTTTATTTTGTGTTTAAATATTTTTTTTTTTTTAGAAAAGCCGGTTTTTGCAAGTACTTTTTTGGTGAAAGATTTTTTTTTTGGAAAGTATTTTTGGTTTTATGTTTTTATCGGCTTTTCGTTATTTTTTTCGGTTTATACTTAAAATTTAAGTTATTGGTAATTTTCCAATTAGTAAAAAAAATTACCGGTTTATGAAAATTACGGTAAATCTGACATCCATATAAATGTAAGCTTCATAAGTTACTTATTAAATTTATAAAAATTAAGTTTTATAATTCGTTAAAATTTATTTTATCTTTAAGAGAGTAAAATATTTTTGAGATTTGTTTGCAAAGTGAAAGTAATTTAATTTTTGATTAAGTAAATTTAATTTTTTAATGTAACCCGTGACTTTTTAGATTAAAAACGTAACCATCTTCAAATGGCAAGATAAATAAAAGTGGTTTATTAAAAAATTATAACAAAAATAAATATAAATATATTTTTCATTAAATCAAAAAACCCATCAACCATATAAGCGGTCACATAACCATACGGCTTAATAAACAAAATATAAATATTTAACCATAAAACTAATATGATTTTTTCATCAAAAAAACTCAACATAAAATTCATTTTAAAACCCAAAACATCTTTACGAACATCCACAATCCTCGAACCCTCATCCATACGGAAACTAAACCCGAACCGAATGTTATTTCAAAACGTTAGCACGAATCGAAACGGACACGGGAACTATTATTGATAAAAAGGATCTCTGACGGATAAGAAGTCCTATGTTGACCCTCGGCGGGGCAATGGCGCGGAAAAACTGGCCTCGACCCGCAACTCGGGCCGCTTCATAAATCTAATATAACGCACACTCAATACAAACAAGGGAAAGGGAAATGGCACATAAATTGCTTACCTTTTTCAATATTTTATTGCGAACTAAAAAGCTGGTCCGAGACCGCAACTTGTGCGTATCGATTCTTCATTTGGGCGTTTCGCTTTCGCGCAAACTTGCCGCGCTTTTATGGCAGCTGTAAAATTTCGATCGTAAATATTATTAGGGACGACCGCAGAGCAATCGTGTGAAATGTACCGTATTGTTTGACTTTTATTTCCGTTTGATTATTTGGGTGGGGTGGGTGTTTCAATTTTCGCGATCGGAGATTTTCCGATTGAAAAAGGAAACATTGTATTCGAATAATTTTAACTTTCGATTCTTTTTAATATAAATGTGATACGTAGTATAATGCGGAACGAAGTTTCGAAAACTTTCAAATTTATTTCGAACTCGCCAGGGAAATAAGCGCGGATTCTTTTTTAGTGAAAATGAGAGATGCTACTACAAAAAGTTTGCGAGTTCGCGCAATAGTTATAATTGACTCACTTAAAAAATTTCACGTTTCGAAATAATTGAATAAACAAATCGTACATTTTGAATATATATGTGTATATTTACCTGAAATTTTCCTTTATAATGCGGCGGAAGAAGTCAAAAATTATGCGAACGATTCGATTTATTATAAGCAATTCGGCGTTATCGAAAAAATATTTTATTTATTCGAATACGAAACGGAATATATGCGATTTGCGTCGCATCCTTTTACAGTAACGATCGCCGGGGATATTTTTCGAATACGTTCTAGGTACATATGCGAATATATTGTGATATTCTATCAATCCGAAGACGGCGAGGACTCGTTCTCGTTTTATTTTCGATCCTCGGGGCGGACGAAAAGGTACACATTTCGAAACATGTTCCCGAATTCGCCACATCCCCAGAACAAGATTTGTTTTTCGAAAAGGGACCTGAAAAGAAAACTAACATAGTACTGATACGCGCGGATTATGTACTATGCCGAGTAACTTTAGATTTTTCCCCTTTTTTCGTCTATATTATGAGATAAATATGTTTGTTTTTATAAAGAATTAATGTATCAACATTTAATATCCACTAATTGGCGAAAAATTTCTCTCTAATCATCTTCCACTCTTGTCAATATGATACAATTCTGTAATATGAAGTTCAATAGCTTCTATACTATAATAATAACAATAATTCGTTCGTATGAATTTATTTTAATATTCTTTGAGTTTTTTTTTTGATTATTTGTAGTTTTTCGTTACAGTTGATAATCTCTATCGTAGTAGGATCTTGAGTAGGAAAATTGGCAGTCAGAAGAATGTTTTTTTGGCATGTCTGTCATACGAAGACGGGTTCAAGAGCCACCGCGGTATGTTCGAATTAATATTTCACCTTGTTTTGGTGTTGGAGTTGTTCCAAAGTCACTTCAAGCTGTTGTCGTCGACCCTGCTAGCTTCTGGACGATTACTGTTATTTCTTTGATGTTATACAACGCGGTTATCTTCACGAGCATAATGAGCTACGAATAACGTTCGAAATCGCGCATGAATAAATCAAGATGGATATCAGCTAAGAATTCACCTAAATAATATATATTACGGTTGCCATAATTCACGGTTAATAAAGTAAAATATCAGCATAGAAAAGAATGTGAATCTTATAAAAATAAGTAAGATCGAAACCGAATTTTCACGTACATATACGGAAAAAGGCACGACACAGATGGGAAAATAATGAGATTTTCTTTCCTTTCGATCGATAAAAATAAAGTTTGAAACACGTATCGTTCACGGTAGAGGTAGGCGTATTTATTAACGGCGATTCCGTAACGGCGTTAATCCGGTCTCGAGGCTCGTCTCGCATTCCGTTAAGCGGAACATATCGTTATAGGCCAAGCAACTGAATACATACGACCTGTTTTCAGATCGTATACACATATAACACTCACTATACACTCGTATAACACTAAGTAAGGGCCCACCGTGGAAACGACCTGTACCTAAAGTGCGGGAAAATGTTCGATATTTTTTCTCTCATACGGAAATTATGAAAATCGGTCCCGATTCAATTCAGGAACTCAATTTTTATGTTTGGTATTACATTGTTTTTCGTTTGAATCTGTTGGACAAATTGATCAAATTTATTTGAAGAGTTTGTGAGATAGTAACATCATCCATTGCTGTATGAAAACTTTTCAAATTCCTTTTTATTTTTATCAGTTTTCATTCCGTATTTTAAATATATTTTTTACTTTATCAATCTCTTATCTGCTTTGTTCTTCCTGTTTTATTTTACAGCCTTCCTGATACCATTCAAGAACTTTATATGTCCACCATATATCTACGAGTATATGACTAGCTTACTGTTATTTAAATTTTATTGTTCGGGCTAAAATATCAGCCACTTTAGTCAACTTTCTTATCCATGCAATATTACATCATAGTATTGTATATTGAATAAAAAATGAGATCGTTCATCAAGTATGACGTATTATTTTCATAGTTCGTTTACGTAGAAATATCGATAAAATTGTCGTTATTATAAGCATTAACCAATATAAATAGCGTTGGTTATAATAGAAACGCGACAGCCTCCCATAAAATAACACAATTAAACTCTCAATAAATACACCACAATGGCTTTTCTAAGCAAACGGCTCGCTTTAGTTTCGGCAACGCTCAATAACAATGTGCGTACGCACGCGAAGCTTTTGTATGCAATGTTTGCCTTTCAGCTGAAATATAGCGTTTCAATCGAATCGAATAACGTTTTAGATACATACATATACACAAACAGGCATTGTCTATGCAAATTCCGACGGACTATCAGCTTTTACCGTGCGATTTTCAGCACCCCCACGTCGAAATTCGCAATATCCGTTCGGATATGACCTGCAAATACGCTGATTGCTGCCGCAGATTGAAATCGACCAGAAATCCAATGTTCATACCCGTTCCATCTCTGCCACTGATTTTTCGCAAATTTATACGAACGTTAAAGTACGTCGTCGCGAATTTCGCAGGGTCGTCGTCCCCGTTTCCGCGTCCCTCCCGTCGCCTGTGTCGAGTTTAATTAATGAAAATAAACGTATGGTCGCGATAAGGAGTTGCCTCCTTTTGTTGTTGGTGAAAATTTTGGAAATTAACGCGAAAATCGCGCCCTCTCCAGAAAAGGCGTCCCGTTAAAGTTTTGACAGTTTGCGCGAGCGGAATGGTTCGCGCGGTGCCATCGGAACGCTTAGCGAGGCCCCACCTATTTATTATAATAATAATTAATTAATTAATAATTAATCGCGATTTTACGCGCCAAGTACGCCAAGTGACTGGTCGAAAGTTTCCGCGAAAGTATGGCCTCGTGATGTTTCGTGAGCGCGCCCGATAAGCTATCTTATTTATGGGCGGAATATTTTGTTAAACTGCGGTGTACTTTCGTTTATGTGCTAATTTCGGGGGAATACCTGCGAAGGAAATACGCGCAAATAAATTTGTTATAATGAATTCGTACGTTCTTTATTAATTAAATAATCTTTCTCATTGAGTGAATATTTATTTATCAAAATACCTATCGTTTTTGGTTTGTGAGTTAATGGGGTTGCCGTATATTATTCGAAAAAGAGGACGTGTCCTTCTTTTATGCTAGAATGTCCTCATTTTTTTTATTGTTTCGGTTAAGAAACAAAGTGTTTTTATCAAAAATAGATAACTTTGAAAAGTAGACTACATGACATAGATACAATCATAAATACTACTTCTATGTTATTTGATTTTTTTAATGCCAACTATGTAAGTAAATTGGTATTATTATACAATTTTCTTTCAATAAAAGGTATACAATTTCGATTTAATTTTTAATGGAATATTTTTATAAAAACAATTGTTATCTTTTGTGATTTTTCATCTTATATTTCTATTTATAATGTATTCAATTAACAAAATTTTGAACTTATGATTTATATGTTCATTTCAAAAAAGTTCATTAATTGAGTAAGAAAAATTTTAAATTTATTTCAGAGACTCTCTTCCCTTTTAACACTCATGAGCTGATATATCGGCTTTTCAAAATACCATACTTATTTCCTTATTTTAAATATATTTTGAACAACAAAAAATTAATATCCTAAATAATCAAATATTTTCTACAGTATTTATGGTTAATTAACGAAAATTTGTAGGGGATTAAAAGGGTATGAAAAATAAATGATGATAGTGAATCTAATATTGATGAAAAGTATACGAATGTAATATTCTTACTAAAAATAGTATGAAATTCAAACAATTAGACATCAAATAGAAAAAAAATCACAAAACGCGTTCACATACAAAGCCCGAGCGGAGCCTCTCTAAACGACCGCCGTAACTCTCCCGTTTCTACGAATTTCCGAAAAATTCCTTCTAGAACATTCATCCGACACTTTTCAGGATCCTGTTTATTTTTGTCGCCGGGACTCACGCACGTCCCGAACGACCGAACAGCCGTTTTCGGGGACGCGACCAGCTCGCAGGAGCTCCTTTCGATTTACGGCCCTTCCTCGGAGCATCTTTCCTCGTAAATCCGACGACCGTATCCTCCCACAAGGAGTAAAAGCCTACGACGAAAAAGCAGCCTTCCAGGAAGCGGAGTGGCGAATTGAATATTCCAGCGGATTCATTCGTCAGCGGTTTCGCCCCTTGTTACGGACGCGTTATTATTTTATTAGCGCGATAACTGGGTACGAGTCGGTGGCGGTTTTCTCTTTCGCGTAGTTCTGAGATGTCGAGGATATGAAGAATGGATGGAAAAAGCGGGAATAGTGGTTGCTTGTTGGTGTTAACGTGCGGTGTTCTAAGGAGGCGCGTTTGTGTTGGGGCGTGGGATGAAAATCTCATTTCGTTCTTGCAGAGGGACGGGTATAAATTACGTGTGATACAAACTCTATTTGCGGTGTTGTAAAATTTATCGATGGTGTTGTTTGGAAACATGGAAATTTTCTTTGTAATGAAAATAATTCATGGAAATATAAAAAAGCATGTGAAATATGAAATGACATTGTAAGAAAGGTTTTTCCGAGAAAAAGTTGTTATTTTATTATAAAATTTTATGCACGAATTTCAATTTATATTCTGAATATTAGGCCGAAAATTCAATAGAGGATCCTTTTTAACTCTATGAAAAAATAATATTGTTGTTTTCAATCTTTTGTTTCTCAAACAATTGCTTTTTCGCAAAATTATTACCATAAAAAAACGATTCAATCAAAAACGTCACTTGAATAATATAAACACTAATTTCAAACGATAAAAAGTTATATCGAAATACATCATACAGACCATCAATTATTTTACAGCAATCACAAAACATTGACTACAGTATGATTCATAGGCAAACACCGCAGTCATAAAATCATAACCCCAACTCGATTGGATTAATTCATAAACATACAAAATTGCGAAACGGCAAAGTTCCGCAGTAACGCCCCCGCAATACGCACATAACAAAGTGAATTGCGATATTTACACGATCGCAAACGCCACACACACATACACATATATACACACAAACGAATAGGTTTCGAGACGAAATAAATAATGAACATTAAAATGAAATGCCAAAAAAAGGCATCCAGCGCAGAACGGAGCCATTACTCACGGAAAGAATTACATCTGAGCACTTGTTCTCCTTTGTCTTGTTACGTATTAAAACGAACGCGCCGTTGTCGGTGATTTAAAAGCGCGTTTACCAGTAAACTTTTTAATAAAAATTAAATTATCCAATTGTGCCGGCTTTAATCCGGATGAGTTATTTTTCACGGTCCGGTCGGAGAGTTCGCAAGTTTATTAATTTTAATGTGAAAATTTCGGCTGCGAATGATGGGAGTCGATCGATGGTGTTAGGCGTTGATGTGATATTAACGAAATGCGAAAATGCGCTGATGTGTCGTTAATTATTAACGCAATTGATCGCCTCTAAGCGGATTTGATGTGAAGCCATACAGTTTACATGAAACACGCAGTATTTTCATGGTTTAGATTTTTTTTTAAATAATGAAAATATTGGAAAAAATCCAATTGATTTTTAAGCTTTGTGAAAAAGGAAGCAATCTGTAGATAGATTTGTTTACATACCAATATTTTGAAAACATCTTATAAAGAATAATTTTCAGTATTAAAATTCTTATTGAGCCTACCTTTGTATAATATAATTAAGGGTTGATTTTATCACGAAATTATAATTAAAAATTACAATCATGAAATGAAAATTATATCGAATGCAAACGATGACTCAAGAATTTAATTAACTAAAAAATTTCATAAAAAAAAAAAACAGATGCTTATACAACAAACGTTCAAGCACAGTCACTTCCATCCCGAAAGGGGTACATTCGAACAAAAAAAAGCCAAAATCAAAAGCGAAAAAAATCACCGCGAATGACGTCGGGTCGGAGGTCTTTTGTTAATATATCAAACGTTTAATGAGCTCGACGCTAATAAAATTTCTTTGTTGGGGAGCTGTGTGCGCGAAAACAATGGCGGTCGGCTCGAATGGCGGCCGAAATAAAAATACGGATTCGTTCGCGGGATTTAATGAAAGGGCATTACTCATCCTGCGGCTGCCCTTCGTTCCGTTGTTTCTAATTATGATACGTGCTGGGGCGTTATCTCCTACTACATTTTATTTTTGTATGTGTGTAACTTCGTACGTTTCCCTCTTGCGTATTTTATACGGGTGTTTACTACCAAAAGTCAAAATCAAAATATTTATGTTTTCGATTGTCAATTCGAAGTCTTTCTGATATTACGTATGATAATATGAGAAATTTAGCTCTCGAAGAATTGAATATAGAATCATATTTTATTGAATGATATTAATTCAATGATACGTTTATTTATTAATGATTTGGACGTGTTTAGTTTCGACCAACTTAAATATTCAATATACTTGACATAAGTATGCTGTTGAGTCCAAATTATACATACAACATATTCATATTTTGAAATATTAATGTATAAAATAATAGAAATTGCGAATTTTTATGCTGTTTCCCTAATACACGCGTGCTAAGAGAGCATATATTTTTTCACCGCGAGCTTTTCGGCTTGGCGGATCAAGTCTGCGCCGTGTTTTTATTTTATTTGCCTATTTTTTGCTTCGTTTCTCACATAAAAATTGCTACGGGAAGCTGCTGAAATAGTTAACAAAGCTTAATAATAATTTTTGTTGTGATTGTATTGATTTCTTGCCGTTGATTTTCCATTGAGTTTTCGTTTTTGCAAGTCAGCGCGTGGGCGTGGGCTCCGTCTGCGAGATGTGCGATTCGAATCTTTTCAATTCAGCGATTGTCCGTTCCAGTGTTTGCTCAGTTCCTATTTTTTTGTACATAGAAAGTATCGATGGTTGTTATCAAGATAATTAGAGCAATAGTTTATTTTTCCCTTGTGTATTTTTTCTATTAATAAAAATATGAAAAAAAGCCGATAACTACTACTATTACGAGTATATAAAATATTTAATATTATAACTTTGTGATTTTTCAAAAGAAATATTTGAGAATACTATTTGATTTTATTGAAAATCAACATTAGATAGATATTCGAACAAAATAAATAGATTATATAATTCTATTTATTATTGAGATTTTTGAACAAACTTCACAATTTCAGTAACATAATATATCAAGATGCTATTATAATAAATTATCAACAAGCTATCGAATATAATACAACTATTGTCTTTTTAAATTCGAATATGATTATCAAAATATAATATCTTCATCTTTGTATTTTGATTCCCTAAAATACATATTGGCCTATTATTTCAAATTATATCGTATAAATTAAACACGATACGGACAAAACACATCACACACTCACCTATCTTAACTCCCATCTGCAACAGCTCAACACCAAACCCACACATCCTCAAACACCTCACACCACCGTCAAAAAAGACCAGCAAACCACCATATACGTTTAACGAGACCGCTATCTTGCCAAAGTCAAATATTATCGTCGAAACGTGAAAACCTTTCGTTCTCGGACGTCTCCATCTTCGCCCCCTTTGTCTCTAGGCTCTCGCGCCCAAAGAGTGTTGGCCTTTTTCCTCAAAAGGCCAAAAGGCTTCTGCGGGGAACTCCCTCATCAGGGGCCAGATTGAAAGGGCTCCACAAAGGCGAGTGCCCCGTCAGCCGTGTACGTCCACACTTTTGACCCGGAAAAACCGCGGTCTTCAGAAAACGCCCCTCCGTGTCCTGGCCGATGTGAACAAATGGAGAATTAAAATTTACAGCGAAGTTGATGCGACCTCGTTTCAAACGATTCGAAAATGTCGAGTTTTTTAAACGAGTAATTTAGACTCTGTATGTATGCAGTTTCATTTATTCAACGTATGAACAGTATAATGAGTGCCAATAATATTTTAACGAATACATCGAGCTCGTAAGATAACAATCAATCTCTAATTAAACAAAGTGTCCTGTTACTTCATTTGTACGAATATAATTGAAATTCGACACGGTTCGGTTCAAAATGCGCGTTGGTATTAAATATTTAAATCATCGCCATATTCGATACGAAATATCGTATTTACACATCGGCGAACTTTCCAGCCGATTTTCCCCCATTCCGGAGATTTTTTATTCAACGACCACCTCGTTTAATTTGTCACAATCCAACTCGGAAGTGGCGCGAAATTCGGAAAATATAAAAAACCAAGATGATCCGATATTATGGAAACCGGCGACCGTAATGAATATTAATGCGCGAACGGCGCATCATCCATCGCTCATTGAAAAATGAAAGTCGCCAACTTTGCAGAAGAAGCCTCGAGTGTCAGTAGGCTCGGTTGCGGTTTTTTTCTGTTTTATTTTTCGTGGTGTACGTTGGCAACCCTTGTACTCATTAAAATTTCAAATTCGTTCCGTTAGGACGTCACCGTTGCAGAAAATTGGCGATCGGTTGTCAACCGGTGCGAAAAATTCTCAACAGATCGTCTGTTAATATTGATCGTATCAATCTTTGTTTTATGTTGGAAAAAAGCGCCGAATCGAAGAAAAGTTTTTTTATTAACTAAAATATAAATTGTGATACATTTATTTTATATATGTATATATATTTAACCGCAAATCTCGTATCTAAATAGAAAATCTCAATTTCAATCTCCGGAAAAAGGTGAAACTTCAAATAACAGAGTTCCTTATGCATTTACTCTGCGGTAAAAGTGCGCCCGCGTTTCAGGAGTGGCCTAATGAGTTTTCAGGAAAAACCGAGCTTCACTTCAAACACACACACACCTGACATACATCTATGCATACATTTGGGCAACTCGACGAAGGCTTTAAATGTACGAGTGGAACTTTGAATGTCGCTAATGCATTAAGGTGCGCAAGCATGCACGTGTGCACACGTCGCTAACGATGCATTTTAGTCGCTTAATGCACACGTCCCCCGAAGGCTGCATACGGTCTGATCGATGTATAAGCCTTAAATATATTGTATATGTCGACTAATTGAAACGATAAATAGTAAGGCTTCTAAGCGAAGAATTCTCTGTTCCAAGCTTTGTGTCCTAGACACGGGACGTTCTGAAAATTTTGTATCGGTGTAAAAGTTTAGTTGTACAACATTCATTATTTATTTAGAACATTGTTTCAGATTGATGTTAAATTTGTTTGAACGATATTTTACATATATTTTAGTCAACAATTTGATACAAAATTGAAATAAGAATACTCAAATGTATTTTTTTTTTATATCATGTTATACTATTTTTATTTTGATAAATTCAATCAAAATTATATTATATAAATCAACTAGTATTATTGATCAAACTTAAGTTTGTGTATAAGTATGAAAAAATCTTAAAACTTAAAGTGAAACTTTCAGGAAAACCCACTTGCTAGTATATTTAGTATTCGATGCATCGATCGTTCGCGGTGCGCGGTTTTCTCCGAAACTCCACTAAAGTTCCATCTTTAAGTTTATATCGCTGAAATGTAAATGTTTTTTCAGTGCAAAAACGTAGTAAGGACGGAAAAAAGTTTATCTTTTAAAACGTGCGGGCGAATAACTCTTCTGCCACGAAGTTAGATGCTCGCGGGCTAAAGGTTAATGCGATAGATTATAAAGTCGGAAGTTTCACGACTCGAGATTCTTGCCAATTTTAAGTGTTTCGCTATAAATTAATAAATATTATTATGTAATAAATTCTCAACATCGTGAAGAAATGAAATTATTTTTCAATTTATTCATATTAAAGAGTTAAAACAATGGAGTCCGCAGAGCTTAATTCAATCTATGCAGTGTTATTCGATTTGTTCCGCGATTCAATAAACGCAAATGAAATCGAAATATTGTTTTTGGAATTATCTGAACGTCGATTGATTATCACATCAAACGATATAAATCAAAATTAACACGAATTTGACCGATCAATTAACGAAAATTTTCATACCATAATTAACGAAAATTTCGACGAATCAATCTCAAATAAAACCATTATTGACCGAAATATTTGACCACAATATTCTCGAATATTACACGTGCAAGCTGAAAAAGCTTAATATCTACCAATCAAAGCCATAACAAAGCACCAAAAACATTATTTGAACTAATTGACGCTTCGACCGGTAGCAACGGAAATTTCATCAGCACGTACCAGAACCATCCATAGCTGAATGGTAATATTAATCCGGTTTCATCACTTTTCAGCACACGTGTATAATGCGCTGCTTCCGAGCTGAAAATAGAGCGGACCGTTCGTAAAAGGATTTCGCTATTTGAACGCGGATTATTTAATTAAAATCGACGTCCGTTTGTCGCGATTCTCGTTTTCAGAGTTAAATGTGAAAAATAAAGTGTTCGCTAGTTCTATTGTTTGAGATTTGGATGTTTCAGTTTAAATTTGTTAGGTCGTTCGAGTCCATGTTATATACCCTGGTGATGGGATTAATGTAGATTTTATCTAGGATGGCATATAAATGGTTTAGTTGATGGTGTTTTATTACCCAGATCAAATGTATGGGATTGTATTATATATAATACATTTTATTGACCTATAAATTTATGATGTTACCATTTGATTATATTGTATTATGAAATTTACATATTCAAATTATTTGTAAAGTGAATTTTAATTTATGTAAATTCAATTGATATCATATATATTTAATAAACTTTAATAGTATAATTATTTTCTTATTACTATATTACTATCGCTATACTATCCCTATAATATTTTATTAATAGTAAAATTATTTTCTTATTTTTTATATTACTTGATGAAAAATATTCATAAGAATAACGCATCTAGTAAATTTTCTCTTCTCTTTCAATTCTAAAATAATTTATTTAAAAACTTTTACATTATTTTAATCAAAATAATTACTCATTACAATACAATCTCATACAACACAATTCAATAAAAAAAGACGAAAAAAATCGCAAATTTCCCCAAAATCCATTTCCAACTCCTCCAAGAGAGTTACAAAGCGTCACGATACGTTCTCGCACACGTAGCCGGTTTTGCTAAACAATTAGCGCTCCAACAATCCGGTAATCCGGTTGTGCGAGTAATGTAATTAAATCGAGTGTCGAGTTGACACTGTAGGCCCTTTGTTTAAAGGGCGTAGGGTTTAATTGTCGGCGCGTTGCGTTTGTCGCGTGTAAACGGTTATCGAAGCTTTGACTCGATCGTTTTATTGTGTCGTGCGTATTTGTCGTGCTGCGGTTGGGTTGTAAGTTACAACGTAACATACGTACCATCGCTTCTCAATCTGTCGCTCGGTGTGTTTGTGTGTCGAGTATAGGTGTTGAGGATTGTCGATTGAAGGGTTTATGGCGATGGAGCGCGGAATCTGCGTGCTTTTTCGGTTGAGAGGGTTTGTGTTGGTTTAAATTTATTATGTTTGTGAAAAATTATGTATAATTTAAAATTGATAATATCTAGATTTTTCATCTTTAATGTATATAGTTTTCATTGATTTTTTTTTAATGTTTTTCCATCATTTAGGAATTTTATGATTTTTTTCGGATGTCAGTAATAAAAACTTGGTAAGTCTTTGTTTAGATCTGCATATTTGAATCATAATGATAATAACATTTTAAGAAACTATCAAAAAATAATGTTATCATGAGTTCGTATGTATAGTGGCAAACTTTTAGTAATTATAGTTCTCTAATGTAAAATGCGTTGGCAATATTAAAAAAAAAAAAATTTATCCAACTATTGCAGAATTAGACCTGTCATGGAATTCTATAAGTCCCCCTACAAAGAAGCTGAATTGAAATTTCATTAAAACATAGAAAAAACTGAATTTATCAAAAGCGATAGATTCCCCAATTAAAAACGGAAAATTTTATACACACTAAAACAGGAAAGCGCACATAATCCAAAATGGCCCATCCCATAAAACCAAAACAATCCAAACGCGCCATCAGGACAAAAATCAAACCAACACCGACGCATTGAATTGCAAATTTTCAATTAAACCCGAACGCACATAAAGATCAATCGCCATTGTGCCCGGGCGTATCTCAATAATCATTAAGTCCTCACCTCCATTATTTCCCATGGGGCCGATCAACGTCGGAAAACTGCCACCCCGTCTCCCCTAAGCGATGATTAGCCTCTCTGGAAGATAAAAGTCATCGCTTAAGGCTCTGCAGGACGAAATTGGGACGTTGTTTAGGGGTAGGCTTGCGAAATCTCGTTCAGTGATTCGTTTAAGGGAATTTGCATATATGCATGCATGGGTTTAAGCGTAACGGGGTTTGCATTATGCAAAAGCTTCGATAGATACTTATCGATTCGATAGTGATTGTAGCTTAAATGATCGTGTTAAGTTTGGGTTATGGGGTGGTGTGTGCGCTTATGAGGGTGTTTTTAAGAGGGGTGTGCGAAATTGAAAATTTCTTGGTATATTGTGTGGGATTTTGGAAAATTGGTTGATGATATTTATTATTTTATGGTCACGAATTTTGTATATATGTATATATTTTTTTGTTTGGAAAATGGAATATTATTATTTTTTTAATCTAAAATTTTCGTTAAGTAGTAATAAATTACGTTTTTTGTACTATCATAATGCAATTAATCTTGAATTTGTCATACTAAATCAAATAGTTGTTTTGAAAAAGTAAAATAAGTTTTCATGGAAAAAAAGTTTAAAGTTTGTGACATTTATTATAGTAAAAAATACAAAACTAAGAATCTTCTCTATAATTTCGGAAAAAAATTGCTTTTTCTGAATCAAATTAAGAATATCTTTGAATTAATTTTTCAAATTAATAAATACAATTGATCTATAAAAAAATATTTTATAAAAACATAATATTATATTTATAACAAGTGACTTGATTGAAAATATTAATAATACAATACAAACACGTGAAGCTTTTCCAAACAACAAATTCATACAAGCACTCAATTCGCCACCATTTCACTTACTCGCATTCCGCGATACTAAAAAACATTTCGCGCGACCCAAAGCCTCTCCCACTATAATAAACAAGCAAGATTTCGTTCTATTGCCAGTCAATTTTATTCATGTAAGTAAAACTGTAAAATTCGCAAATAACGTGCGAAGAAAATCCGAGCGCCGCTCACGTGCAAATTCGCTATGAAATCAACATGAAGGAGAACTCGGGCGTAATAAGGAGTGAACAGAGCGAGAGAGGAAAAAAGTTTTTTTTTTCCTCCAACGCCTAAATATTTCCATTTCTACGAGTCGAAGAATAAAAAAGTTTCTCCACCGTGAGAAGAGTGAATTTTCAAAGCGAATTTGCATACATTTTGTATGGAAATTGGCATTTCAATGAGTCGGGTGAGCGGAGAGTGCGCCTATGTGTGTACACACATTACGTACCATACACGCGCCCTTTTTATGTCATATTTTTCGCGCGAATTTTCCATTTTCAAAAAAAAAAATCAACTGACGTTTAATTCGTCCGCGATGCGATAATTCGCGCGTGAAAAGCGACAACGAAATTTCACTGTCGAAATTTTTCGGATTGATTTTGTTGAGTGCGTTTGACACTTGTGCGCGGACAACTTTCGATGATTTTCGATTAATAATTTCGGCTGCGGGCTTTCGGGCATAAATTTTGGGAAACTGTGGTCTCGGAGGCTGTTCGGTCACAATTGAAGTTTTAATGAGTCATTTGTTTGCCGTTACCGATCGCCATTAACGGTCAACCGGGGAGTGCCGCCCTCAAATTCGAATTTCGAATTCAACTTTGAATTTTTCGCGAGTTTAATTAAATTGTCCCCGTTTTTGAGACCGATGAAATTATTCTACGCAAATTCAGGCTATTTTGTTTGAATGTAATGATATGGTTTTTGTAAATAAATAAAAAAAAAACGGTATAAATATTTGTTGTTGCGCTTTTGTATATACGTCGAGAAATTGGGTCAAACGTAGATGCGTATCTGAATTTCCTGAAAAAACTCGTATGAAGCAACTCCATCTTATACCGAATAAATACATAATAGAATATTCATCAAATTGAATAATCACACAAAATAATCATATTTACCTAAATATATTTTTCTTTTCGGTTTTCAAATATTAATCATCCAAGTCGATCGACCTTTTTAACAAGCAACTTTTTTTTATTTATTTTAATTTGTTTATAGTATTTATTTCTACAGTAGAACCTCAATTATCTAGACTAAACAGGGATTGAGATGGACCGAATAGCAAAAAAACCGGATAATCAAAAAATAAAATTTTTGGTTCGTATAATGTACACAATCTTTAAGTATTTTTTAAAATGTATTTAGTATATTTATTTTTTACTGTTTTTGGATATTTAATACTGGAAAAATTTATAAATATAATATGAAATCACCATGGTAATATATTCAGCAGTTTCCAAGATAATGAATGAAATCATAATTTTGAACAACATCTGTGAGAAGATTTTTAACTCCAATTTAAAAAAAAAATCTTGTCAAGTTTTAGTTTGATCACCCTCATAGTTGAGTCTGTTATGAGTCAGTATAATCTTGTTACATACTCGTAAATTTTTGGACGCGTGTTAAAATCTGCTATTTTATAAAAATAAATAATGTTTTTTATCAATCCGGATAATAGAGATTCTACTATGTATTAAAATATTTTTACCTTATTTATTAACTCAAAGATACCACATAGAAAAGCGGAATTCCAATAGAAAGCTAATTAGACCATCTGAATAAGAATTTTTTGAAAAGTGAAGAGATTCATGATATAATGAGACCAAAAAATATTTCCTTTTGATCACGTTATTTATAAATATATCAAAAATCAAAATAATAATATAATCCAAAAATATTAAAGCATTAAAAATTCACATAAAATTAACTAACATTACATAATCAGATCAAATCTGACCTCGACAACCACTCAAGAAACACCACACCACAAAACCATCACAAACTACACACGACACAACCATGAATAAATAAACGCAACGAAATCTTCAAAGCGCAAACCCCCGCCATCACAAAACGGTCCATCTTCGGTCAACGAACTCCGCAGTATTAAACACATCAATTATGAACACGGCCAATCGCGATATCAAAGACATCAAAGTTCTGCTAAACTCCATCGTATCCAGCACATAGGTGGCCCGATAGACATTAGCCCGGAGGCAATCGCTCTTGATAACGTCATCGTATCGGTTCACCTGTCCTCTTCCTGTAATTAACGCGCCTCATACCCGTCCATTAATACCTGCGGTCTATCAACGCTAATCCCTCGGGGACGTGACCGTATTACAGCCTACCATATTATCTACCTCGGACAGGATTAGGCAAATTCTTGCCAGACGTGGTCGTCATCGGTGACGAGTCTCTAGGTGCAGTATTGAAGGTGATTCGATTGGGGTTGATGAGTTTGAGGAAGTTTTGTATTTGGGTGTTTTGAGAATTTTGTGATTAGTTTTGTATATAAGTTGATGAGGAATCGCTTTTACGATGCGTTGAAAGTTGAAGAATTTTTTTATCAATTGTGTTCTTTATATAGTGATGAAAAGAAAATCTTTTTAAAAAGTTTGAATAGGGAGTTCTATTTTTTTTAAATAGTTTCAAATAAATAATTTTATAAATAATTAGATATATTTATTTATCATACTCCTTGTCCCTTCTAAATCTAAACTGTTCAATTGAAAATATTCAATTCAGTGAATGAACGCATACCTTATCGAACGCATCGGTTCTAGGGAGACCAAATTTACTGTAATTCTCATTTACCGGTAAACCGGTATTTTTTTCACTAATTATCGATTTACTGGTAAATAAAATCTTAAATAAAAACCTGGAGAAACCGGAAAAACTAAATAAAAAAAATTTAAAACCAAAAATACTTTCCCGAAAAAAAAAAAAAACTTTTTTCAAAAACAACAACGCTTTTCAAAAATATTAGAAAAACAATTTTTTTTTTATTTACCGAACTATTATTTGGGTCGTTTACAGGTAAACCAGTTTACCGGTTTACCGGTTTACCGATAATGGCCTCTCTAATCGGTTTATGTTGATTGTCAAAGTTAAGCAACAAGTATTTTGGTTAGACAAGATATGAGAGCATATATTCGACCTCAAATTATTTAACAAGAGTTTATTTTCAATATCAAAACTATGTACTTGAAAATTCAATTTTCTTTATCATAATCTAAAGGTTAAAAAACTATCGAGTTTTCAACGATTTTAAAAAGGTTTCATCCATTAAAATATGTTATAAAAACTAAAAATTGATGAGTCGATCGATTTTTTTAAATTTGAACATCACATCAATACCTGTCGAACATTTCCAAAAGACCAAATCCCACACCGACCGAACGAACAATCGAAACTCGTTTCGATCGAGCAAAACGTATCCTCGAATCCCGGAACGACGCAACTAACTATCCCGTTCGTTCCCTCCGACGAAAAGAAATTGGATCCCTCCTCGTCGGAAGACTTACAAAGTTTCATCCATTAAAATATATTATAAAAACTACAAATCGATGATTCAATCGATTTTTTTTAAATTCAAACATCACATCAATACCTGTCGAGCATTTCCAAAAGACCAAACCCCACACCGATCGAACAAACAATCGAAACTCGTTTCGGCCCAGCGAAACGTATCCTCGAATCCCGGAATGACGGAACAAACTATCCCGTTCGTTCCCTCCGACGAAAAGAGATTGGATCCCTCCTCGTCGGAGGGCTTGCATCGTTCGTACGAAATTAAAATTTCATTCGCGGGTAATCCCCGCGCCGCATCCGCTTTTGTGCACTTTGCGGGATTGAACGCCCTTTGCCGTTGCTGTTGCTATATTTTGGCCGAAACCTCGAAAAAAAGACGAGATCGCATACAAATTTGATCGAATCGACGTAAGCCGGAGCCGGAAGAGGGCGAATAATGCATGAAGATGACCTACCATGGGTCCGGCGTGCGGAAAAATTAAACGGAGTTCGGCCACGATGATTCTGCTGGATTTTGTAGTGTTTGTGTTGTTTTAGTGATGTTGCATGATTGTGTTGTGTTTCTTTGGGATGTTTGAGAGTTTTTTAATTTATTTATTTTAAAATTTAATCTTATTATAGTAATGAAGAGTGCTTAGTTGTGTACGTAATAATGTATTTATAATAGTATGAAAGATAATGGAGGAGATCCGATTATACAGGCATTAAAATGTTAATATAATATAAAAATAGATTTATTTAATATTATGGTAATCCTTGTTTAAGTACAATATTGAAAGTAGAATATAAACTTAAGTGAATCACCTTGCTCATAGAGTATTAATAATTTTGCTTTGACGTATATTAGAGTCTTCCTTTCTTTGACGTTCACCTAACCTGACTAATTCATTAAATTAACTTCCTTTTTCAATTTCCGTTTCAGAAAAAATACAACAGACTATCTTATCATGTAAATTTTTATAAAGTTATGAAAAAAATTACAAGGGTTTTATATAACAAGATAAAAATGGGGTCCGTATGACACTTTTCCCAAGTAAACAAATAAAATATTTACATGTAAGAGATAAAGGTTTATATGTATAAAGAAAAAATATGAATATCATGATTATTGCAGAATAGTCTGTTTTATATGTATCATCAGAAATTCTGAGTTTTTTCCTCCACTACATAAAAGCTAAATCTTCTTGAATTTGAACAGTAAAGATTACCTTTAATCCCTTCTCAACAATTTCATATTTTAACACCAATAGTAGATACATATGTAATGTTTTTCAAACATAACATATGTATCAATTAAAAGATTCACCATTTAATTTCAATGCACTTAAAAACAAAACCATTAATATATTTATACATTCGCACCCAATATAAAGGCACACCGCACACAAAATCAATACCACCCTCAACAACAAACAGATGGAACCCTAAAAAAACGCACTAACGACAAACTCTTAAAGTACACATCGTCAAATCGGCTTACCATCATCGAACGACCGCCGATACGAAGGCGTTTCAGCATTCACAACAGTCTGAAAGTTGGGCACAAAGCGATTCGGTAACGAGCCAAAGTCGGCGCTGCGTCCTCCTGAGACCGCATATTGTGCCTGTAATGTATTACAAATTCCGCCGTGTTGTGTCGTATTACATTATATAATATGTTTGACGGCAGTCGGGGCTGAAACTTGGATTGGTGATGTTTACTGGGAAGTAGTGCAAGTTGGATAATTATTTGCGCAATTTGAACGGCTGCGTCGTTCCTGTATCAGTCGGTGTTTGATTAAAGTTTTGGTAGGAGTGGGATTTTGTTTGTTTTATTAAATTTCGATGTTGGTGGATGATGATCTTGTTGGGGATTTTTGGTAGGTGGTATTCGATGTTGGGATTCTGAAGATTGGTGTTCGAATGAGGGTGAATGCGTAATGAGCGTAAATGCAAGCGTTAACGTAAGTGTGAGTATATCAGTGAGTGAAAAATGTATGAAAACTGATGCTTTCGTTTAGTATGCAGTTTCGCTTTTATGCAGCCTATATAAAGTTCATTTCAAGAAAAGGTTCTTATGGTGCCCATCACGTGATGATAAAAGAATGTTTGAAACAAAAAAAAAGTCTTTTGATAAATATCTTAAGATCATGTCCATCAATCGACAATGTTGCTCTTTGTTTTAACTTTGATGAATGGTGATAATTATCATATTATGAAAAACTGGATTTCTTATTGTATTTATGCATCAGTATAATTATTTTTGAGTTGACTAAAACTTTAGTTCATTTTTAAAAATAAAAATATATAAATGGAAATACACTTCAATTTGTATAGGGTTTTTGAAATAAACTTTACCACATTTGAGTGTATGATGTGCGAAATTCGCTTTGCGCATATTGTGTCGTATGAAAAACTTTTTGTTTTGCGAGTTTTATGCTTAACTTTCTCTTTTTTTCTCTTACATATTTTTTTATAAAGTTACGTTTTCAAATTTTCTTCACGTAAAATATATATTTATTCGACTGATTCCGGAGCGTCTTTGAATCTCGCGAAACTCGCACACTCGCGTGACAACAAACAATCCGATAAACAAATAAAGCGTGAACCCGACAATCGACTTTCCTAATTTACAAGCCGGGAAATGAACGGATTACAAAAAGAAAATCGGTGCTTTTTCATACTCTACAACTTCCCAATATAGCGATATAAGAACGCTTCTATTTCGATAACAAAACGGAGCGCGCGGGAAAGTTACGCGAGAACAAATATTTTCCCGGCTAAAGCTAAGTAGGTCTGTAAAACAATCGTTTCGAAAGCTTATCGAACTTATGAACACTCTGTTTGCAGAAGAATAATCCACTTTTTAATTGAAGGATCCGTTCTCCCGTTTCTCCGCCGCTTTTTCTATTCGGACCGAGCGGAGCGAACTTTTCCATCATATCAGATGAAAGAAAAATGTCAGCGACTATCTTAATTAAAAATCTGCCGAACGGTGTCCGACCGACCCCCTTTTCAGCATCGAAATGATACTTTTCGCACTAAAAATATTTTACGAATCGTTTCGTTCCGAGCCGGAGCCGAATTTATGGAGATGTTCCGCTAATTGAATCGCGTTCGCGAATGTCAAAAATTTTACTGGCCAAATGAAATTTGCGAGTTTTCGAAGGAGAAAACGCGACTCTGATACTATTCGAGAGTATTATTGTGGAAATAATATATTTATTCAGATAAGGGCCACCTATAAAAAACGGCGTCGATATTGGACGTAAAAAATCTACGTATTAAAATTTTTCGTGACGATTTCAAAATTTAACGGCGCACTTTTACGATTGCGACGCGATGACTTTGTGTGGTGGAGCTTTCACGACTATGTCCAATGTTATATTCTATTCGAATATGTACGTAAGAACATTTCAGTATTGATAACGCATAAAAAATAAATATCCATAGTAAAAATATTTTAATATCTCGAAATGAAATGATTCATAAGTTTAAAAAATTCTATTAAAATAATCAAACGAAATTTCATACTATATTCACATTGAAATGATTTATTATAATATAATTTATATAAAAAATATATTTTGTCCATCTCAAACGTAGTACATTCTGATTTTTTAAGGGTCGCCCGATTGCGTACGTAAAGCGGTCCGTAAAGGGATTTCAACGGCCGACTTGCATATAAACGCGCGCACATAAAAATTAGAACGGCAACCCAGACGCTTAAAAATTCCACTTTTTTACGAGCCTCGAGGGCAAGTCGAAACGGAGGCTTTTAAGGGCAAAACGAGAGGACGAGACCGCGAACATAAGGTGTGCCGAGAAAAACGAAACCCCCGAATATAATACTTTCGGCCATTTTTAATTAGCCGCGGCGGCGAATTACGATCTGAATCGCGGCCAGCAGTTTCCGTCCAAACATGTCGCGCGATGAAAAGTCAACATTTTGTCTCTGAAATGTTTTCCCTGCGGCTTTTGGCCTTTCTCCCTGCGTCGGTGGGAAGTGTCGCGGGATATTGTGGAGTCTGCGAGTTTTCCGCGCGAGATTTTCCCGGGCGAGTGTGAAAATCGATTTTGATTATTCTTTTGTGCTCGGATTTTGTTTTTGATATTTTTATTGTGTTGATAATATAGATTGGATTTTATTATTCATTGGAAAAATATTTGAATTTTTAATGTATGATTTTTTTGATAGAGCAATACTAGTTAATGTCACATCGCTGTCATTTTAGACAGCGGAAAAAAAATTACGAAATATGATGTTACGAATATTGAAATACAATATATGGCCAATTCACAATTTTCATTGTTTTAAAAAGTATTTTTTATACAAAAAAAATTGATTTTTTCCACTATTTTAATTTTCAAAAGAAAAACATACAAAATAACTATCAACGATCAATCTTTCTGCAGATATACTACTTAATACGTTAAAAATATTACAGATTAGTTTTTGAAATATATTTTATCCAAATTTACAATTCAAAATAACAACCTAACTATTAACAATCAACCATAATACAAAAACGTGACTCAATTCGTCAAAATCATTTTAGATATACATTTTTCAAAATATAAATCCATTTTATCATTTCTAATCAAGAAATTTTGCATATTTAATTATAAAAAAATAATCGGATCAAGTTTAGAAATCTTAGATTGAGACCGCAGTTCCATTTACAACAGATCACGCTAAATCGACCCAATTTTCCCCCTTAACGAACGAATCTCCGAAAATTTCCCTCGCGATTTTTTCTAGGTCTGCTTGTGCGTTAATTTATTCACTGTTAGTCGCACCAAGGGGCCGGAACAGTCCCGGAAGGCTCTCGCTGATTTGCGAGACGAGCTTTTAATGCTGAAGCTCGTCGCCACTAACTCACAGGCCTGCAGAGTGCTCTCCTCCCACCATCGAGTTCGCATAGTTTCTGTCATTCGAAGTCTGAGGAAAGGGAAAAGATTTCCCTTTTGTAAGACGGCCCGTTGAATTTTTCTTTTTCAAGCTTTTCCTCCTTTTTTAAAAGATAATGTAAAAGTGCTGGCCGTAGAACAAAGGCGGACTCCTCTCCGGCAACCTTAACCCTTTGGATGGAGTTTGGAGTGCTTTCTTGGCTCGGGATTGTTTTCCATTTCGAGTGGACTAGGTGTTTATGCAATGTCGTTGCGATATGACAATTTCGTCTCAACTATGATTTATATGTATTTTGAATAAATACAATGAGTTATATTTAAAAAAAAAAACAACACTTTTTCCGCATCGAAATCATTTTATATTTGTTTTGTTGTTCATAATTAAAAAAAAAACACCTAATCCTTTTTTACATGAGGAATACATTCCAAAGATCACCGTGCAAAAAATGTATGGTGACCATATAAAAATTGGTGTAAAAAAGTTCCATCATTATATTTGGATAGAACTTCCGTCGTATATAAAAAATGTCTCATGTGAAAACATTTCGCCATGTAAAATCATTTAAAAAAACATCGATTTTTTTTTAATAATTATAATTAGATTCATATAATTACAACAGTATACTGGTCTTGCACCAAATATTAAGATTGTGTAATTTTTTTATATTTTTTTATACCGTGTTAAAGTGAAAAAACCGTGTAAAAAATCCATTCTTCTATCTTGAACCGTGTTATTTCGGAACCGTGTAAATAGAGGATTGTATATTCATTCATTTTTATTGATCTTAATCATCAAATTCAATTCATTTTAAATTTCATATTTGTATCTTTATTATTTAGATATTTTACGTGCTCATCTCGTATTCAAATCTTATTCGACCCACATCTCTGATTATTCTTATCATGCATTCTCCCATACTTTACACACCCCGAGCATAATATTCAAATATGCCCCAATAAAATAGACACCTATAAAAACCGAGAGCCCATACTAGAGCCAACTTTGATTTTATTCGAAAAGTCGAATCACTAACGGTAAACGGCGAGCGTCTGCTCTACACTTTTTTCCCCCGTATAAACTTCTCCGACTCATAAAGCACAAGTTTTCCCTATCCACACACCCGAACACACACACCAAATTCCAATATCACGATATATCTCGTTTCGCACGACCCACACTCGTATCGGAAGGCGGACGCATAGAATGTGTGCAAAATTCAAACAAGGGCCCTCTTTATTATTCATCGAAGGTGTTTCCATTTGCGTGTACGCGGATGGGGCCCCGTTTCGGGATGCGGCACTAAGTGTTAATTCAGGTAGTTTTAAATATACAAAGGAAAAGCGACTGCTCCAAATTTATTTATATTTCAAACGCGATGCGAATCCTTTCCGAAAATTCGCAAATTCGCGTGTTGTGTGTGTGGGTGCGTGTTCGGTGTTGCGGGGTTCGGATCGGATTTGGAAAGCGAAAATTTAATCAAATTTAACGTTTCGGGTTATTGAATTAATTGTCGGTTTTTGGTCAGGGGTTATTAGAGTTTATTCGGATGGAGGTGATAAAATTGTTACGAATTCTGCGCGAGTGGGTTATGTGATATTTTTCGCGTATTTGGGCAATTTTTATGAATAAACGTTGATTTAAATCTTTGTGTTTATTTTTTTGTTGTGTAAGTATGAAAATTGAATACGAATATAAAATATCAGGGTGTTGAAGCAGAGTGGGGCAGAAGCACGAAACAGGTGGAGCAATGGGTTTTTAACAGGAACAGGAGCGAGGCCGAAGCGTGGAAATTTATAGTGCTGCTCCGATTTTTCAAGCTTTTATTATTAATGTAAAATTGACAATAATAATAAAAATAAAAATAAAATAAAAAATAAAAATTTGATACTAACCTAATATTTAATTATATTATCACTATTCTCGCCCACTTCATAGTGATATAGTTATATTATTTGTGTATTTTTATACAATATTTCATATTAAATATTTTAATAATCAATTTAATTTAATTGGGGCGTGGAGCAAAGCCGGAGCAAGTACTTTGATGCTGGAACACAGCAACTCAAAAAAGTATTCGCTCCAAAGCCCTGTACAATATCACTTTAAAAACAAATAAAATTGAAAAATATTTGAAAACTTCAACATAAATTCAAATTTGATATTGAAAACAGAAGATAAAAGATTCAATATAGAAAATTTTACATATTCTAAATAAAGTTTTGGAAGATATTCGTTTCAAAATAAAACTCAACCGTTTTTCTTAATATTTAAAATTAATTCAAATACAAAAAATAAATTTGATAAATGGGTTGATTTTACGACCCTTTCAGCTATATTCACTGCAGATTTTTTCAGTAAAATATGATCAACTATAACTCCAAACAACAACTGCACGTCCACGATGAAAAATTTAATTTCTTCTTTTAATACGACGAAACAGAGCGCATTCCGGCGCGAAAATTAAAATTTCGCGCGCCCCGCCGGTTGGCACATCTGATATTTATAGTTGGCCATAAAATCGGCACGGCAATAAAACGAGGGTAATGTATGTTTTTAAATTAAAAGCGAAGGTGCTAAATGTCGACGATCATATTTCCGCGTACGTTTCGACCGCGCGCTATTGTGATCGCAAATGAACCGGACGAAATGGAAAAACCGCAATGCTGCCAACCACTGCACGGGGAAAAAAATAATAAAATAAAATCGAATGAACGGGCAAAAAAGAAAACGGAAAAATTTTTAGAGTATATTTTCACGTATTCGCGTACGAATATGGCGAAACGGCCGAAATCGACTTCGGTCGGGTGAAACGTACGTTTTTTCGTTTTCGTTTTTAGGTTTTTTTCAGCGTTTTTTTTTCCGATTCGGTTCGGTTCGGGTTGAAGTTGCGCCCGACGACGCTAAAATGAAAAGTTTCGACGTTGTGTCGGAAAAACAATGTTGTAAAAAAAAGAAAATAATAATGAAAATTTGAAGTCGCCGATGTCGCACGATGCGAAATGTGCCAAGGATAGACATTTTTCGTATTGGAGAAATTTTTTTTGCGCATTTTCGCCCATAGAAATTATGCGGAAAATGTATGTAAACACTTTTCGAGAATTATCGCTTTGTGCCCGATTTTTTTATTTTCAAAATAGAGGAAGAAAACGTTATTGCTCGGTATACTAAGTTAAATCATCGAATTTATTATTGCTGAAGGGAAAATGTAAATGAAAAGAATTTTTATATGCAAATTAACGAGATGCAATAAAACTAGAGCACTTTATCACACGATATAAACATAAATTAAAAAAAAAAATACCAAACAATTCCGAAACTTATCTTAAGCATTTATCCCATACAACCACGTCTGCTTAAGAACATCCTTATATTATCGCAAGGCGGTTTTCCGTTTACGTCCTGACCTAAGACCTCCATCTCTAATAAAACCCGACGTTAAAGAGAGTCGTACACGACGATAGTTTCAGTATTTCAACAATGGCCGACACACGGACGAAATAAATATTAGGTAATTGTGCGCACGCCCCCCTTTTCTGCTGAAAGTTAACGAGGACGTTGAGGGCGAAAGCTTTTGTGTGTCGGTAAATAAAGATGGTGGGTTAATTAATTTTATTGTCGGCGTCGTGTGCTGGCTAGATGGTTGGCCGATTTTAGCGTAAAAGGTTTCGAATGAGCGTTTTCGTATGAATGTTATAAGATGTCTTAAAGTTCGTAGTTTTGCTTGATAGTGTTGCTGTTTTTGAAAGTCTGTAATGTTATCTGGGTTTCCTTTGTGTTTTGTTGAACTTTTCTCTCGATTCACACAGTATTGTTTCAGTAATATTTATTTTTTGATACAATTTACGAATATTTTGACTGAAAAATCTAATTCAATGATCATATGACTTAAAAAAAATTCTAGTGATAATACAATTGAATCAAAATAAGTTTTAACTTTTTTTAATAGAAAGAGATTGATTGATTTATTTTTCGCTAAAACAAATGTATTTTTTATAAAAAAAGACAAGAGTTAAATGAAAAAGATGTTATGTCTTGACGTGTAGAGTGATTTAAAAAAAAACTATGAATTATTTAGATTTGAATAGTAAGTAGTGCTTTTCTTAAAATCTAAAGTAGAATTATATAAAACAGAACAACACAATTAAATTTCATTGAAAATTAATTTTACAAATATTTAATTGACTGGAAATTATTCTGTTTGCACTATTTGGAAATGCTGTTATTCAATCAAATATAAACGCACTAATGGATTAAATTCAATAATCAAGTTTGTGCGAACGTTTTTTTTATCCAATCAATATTTGAAATAACAAAAAGTCACCGACAGATTTGTTAAATTCAAACAAGCGGAGTGACAGTTGCATCGATGAAAAAATTAAAAAAAAAACAACATTCATTCGTTTCGAACATGGCTCAAATTAACATTCTGTATTTTTACAGCGAGAATATTTTTAACGAAATCCCTCAAAACAGTCGCTTTATTTTTAAAGAAAACACAACAAATTTATTTGTATTAAAAAAAAATCATAAGAATTTTTTTTACATATGAAACTATATTATTTCTAAAACGAAAATCATTAACACTCTAACAAATTGTTACCACACCATATTTTCTCCAACAATACAAACATCAAATAGCTATATTATTCGTTTTCCTATAGAACTGTTGGTGTAGCACAGGTCGCGCTTAGTATTCCCCATGGGGGTGCGGTCGGCGTCGAACTCGAACAATATCCGAGAACAAATACGCACACCGTATGCAAACATATTATTTTACTATGATTTTTGGCAAAAATATTTGTCCGTGGATACTGGAGAGGAACGTGAGAGTGGTTCTGTGGTGCAAGCGAAGAAAGTTTATTTACCAGAGGCAAACATGGCGTATGTATTCGACAAATATGCTCACATTGTAAATGGTACTATCGTTACCTTTACTTATTTGCATGCAAGTATCCATTATGTGCAGATTCGATATTTGATGTGAATTTATGGGATTTTATTTGTTTATATGAGAAATGTACGTATTTTATTTATATAATAAAATTTTAAAATTTGATTTATGTATGAATTTTATAAAATTATAGTATTTTTTTGATAACTATTACCTATATGTATACATCGATCATTTTATGTTATATATGTATTATACTATCATCTTAACATTTTCAATAAACATTTTCGCGGAAATTCTTTTAGATAATGCAGACTCGTCAAAAACATTTTCAATGCTCTGAAAATTTTCGGAAGACTGAACATCATTTTCTATGAAAAGAAAAGATCGCTCTTCGAGATTTTTATTCGAGCGTACTTTATACAATTTCAAATTAAGAATACTATACATACAGTTTTCATACAAAAAAATATATAAATGAAAGTTTTCCCATCTCGATATTATTTCCTTTACATAATAAATTATTAATATCAAGATTTCTAAAGATAGAAAATTCAATCGAGCAACAACTGCATCACTTTCCCCGAATACAAACCGACCTCACCGCTCCCCGACAACGATCACAAAACAGACACGAAACAACGAAATAAATTAAAGCCTCTCGAGCACTTTTTTTCGTTTTTGGCGATCGTGGGCACCGAGTAATCGCCCTCATTTGGCGGATCGCGGAGACCTTCTCATTATGAGACGTCGTCGTCTATGCGCTTTGTGCTCCGTCGGCTCGAATCGAATTTTCTTCGAGCCATTGTCTCCTGATTGGACAGTGATCTCTTTCAATTGTCACTTTCTTCTCTCTTTTTTTATTTTGGCCTCCACTTTCTTCTACATTTCGGATTATCACTCTCATTTTCCCTCCTCATTACTGGCGCGCCGGGCTGCTACCAGTCCTTTCTTGACTGCTGCTGAACGAACTCCGTTTTTCTCAATCAAAAAAATCGATTAAAAAGGTTAAATGATCGAATATATAAAATACTTATTGAAATTATTTTTTTTAATTACGGATAATACATCTTTTTGCGGATCCAATCTATTTTCATAGGCGCACATTCCACCTTTATTTCGAATCGAAAATTTTGCAAACACCAACCGAGTCGGCACTACAATTTTCTTTGTTCTTAGAAATGCACATCGGCGGTTAGTACTAGTACGTAGCAGATTAAAAAATGGAAAAAAATATCGCAAAAACTAGTAAGAAAACGGGGCTTTCCGCTGGCGAAAAGATCACGTACCGAATTCAGATGGCAAACTTGAAATTTCAATTTGGTATTTCGACTCTTTTATAGTAGTTGGTAACCGTGGTCGGAAAAGCGAGCGCGCGAGTTCGAAATGCGGCGATGCAAAAATTCCAATATTGTTTCAGAATGAATGAATAAAATAATTTACCGTTGTATAAATTTTACACGATATTCTGCAACGTGTTTGTTTAGAATAAAAATGAATTTTGATCAATATTTTAATTTTAGTTGTGATATGTTATACTAAAATTAGTTTTATGACATCGATTGAAAATTTTAATTAATTATTTTAAAAGGATGTGAAAATTATGATGTAAAATATATTTAATTAATTATAATATATTGTAAAATTATATGAACATATAATTTCAATCTATATTAATCTCGTCTAATCTATTTTCATCTATTATACATTAATGTAAAATTTCATGATTACGTCATAGATTCACAAACGAATCGCTTATCAAAATTTCCCAAACTAACATCGAAAATCACTCCACGTAATAACAGACACAAACTCAAATTCAATCACAAGCACATAACAATCGAAAATTTCGAATCGGGCCAAAGTTGAAATTACGCTTCGACCAACTAACAGTGGCGCGATTGAAAGCGCAAAACAGGTCCAAGCTTTCAGCCACGAGAACGCTCAAAGCCCTCCGTTTCACGTGGGCTAATGGCTTTCGAGAGCTCCACACATACTGTGGGAGGCTGAAAAAAATTATATTTCAGAAACGAGGCTTGTCGGTCGGTTGCGTAACGCGAACACGACGCCGGACCTCTGGGTCGGAAGGTGGGTCGGAAAAAGGAGACGTTGCAGGTGTTTGCAGGTGTTGCAAACGAGGCTGGAATGTCGGTGGGTGTAGCTCACCCTTAATGCTTCTATTAAAATACGTTTTGTCGGATGGGTGGGGGTTTGAAATATAAGGGCCGTGGGTTTATTGTGGATTTGGGGGAATTTTTCGAGGTTGAAAATACATATATGCATAATTTATTCATGGGTCATGTGAGATATTTGTTATCAATTTAAATAACGTATAGAATTTTATTGACCTATTATATTGTTTTTATAATAATATTATATTATTTTTAATTGAAAGTTTTTGCTTGTCGTTTAGGTTTATTACGGTTTTTATACTTCGATTTGAACTTAAAATTCAACATTTTACACTTCAAATTGGACGTTTTACACATCGAATTCGTCAAATCAATAGTTTATATTAATTAATTTCATAGATTACTATATACAATGGTCTTAATAATATTTTATTGTAGTTGAATTTGAATTGTTTAACGTCCAATTTGAAGTGTAAAACATTGAATTTAAAATTTAAAATATCCAATTTGAAGCGTAAAACACGGTATCAGTTTATATAACGTATAGAATCATGGCGACTTAATATACTGTTTTATAATAATAATAATAATAATAATAATAAATAAAGGTTGAAAATAATCAATAATAATAACATTAATAATTTTAACATTGAATTATATCACTAACTATGTATAATAGAAGAGCCACTGTTAGGTAAACAACGAGGTGCGTATCACACGTTTGTCATTACGTCGTAGTTTGAAGTTTCAAGTGTAACCTTAAAACGATATGTCGACCATGATACTAAACATTTTTATAAATTAGAACTTCGAAAATTAGGATTTCTGACTAAAATTAACCTAACCTAACCTAAGTTAATAAAAAGCTTGAAAAAACAACCAAATTATGCGTTTTTTGTGTACTTTTCGATTTACCCGATTTTACATCAAAAAATATATAATTTTGATTTACAAGTTTTTCTCCGGAACCTATCTACCGTGTAAATCGTGTATTATTATTTAACTTTGATTATTATTAAAAACCAAATCCATTCAACATAACTAGGCGGTTGAAAATATAACATAAACAACCATATAATATTATACATTTCATCCACCTACAAAACGCATTTAATTAACAAAAAAAATCTCAACATCACAAATATCGAATACATAACTTTTCAAATCCAAAACCCTAAGATTCAAGTCCACTTCGATCGACGAATTCGCAGTCCGTGTGCGCCGAGCCTAAAGGGCGAGCTTCGGGGGTGTGGGCGAGTGGCGCGTGACGGGAATCGACCGAACGGCCGTGACGTCTGTTTTCGACCGATGGACAATTTATTTTTGCCCAAATACAACGATACAATTGATTGTGAACCGCCTTCGGGACGGATTTCAATCGTGTTACGTAAGCGCCGGCCGATTTGCGGTGATAAATGGTTGTTTAGTTCGATGAATAAGCCGCTTGTTTAAAGTTTTGAAGTATTGCGATGTTTGATCCGTTGCGAGTAATGTTTTCTTGGAAAAATGTATGTTTGTGTAGATGTTGATTTGTTGGGTTGTTTTCTCGTTTGGAGGTTTTCGGAGAGTTTCGTGTGTTTGATGATGTTTTAATTAGTAAGAGAATAGTTTTTGAAATTGTTAATATGACAAATTTTCTGAAAATTGTTTTTGATATACGATATGATCTTATGAAAAGCTATTAAATTTCAATTTAATCACAGTATCATATCGCATAGAATTTCAAACATTCTTAATTTTTCAATATAATTTGAAATAAATATATGTAGTATTTTCTCAAATACGTTTACATATTTTCATCGAATATAAATATAAAGTATTTTCATTACTAAACTGAGTTTATTAAAAATTTAAGAAATCATCACTTATTTAATGAGCTATAAACTAAGAAAGGTTATTAACAGTTGCGACAAATGAGTCATATAACTTAATTGCTTTTACGTACATGTATCACGAAAACGCCTAGGGTATCTTATAGGGTATCTTTTTTATTTTTTCAAATTAATACTATTTTAACCAAATAATTTACTAAAAATTTCATCTCAATTAACTTCAATAATCGATAGAAACGAGTGCATATATAAAATGAATCATAATAATTTTTTCCTTTTGTACATCTAAATTGCATGAATTTGATCGATTCACAAAATTACAAAAAACCCTATACAACGTCATAAACATTCAAAGAAAACAATAAATTTCCTATAACGTCCGAGTCGCACACTAATAAGCGAACGCGCATAAACAAAAGCACACGAACGTTATAGTGCGCGTTTATTAGGTCAATAAAGCAAGCAGAGAGAAAGGCTAACACGGCCCAGGAACGAAAGCGAGAGAAAACTAAATGAGAAAATACCTGCACGCCTTCATTTCGTTTTAATTGTTGCCGGGGAAAAATTTGAATTCGGCGAAAGGCAGCGGCGCGAATCGCCCGCTTTCCCTCGCTAGTTTTCGTCGAGGGTTTTGAAAATGTTGAAGGAAAATGTACGTGGATTTTCAAGGTTGGCTTTCACGTTAATTTTGGGAGGTTTCATAGGGATGGTGAGGATGCGAGACTTGGTGTGTGCTGGGGAGTTGGGTGGGTTTTGTGTTTGTAAGGAGGTCGTTTTTTTAGGATGTTTTTTTGAAGATGTTGATGCTTTTGTCTGAGAGTATGGTTGTGTGTATTATTTGTTTAAATGAAAAAGTGTTTATCTTTTCTGGTTTCCTTGAATCAATTTTGTATGATAATAAAGAGAGTAAGAAAATGTTCACGTATTATATAATAATAATAACTGAATTAGAATTTCTTAAGAAAATATTATAATATTTTTCTTTTCGTAATATATAATATGATTTATGAAAAAGAAAAAATACTAAATATTTCATCGACTTTCGTATATATAAAATATTTATTTAGATAATATTATTATTACAATCACGAATAATTTTCAAAATTATACCATCCTGAAATAATTTCAGTTCATCCATTATGTAAATACATATTTCACACCAAAAATAACATAAAATTCTTTAAAAACTATCGCATACCATTTTAAACACCCCCCAAAAGATACTAAATATTTCATTGATTTTCATATACATGAAATATTTATTTAGATAATATTGTTATTACGATCACGAATAATTTTCAAAATTATACCCTTCTGAAATAACTTCAATTCATCCATTATATAAATTCCAATTTTATACCAAAAATTATCGCACACCATTTTCAAAATCCCCAAAACACACATAATAATTACACTCCACACCACAACAAATCCAAACTAGAAAATTAATACGAAACGATTCCGAGCGCGAAACACAAACCGCACTCACCCACCCAGTCGTCATAACAAATAGTTTCTCGACACCCGTTACCTGCGAAGGCACTTTCCAATTAGGAAGGCTTTGTCGCCAACATCTGATACGAAACATCCAAATCTGACGGCCGTTATCGTCGTCTTATCCCCGAACCGGAACCGCCAAATCTTCGGCGTCTAACCACAAAAGTATAATATTATAACCCGAACTATCTTCGGGCGTGGAGCTTTTATTATTATATCGAGATGAAATTAATAAATTTTAATGTGCCGCAAATTTTCGTCCCTTCGGTGCGCTTTATGGGGTAAGGGTAGGTTTTTCCCTTTTCACCCTTCCGGGCGTTTTCGACGCCAACTGTGCGTCATTAGCCGCATGCCCTTATGACGGCAATTAATAATGCTTATCACCACCTAATATATATAAATATGTGAACGTATAAACGTTCTATTTATGAATCTATGGGGTAATAACAAGCGACTTCCGGTGGATATTAAAAAAATATATTGTTTTCTATGAGGATTTAGTTCGTTTTCAGATAATGTAATGGATATATCTTTTCGATAAGATTGGATGAATGGTGCATTCAAAAAGATTCGTATTGAATTACAGTTATTTTGTGATATTATGCAAAGAATTAAAAAAGTATATTGCAAAGTGATTATAATATAATAGAAAAAATTGGTTTGAAGCCAAATTTTATTATTAATTTAAAAAATTTTATTATTTAAAAGCTTTTTTATCAATTAGATAAATATTTGATACCTATATATTATCATAATTGTAAATATAATATTTATTTGAAAATCAAAATCAAATAATATCAAACGATTAAATTTGTGAATATATTTCATTCATAGTAATAAATTTCAACAGTTCTAACAAATTGCATAGTGGAAAATGTATGCTAGGAAATTTCAGCATTGAACCGAACAAATTCCGAAATCGAATTTAAACGAAAATGTACATCTCCAATGTCGAAATATTCAAAATTCATTAAAACGATCATATTATTACAACTATAAAACAATGAAAATAAAATCGAAAAGTGATTAACGAATTTTGAAAACTTTTTCATGTAATCAAACATTACTAATTCAAATTAAAATAAGCAAAATTATTTTTTATACTGAAACATTCACCATTGAAATTAATCAAAGAGCGAAAACGTGTCCTGAAAATAATCGGTATCAAATACAGACGATCTTCGGCATTTGAACATTCGACTTTCGAACAATTCGCCATTTCAAACATTTTCGAAAAAACTATTTTTTAACATTTTTGTCAATAATGCAAAAAATTATCATTCGACAGCTTTGTCATAAAAATACAATACAATATGTACTGTCAGATGGCAGCGATACGGGTTTATTTTGGGAAGAAATGCCTAATCATACATTATAATCGATGAAAGAATCAATTGCCCCATAGCATAAACCTTCTAAAAACCGATCAACATTGCTTCTTAGTAGAAACATAACTGACGATTTGATAAACGTTAAAAATATATAAAATTTTTGATTTTTTTTTAGTTCCCTCTACTTTTGAACGTTCAACATTCGAACACATTTTCAGAAACTAATTATGTTCGAAAGTCGAAGGCTGCGTGTACATTATTTTCGATAAAAAAAAATCAATATATCACTTTGCTCTAATAAAAAATAATAAACTTCAACAATCAAACCAAAAAAATAAAATATCAAACACATTCACCATTCTTCGAAAAACCGATTGACATTGCTTTTTGTTGGAACAATATAGCTGTTGATTTGATAAACGTTGAAAACATAAAATTTTTTATTTTTTTTTACTTCCCTCCACTTTCAAACATTCGACATTCGAACACATTTTCAGGAACCAATTATGTTCGAAAATCGAGGGCTGTTTATATAATACATTATTTTCGATTTAAAATAAAAAAAATCAATATATCACTTCGCTCTAATAAAATATAATAAACTTCAACAATCAAACCAAAACAATAAAATATCAAACACATTCACCATTTATAACATAAGCAATCGGAAATAAATTGAAAAGCAGCAACGTGTCCAGGAAAATTTCCGTATCTTACGCCGATGGGCCACCGCGAGGGGAGCCTAATCGGCGATCGCGGTCCCGCGGGCTGCTTAATATGTAACAGTTTACAAAGCACTTCGCTTTGACCCCACCTCCTCTTTAGTAAACATCATTATTATTCAAACGGGTCTGTTTGCCGCCGCTGAGAGACGACCGCGATTCTAATGCGAGCAACGCCCAATCTGGCCCAAACGTCACTTCGTTACTCGCATACTGTTTTCAGACACAGCCTCCGATTCCGAAAGTAGATTATAAATATCGGTGTCGTGCGTTTTTGAATTTGTTCGCGCCGCACGAATTTACTGTCGACATTGAAACAACCTTCCTTTTATTGCCGGCGCGGTTTTCAGAGCGTGAAAATAAATAGAGCCGGAGAGAGAAAAAGGCTGCGATCCGGGCTTCTAAAATTTTCAGCGGGAACCTCTGAATACATATTTTATGCGTGTTAAAAATGTATATAGATAACGCCAATTGGAATTCATGCGAAAATGTTTTGTTTTATTTGTGTGATGTAATATCGAGGTGATGAAGTTCGAAACTGGCTTTAAACTCGACCTGTCTGAAGTCGTATCCTGAAACGGTTTACATGCATAATCTATTATAACAGTTTGAGGATCTCGGAAATGCGAATTTGATATAATAAAGCTCGGAGTGCCGCCGTTTAGTCGCATCAACAATATGATGCATCGCGCGACACCGTCCCCGCGCCATTAACCGCAATTACGCAAACTAAACGATATTTTTCCGCCGTTTTTCCCTCATCCGAACAGTTTTCCTCAACCGAAACTTTCCGAGCGACGGCAATTTTAATTTTTTGCCTTTCTCGCCCCTGTAAAAGTAGCCGCCATGCAAAACGACACACTCGAACAAAAGCGAATTCGCGCGGATCGAGAATTTCCCGGCCGCAAACTTCAACATTTTCCTCGGTATTTTTTCACAATTTCGCGCACCTCTTCTTCTTTTAATAATCAGCGGGAGGATGTGGGAAGCGTTTTTTGCGCACTCGTGTTTTTCCCCTTGTCCGTATCGAGAAAATTGCTATACCCGGGCGCGCAATGTAATTCTATAGCGGCCAACGCAAAGAAACGGAGGGCGGAATAAAATGAAATATGAAAAAAATAAAATAACAGACGATACGTGTCCGTAGGAACGTGTAATACGAATGTGAATTGCAAATTTGAAACGTGATATGATCGAATTAATATGTCGCAAAAGGAAGACGCGCGCGTATAAATCTCGGGGTATTCAAAGCGGAGCGTGTAGGAATGTTCAATTTCGGGCGTAGCCTAATTGTGATACACATAACCAAATTACTGCCTGAAATATTGTGTATTTTGATACGTTGCTTTTTATTATTGTGAAATTGAATACTCTCGCGCTTTGGTTGTTTGTGTTTTGTAAAATGTGCGTTTGCTCTTTCTTCGGCCGCTCGGATCGTTTGTAGTGCCTGTTTGCGTCTTTATTATTTATGTGTTTTTTCGATGGAAATTTCAAATGTTATTAATTAGAAAATATACTTTTTATAATTTTTAGTATATTTATTAAGAAATTTTTTGTATATTTCAAGAAAAAAGCTTTATAAGAATATCGGTAATTTGTAAAAAAAAAATCATTGTTTGAGTGAAAATATTTCATCCCATTGTTCCCAAAAATAATCCTGAAAGTATACTCATGAACTATTCTTTTCATATTTCATTCACCAAGCACAGGAAAGATTCCGAAATCTTATCAAAATTCTATATTTAACTTTAGTGCAAAAATAACATGAATTTTGTGAAATATTTAAGTGTCTAACACGCTATGTGAAATGTAAGGGTTTCGATTGATCATTAAAGTTAAGTGATATTGAATCTTATTACTAATTGGACGAGTCAATGTGTTACTTGAGACTGTTTCGTAAAGGATGGTTTTAATATTTAAATTTAAACTTATAAAGGTGAGACTCTACAGCGACTGTAAACGTATCCCATGAGCCAAAGGAACGAACAAGAACGCACTTATACCTAATTCACTCGTACATAATATAATATGTTACGCAACGTTCATGTAATTGTGTTTTCCACGAAAAACGCAAAAAAATCTTGAGTTTTCTTGTGAAATTTGAAGCAAAATTTGAAATTTATATTAAAATGATTTTTTTTCGACTGGTAACTCTCATCTTTTAGAATGAGCTTTTTTATGATACATAAAGCCGAGCTTTGCGTATATGGTCCTCAATGTTCTTTTTAACCACATTGCGACACTCTGATATCAGAAATGCAGTCTTTTTCAAGATACTATTTTTATAACGTTTTTTTGCAAGATACGTCAACTGTCATATTTGACAGATACCGTTAATATATTTTTAAAACAATGACAGAAGGAGACATCACACGTTAAATTTCACAAACAACACAAAATTTTTTGCATTTTTTTATTAAAAAAAACCCCGATTACACAAACATCACATAACACATACAATAAAACCCACATCTCACACAAAACGCTCGCGCTAACGCCCACTATAAAACTTCACCCCCACAAAAAAAACACATATTCATAATTTCTATATATACTTATTATCAAATTACCACCGCAAACTGCAAACGTCCACAAAAGCGACGAGTCAATTTCGCGCGGAAATCAAGCGCGAATTTATTATAGGGCGACACGTATCAATTCAGTGTGAACACACAAACACCCGACGCACAAACGGACGACCGCCAACAGGTGACAAATAGTCACGAAGCGCAAATTTAATTCAGTCCGTGTACACATGGGGGGCGCAGCCCCGGCCAAATTGAGGGGCTAATCCGTCGCCGTAATTCGGCCCTGGCCATATATTTTTCGGGGCGGATTGGGCCGCGGGACGGGGCTGTAGTGCCCCTGGAGCGAATGCTAAATCACGCTGTGTCGCAATATCGTGTATTAATTTGATGTTGTTGGTTTTCGGCTTGTGTGATGGTTTTAGTTTGAGGTTTTAACGTGTGGTTGTTAGAAATTTGATTATTTGAATTTTGGTTTAGTTTTGAAATTTTTCGGATTTTATTATAAAAAAATAAATAAAAATAAACAGTTGTTTTTTTTTAAATTTTAGTATTTCCATTTTTTTATAAATGATATCATTTTTTTAATGATGCAGAATCGATCATTTCATCTATGATTTATTTTTAAGAGCCATTGTTTGAACTAGCCGATAATTTATTGAGATAAAGTGAGTTTGTTATTAAATTAATTAAAACCAGAAAAGATGAAAAATTTTAGTTTAATGTGAACATTATATTATTTAGTTTATCGTATTGTATAAATTTAATGTTATTATTTATGATGGAACTAAAATTATTTTGAAAGATTAAAAATTAAACTTTCGACTCTACTTATTTATAATTCATTAGTTCGCAATGAAAATTTTGACCGAAAACCACACTGAAACAATATAATTAAGTATTAACCAACAACTATTTCGAACCATACAAAAACCTCCAAACTAACCACGAGCATACACAAATTCAAAATTAACCGAATCAAATTTTAATACACAAAATTGCGACGCACCGTGATTTAGTATTCGCACCAGGGACACTAATATTCCATCGCGCAGCCTAAATTGATCCATAATTTTACTTGAACGCGAAAAAACGTATTAGTCCCTTTTTATACAGAACCTTAAATCTCAAAGATTGTATCAACTTGTTTCAAATCATTAATAATAAAAAGCTTGAAAAAATGAACATAAATCAAAAAATCATTTAAAAGTTCACGAGGAGTGGAAAACGTTATCGGAAAATATTATCGGCAACGCCAATAAATATTGGCGAATTTTCCGAATGGGAGTTACTAATTCCTTTACCAGCTCGTCACGACAACCTACAATGTGCCTGTTCCCGTTGCATCCGATCTTAATTTGAAAAGTTTCTTTTTGTCCCCGTTCCAAACTCTGCGAGTGCCACAAGTAAGTTCGGCTTGTTATAAAATGCGGTGTTGTGCTTCCGAGATGAGTTGGATGGTTTGTTTGTATATTTAATATATACGCGAGATTGAAATTGACTCGCGAAAAAGAATCGCGATCAAACGAGTTCAATTCGTTTTTCTCTCGTGTCAGAATCGGAAAGTTCTTCGTTTACTCTGAACCGATCGTCCGTCGCTCGACATTTTTTTTGTTCGGCTATCTTCTATTTATTATTTTGAGAATGTTCGAGTGCGCAGTTTTGCGGAAGCCGGCCGAGGAAAATTAATCGAGCTGAGGAAAACTTTAAAAGCCGTGAGACGCTACTTCCAACTCCTAATACGATTAAAAGCTCCTCCGTCAGCGTGTAATTGAAAAGAATTGCGGACAGTGGCAGACTTTCGTAACGCTTCAGAATTGTTAGTTTTACAAATCAACTCATACATAATTATATGTGACGTCGTTTAAGGGTCGTCGCTTTGAGAATGGAATCATAATATGCGGAGTCGTAGCAATGTTTTTAGCGCTCTTGGCAAACATTAAATTTGGCGCCACTCTATTATATTATTTCTTTTTTATTAGATCAAAAGGTTTGTTTCGTTTAAAATTATCAGGAGTGCATGTGATTTAAGAAAGTATAATAGAAATATTTAAACCAATAATTTTTTAAATTTTTATTTCAAATTCTCAGACGGGGAAGTCTAAACGAAATTACCAGGAGTACATATGATTTAAGAAAGTATAATATAATAGAAATAGTTAAACCAATAATTTTTTAAATTTTTATTTCAAATTCTCAGACGGTGAAGTCTAAACGAAATTACCAGGAGTACATATGATTTAAGAAAGTATAATAGAAATAGTTAAACCAATAATTTTTTAAATTTTTATTTCAAATTCTCAGACGGGGAAGTCTAAATGAAATTACCAGGAGTACATATGATTTAAGAAAGTATAATATAATAGAAATAGTTAAACCAATAATTTTTTAAATTTTTATTTCAAATTCTCAGACGGTGAAGTCTAAACGAAATTACCAGGAGTACATATGATTTAAGAAAGTACATATAATAGAAATGGTTACACCAATGAATTTTTTAATTTTAATTTCACATTCTTAGACGCTGAAGTCTGAACAAAATTATCAGGAGTGCATGTGATTTAAGAAAGTACATATAATAGAAATGGTTACACCAATGAATTTTTTAATTTTAATTTCACATTCTTAGACGCTGAAGTCTGAACAAAATTATCAGGAGTGCATGTGATTTAAGAAAGTAAATATTGTTTCACCATTTATTTTTTTAAATCTTAAATCTTGCGCCCTTGGCACTTGCCTACTTGCTAATAGATTGCTACGGTACTGATAATATGTTATGTTTAAATATTGTTTGTATTCATCAAAGTAATATGTCATTTAAAAAGTAATGATCTCAATTCTAAAGAAATTAAATTCTCACATATTATACAGGTGGTCTAAATACTATAGTCGTACTAATATCGCAGTTTTTTAAATTTGTATTTTTATCTATTCGATTCTTAAAACTAGGGTACAAAAACCAAAGAACGCACCAAATAATGGCTGACTTTGTACCATCCTGTATAATGTATATGCAAAATAAATATATTTTTGTATATGCAAAATAAATTTTTTTTTTCGGAGCATCAAAATCGTATTTCATTTCTCATTTTTCCAATCAATCATTTCTGTTTTTCCTATTGCCGTTTTGTAAATTTCGTATGTTGAATGAATAGTCGAGGAAAAAATTGATATGATTAGTTTTTGATTGATCTAATAGTCAGATATTGAAATTTGATGGTGTTGACTCGGAAAAGTAGATTATAAATAACCTGAAAAGACATTTTTATTGACAGAATCATTTCTATGGCAGTCCCATCAATCACAAAAAGTTCACGTTACACGAAAAACATTATATATTTAGTACCACACAAAAAAAATGAAACAAAAATAAATTCTCCACATTACAAAACGCACACGTGCAAACTTTTCAAAATTTGTCAACACACTTTCCATTATCGAACAGAACGCCAATAACCCCACAACCATCACGGCCGATTAGGCATGTCTCCGACAATGGCCACCCACGTGTGTCCCGGTCCCCATACAAACACACACACGAGAACGTTGTCCCGCGGGACAAAGGAGCCGGGCCACTGTCTTCCGCGTCATCATCAATCACCCGTCGAATCCATCAATAGACAATGTCAACAATTACCGCGGGGGTGGGTGCGATGACTTATCGGCTATTAGCGTCTGCGTCGTCGTAAGTGTTGTACGTATTTGTGCCCGGCAAGACCGTGTGGGATGTCGATATTTTTGTGGTGAATAGTTGATGTCGAGTTTGGGATTGTGTTGTGTTGTGTTGTGTCCGGCAATGGACGAAGGAGGAGCCGGTTTATTCAAAGTTGGTGTGGAGTTTGGTGTTGTTTTGAGTGATGTTGGACGTGGTCGGTGCTTTGAAATTGAGATTCAGTCGTGAAAATCTAAAAATTTTGTTTAAAAATAAACGTTGTGGGTGCTCGTAATCGTGAAAGTGGTCTAACTTATTAAATTGGAAAAAAAAGAGTTTATCGATTATTTTGGGGCACATAATTTAAAACTAATATAATATGATGAAAATTATCACTGTGAAAAGTTTTAAAAGTTATATTCAGTATAAAAAATATGACCATCCTCCGTATGCTGCTAGAATTAATTTTGATGATGGTCCTAAAAGTCAAGCAAGTCAGTGGTGTTTATAAATTCTAAGCTGCATATTCGGATTATTCAAACTTGTTACATAATAAATATCTCATAAACAAAAAAAGGTTAGATTAGGTTAGGTTACGTTTTTAGTTGCAGTTGTTGCATTGTATTTTTTCGAAGATATTCATATGATATAAACTTCGCACAAATTGTTTGTCTGGTGAAAAAGTTTCCATTTTCAAACACCGCGTGATATTTTTGTGGTTATAAACGACCGATAATATATGCAATATTTATTAAAAGACTGATGGCTGAGACACAACTGATTTTCAAAAATAAGTATAAAAAATACGAAATTTTCATCCAGTCCTCCTATTTCTTTATAAGCTATACGATATCCTCGTATGTTAAATTTATATGTCGGAATAAATTATAAATCTAGTAGATTAAATAAATTGTGAAGCGTTGTTGTGTAATAAAAAAAAAATAATTGCTTCAAACGCAAACCTTTAAATATCTCGAAATTAATTGAGAGTGATCATAATAAAGGGAACATATAGATTATATTATGTAATGATGGGGAATAATAAGGAAAATTTCGTATTTAATAAAAATTTATTTGAATTAATTTTCGTTTATATAAAAAACATATTAAATACCAAATTTATATAACGTCAAGCATATTTTTTAGCATATTTGAGTTGAATGAAAAAGGAAACCTTATCGAATTTTCTTTGGCGCGGTTATGAAGATGAAGTTGGTGGCGGCGCGGGTTTTCCGCTGACGCGACGTCCCTAAGAACACGGAAAATAACTTTTTCTCCGGCGAACCACAAAACGGCAAGAACAAGAAGAAAACCCACAGGAAAACAATCGAATGATCAAGTTCTCGCCGGCGAAAAACAGCCGAACATCTAAATCAAAAAGGCGGCGCGAATTTCGAAACTCGCGCCAACGTATAAATCAACCCCGCGGCCCGCCCGAGAAATTGAACAATCGCGATTTAAACGGCCTCTGTTTTTTTCGCGCCTTTTTTATTATCCATGCAAAATATGTCGGGGAAACGAGAAGAAAGGGGCGGAAACGCCTTCGCCGAATTGCCCATTATGCCCGCATGGTAAAAGGAAGGGCTTTTGATCATCGCCGATGACGGAAGCCAGGCTTTGACATTTGAACGATGTGTATTCAACGTGTCCAAAAGTCGATTCGATACGTTGCAAATTCGATATATGTATACAGTTTTGATGGTGTTTTTTATCCCATTGGAGTGCGAGGAACTTGTGTGAAAGCGCTATGCTTTTTATTCGGGTGTGGAAATTGAATATGTCAGATTTCGCGATAAAAGTTTGCAAGCATATGTAATTTGAGAATTGGAAATAAATGTTATTGATACATCGTATCTAAAACCTTCTAAAGTGTCAAAAACAATATATAAAATAATACATAATTAAAAGTTTCTTTGTATCTATGTATATACCAATATTTCAATAGTAATTAATCGCAACCATCTTGTTTTGAAAATTTATAGTGAAACTTAACTGAAGATCGTCTCGATGAACTCGCAATTGAAAAAATCTGTTAAATATAAATTCTGAAAATAAGAGGTATTGAAAATGTAATTTCGCGAATGAAAAGTCTCATTATGACTGTCGGGAAATTCGCGTTTAAAGGAAAGAAAAAATTGATTTCAATAGTCGATAAGGTGGGCGAAGTTTTTCCGCACCGTCGCTCGCGTTTATCGCCGAATTGGAAATTCCGGTTGGAAAAGCGGGAAAAACTTCGGAGCCATATTTGCACACGTCGGGGTGGCTGAGAAGGTCCTCAAGTTTGCATATGAAAATTAATATGTTTGAACTGGAGACGGTTATTGCTATCCGCAGTCAAAGGGGGATACGACGAGCACTCGAGTTCTGAGCAAAAAATAATATTTGCATAATGCGGGGGCGGATTCCGAAGTATATTTATAAGAAATTAAGAAATCCGAACGAGGTATTTTGTTAAAAAAATATATTGGAAAATTAATCGGTTCCGATGATGAATTGCAATGATGTGATGTTATCTTTTCGTTTTCCGGTGGTTAGTAGAATTATCTGAAAACAATGGAGGTTTAAAAGAAATTCGCATTACAGGCACGCTAATGAAGCATTTATTTTATTAAAAATTTGAAACCATATATAATACGGCCGCCATTGTCGACGTAATTGTCATAATTATTGTGGTGACGACGATGGCGGCGTTCATGTTTAAAGTATACATATTTTTAAAGTCACATGTAATTCAGTTAAGCATAGAAAATATAATCTATTGAAATATATGTATCATATGTGTTCCCATCTATGTGATTTCCATACACAAACTTGTACGACGAAAATTTTTCAATTAAACCAAATAAACCGTTTACAAATAGCTTAAAAAAAATCATCGTTGAATATACACATATAAAAATCATTCTTTTTCAAATAGTAAATCTTCGTAAATTTTCAAAATTTCATAAGTAAAATGAACACAGGCGACCAAACAATCAACAATTTTCAAGTACACTACTGAAAATATCATTATGATAAAATCAACGTTGTGAAACACTATTTTTTTTAAATAAAATACAGTCGATACTTATAGAATAAAGATAATACATCTTTCTCATGATTTTTTTTTAAGTTTAATTTATCATTGCTACGATAGATGATATTTGATATAATCATAACAAGTGATTGAGTCAGTGATGATAATAAATACATATACATAATTCCAAATTTATTTACACTGGAGAAGTACTGCGGTAAGGTACTAAATTGGCTATATAAATTCATTATTTAGAAATTTTCTAATTTCATTCATTTTTTGCTATATCATAATGGCCATGTATACATATATAATTATAATATATTAATTTAAAAATATGAATCTATACTTATCTATGCAACGATCCGCTTTGTATTTGTTAATAATTGATTGTAAATATAATATATATGTATATATTTTTAATAATATACTATGTACATCACACATACTTAATTAATGTTTAAATTCAACCCACATAAACGTTGCATTTACTTCATCATTTAATATATATATTTTTTATATAATAGGTAATACTATCATTTCCATTCCGAATTTTCGAAGTCGTTTGCATAAAATAATCAGATGTTTCCGAAGATTAAAAAAAAAATCACGTCTAAACATTTTCAGCATATAAAAGAAAACGATAATAATTGTACAATATCCAAATTTTCCAACCGAAAATAATACATTCGTACACTAGCGCCATTACACTCGTATAGGAATATAATATAAAATATCGAATATTAAACAACGACAATTAATTACAATTGTGCGTAAAAAATATGAAATAAATTTATATTTTTTATACACACATATTCAATAAAATCAATTGAAATAACTATATGACCCTGGAAATCCGAAAAATACTAAAATACATTAAAATTCAACTAACGTAAAAATCATATCACATCACAAATGAATTGTGGTTAAGTCGAGACTCGACGATTTTCAACATTTTAAAAAACATATTCATCTATAAATATTAACAATTGAATAAAGCATCTAATTATAAATTGTATTGAAAAAATTATTATGAAAAAAAAAATGCGAATTTGTACTGAAAACATGAAATTATTTTATATGGAAGAATTGACGATGAATTTTTTGATATATCATAACCAAAAGGAAAAAGGAACAAAAATAAAAGAACAGAAAATAAGCAGATAATTATTTATTGGTTGTATACCCTTTTCATCTGTAGATGGCCGCAACGGAACAAGTCCGCATAAACGACCAATCGCAATGAATAAAATTCGAATATAAATAATAAAATAAAGAGAAAAACATAAAACAAGTTTAGTTAATCTTTATAAAAATAAAATCTAAAATTTGGCAAATTATGAAAGTGATGATCTCTTTCATTTTCAGAATCGAAACGATTAGTGCGACTAGACATTTCGACAATATATACGAAAAGGTCAAAACAATTCTTTCTGACAAAAAAATTGCCATTCGATTTCTTTTCATATTTTATTATAAACATCCCAAGTCAACATCCATTAAAAATATTTTTTTTATTAATTTGATCTGAAATGAAGAATTGATTTAAATAACTTAATCTTTCTGTAATTGAAAATTAACGAAACTGTATATAATTACTAAAACATGGGTTGTTTGTATTTTTTTACCCAACACGAAGGCTGGAAAACTCAAACATGTCCAAGTCATGTACAAGGGTTTTTTTATCAATTTGTAGCAAATGTTAAATATGTTTACCTTTCGATAGATAAAATAAAACAATAAAAAATGGCAATAAAAAACTTGTGCAAAATGAAAAATGATGAAATATGCCAGAAACAAATAAAATAATGCACGCTGAATGCGATCGATCTCATAATCCCTTATCGGGAATATTCCGTATTTCGAAAATGCTATTACGTAAAAAATGTGCTATTTATTCTGTCTAAACTAAATCTTCTAAATACATCATTGGTTACATAGGAATCATATTTATTCACAACTCTTTAATAATAATATTTATCATAAATATACGTTAATATAAGTATGGTAAACTTATTAGTATCAACGTTTGTAATATACACAAGAAATATTAATTTACATACGCACTAAAAAAAATGACTAAAATAATCATCGAATGGTCATCAAAGAGAAAAAACTAGACCAAATCATAACAAATTCATCAGTTCTCCTCTACACACATACGAGACGACTGATGATTAAAATTATTATATTCAATGGAAAATTTTCTAAATAAAATATAAGTAATTTGGTTTAGAACATTCATTTAGAATTTTTGTATAGATTGTTACACTTCATTCAAAATCGTCATTTAAATGCATGTTTTTGTGAAAATATTTTTTTCCGTTATGAAATTTAAAAGAACTAAAACTAGATGTGGAATTCAAGTTTTTTTTCACACAAATGGATATTTATATAACGGTTTTATTTCGAAAATTTTGATATAAAACTAATTTAGTCCAATATGTTATATTGAAGTGAAACATCTAAAACACACTTTTTTCACACTATTTCACGTGCATACTTAACACACACACTGAATATTTTTATACATAATATATATAATTTTAGGATAAACATTATGATAGAAATAACAATACAAGGACAATGGGGTGGTTACCTCGAACATCGAGATATGATTTAAAATTAGAAGTAAGTAACAATATACAATGATAAAATTTCTATAGGCACAATCACTAAGAAGTAGGGTTTAAAAATTTACAATAAAGGTCAGTTGTTTTTTTTTATTAAACCTGAAACAGACTTATTGTTGCAGTATACGATAAAAGGAAGAAATTTCCAAAGTAAAACGAACTAAAATTGTCGATAGAACGGGTTAACACTTTTACACGGGGGAAACTTAGGGTAGAGATCCTTTTTTGTAATTATCGATAAATCGTCTTTTTTTGTAATTGTACAGGCGATGCTCCAAAAAACACGTGAATAAACAGTTCAATTTCAATTGTTTACATAACTAATAAACTCCAACTTAGTTCAAAAACATCGTTCTCGACTGTAAACAGCTAAACATTCACGTTTGGATTTGGAACACATTCGTTAACGAAACGAGGCGTCGAGAGCACGAAGGGTGAAATCATTTCAGCACACCATATCGATTCATTTACTAGCATTTCAAAGTTTATTGAGTAAGCACATACAAATCACCCAAATATTGGATCAACATAAAAATAAAAAAAATCAGATTATTCCTCAAAACACGAGATCTTCACATTTGAGTATAACATCAAACAAGAAAAATTAAAATTCCAGGTACTGACGAAGCCGATTGCTCACGATGCAAATCCACTTCACAACAGGGAACCTCGAGCTCCCCTCGCAGAGATCAAACACTAACTCGATTCAACTTAAAAACAACAACAAAACGATAGCACCCTTCGGTCCCAGACGACTCGCACACTCGCTCGCGTCGCTACGACGAATCACAATAACATACTTATGGCAAGAGAACAAACGATAAAGATCGATCAAAGTAAAGCTTGTCCCGGGATGCGGCTCCCGGGCGAGTTCAAATGGCGTGCAGGATCACGGTGGTCCTGTTGTGGTGGTTCAGGTGGTTGTGTTGTTGCAGCTGGCCTCCGAGGCGCTCTTCGACGATTATTGCCGCCTCAGGGGCGGAGGGTTGATGCTAGGGCGACTGGGCGCCCCCGTCCGAGAGGGTGTCCTCTGAGGGTGAGCTGCTTGTCGGTGATTTGTTCGGTGGCCTCCGTTGTCGGAGGACGGACGCATCGAAGTTTGGGTGTCTTCGTGCGTGTTTACTGTGAAAAAAAAAATTGAATTTTTAAATTTTGGGGTGGAATTGTGTGGGTTTTGATTGAGAAAATTTGGGATGAGTGAAAATGTGTTGATTTTTTTTTTAATCGTTTATATAGCTTTATGCTTCGAATTCAATCTTATATAATACAAATCAAATTCAACCTTTTGAACTTCAAATTAAAATATTTTCAAATCAAATTTAATGGCAATTAATTATTTGGCTGGTTAATAATAACTAAAATGATCAGTAAAAAATTGTTAAATGATCAGTTAGGTTAGGTTAGGTTAGGTTTAGGTTTTTATCGGCCAAGCAAGCCGGTGGCGTCTTTTGAAGATTTTTTCCCCTCGACAAAAAAAAAAAGGTTTAGGTTAGGTTAGGTTAGGTTACTACTATGTGTGACTACATTGAGACTTGTTTCAACAAGTTCAAACAGGTTTCCACGTGCACAGAACCGAATAACAACCATATACTTTGTTTTTACTGATCAAAATAGGATCTTTTAACTGTTAAATTTTTAATAAATTTATCAAAATTTCATTAAAAAAAATAAGATAAAAACCTAAGTGATTTGTAATTAATGAAATATAATCTACATATTCTTCAATTTGAATTTGATAACCTCAATTGGTAATTTTCACAATTTTTTACATTACTATAATAACTGTTATTATCCACATTACTACATTATAATTTTTTTTTAAATTAATTTATTACATTTTTCAATAAATCAATCTGAAAATAGGTACCATAGATATGTACTTACATAGGTACATATGTATGTAAGTACTAGGGATTTGGAGCGGAGTTGTAGCAAGAGCGGAGCTAGAGCACTGAAATTTGTAGTGGTCTGCTGCTCCGATTTTAAATTAGATATTAATCTAACATTTAATATTAACCTTTATAACTCCGGTGTCGAGTGTGACTCGACATCAGTTTGTTTCCCGCAACTCCGATGTCGAGTCACACTCGACATTTTTTTTTCAAATTTTGAAATTTTTTCGAATTTTTTTTTTCAACTTATTATCAATATGTATTACATAATTTTTGAAAAGCGTAAATATTTTATTATAGTTAGATTTAATTGATTTTTATCATAATACTCATCCACTCCATAGTGATGTAGTTACATTATCAGTGTATTTTATATTTTTTATAAAATATTTTAATAATTTATTTAATTAAATTGGAGCGTAGAGTGGAGCATGGAGTAGTGGCTGGAGCATGTAGTGGAGGCTGGAGTATGGAGTGGAGGCTAGATCAAGTACTCTGATGCTGGAGCAGAGCAAAAAAAAGTGATCGCTTCAAAACCCTTTAACGTTTTTTCACGAAATCATAGAAAAAATTGAAAAATTAAGAAAACAAGTTGTAATTATTGAATTCAATTTATAAAAGGTCGAATTTGATTTGCATAAGGATGAATTTTAGAATATAAAAACTATACATCTGGTATTCACCATTAAAAAAAATCTCAATTGATCGAACTATATACGTTCAAACAACAATAGGGCAACGCTATTGCGCAAAAAATGAAATTTCAACAAACAAAAGTGTATGCAAAGCAATTTTTCAGGCATATACCTTAAGTGGTCGCTCCTCATGAACTTCTTGGAGCAAACGGGGCAGGCGAAGTTCTTCTCGCCCGTGTGGGTGCGCGTGTGGCGAGCCAGCTCGTCAGATCTAGCGAACCTCTTGCCGCAGCCGCCCCACCCGCATGGGAATGGACGTTCACCTGTTTGACAAACAAAAATTATGTTAATTTTGGGTTTTTGGTTCATTTTCGTGACGTGGTCGAGAGTGGTAGTTGCTAAAAATAAATCGGAGAGGGAGCGTAAAGGTGGCCATGTATGCTACGAGAAATCGTTACGATTAGACTGTACAGTTTGAACGGTACCGATAAATCGCTACATGTATGTTATGCTGGCCATACACGCCACGATATATCGTTCCGAAAAAACTGAGGTACGATTTTTCGCTACGTGTATGTATGTATAAAAAACCGGACGAAACTGAACGGTTTTATAACATACACGTAGCGAAAAATCGTACCTCAGTTTTTTCGGAACGATATATCGTGGCGTGTATGGCCAGCATTATAAAACTTTACAGTTTCGTCCGATTTTTTAAGAACGGAACAATACGAAAATTTCGATTGATTAATCGGAATCGAATGAACTGTGCCGACTGATCGTAACGTGTATGCGCTCGTTGACGATTTCTCGTAGAGTATATAGCTTGTATGCCATGTACGATAAACTGTACCGTTCGAACTGTGCAGTCTGATCGTAACGATTTCTCGTAGCGTATATGGCCACCATAAAAGAAGTTAGACGTTAACGATGAGATGTTTCGCTTTTGTCCTTGGCATGAATTTGTTGTGAAAATTGTTCGAAGCTGTTTTGTAAAGTGCATGGAATATATTGAAGATTTCCTCTGAAGATATTCTCAGAAACGCTCCACTGTATTATTTCGCAGCATATAATTTCGCATGACTGAATAACATGATTATACAAAGCAGATGAGAAAATTGGCTAGAAATTTCATTTTATTATATAATAGTACGAAACTGCATTGACACTATGAGATTCTTTAATGTTGAATCAACTCAACTGCAGTCACTTTAACGATGCGAAATTCATTTAATTCAAACGAATATTTCCTCGCGAATCATACGTCTCGAGTTTCATGGAAACAAAAAGAAATTCAGAAGTAACTACATAAAAAGGGGCAGACTAAAAAAAACAACCGTGAACTATGCGAAATGAGCGTTAATTTTCCGCGTTTATAAATTCATTATAAACAAACGCGAATCGCAAAAACGACTGCACTAAATGCAACCCACCATTCAAAACGAAATTATTTTAAAACGCCACCTACGTGCGAAACGAGGTTTTGAACAAACGAGCGTAAACGTGATATTTTCCTACACGTGCACATTATTTTATATACACGCTACACTTCATGAGCCAGAGTAGTGAATCGGACAGAGGCGGGTCCAGAAATAAAGTGACCTTTGTATATAGTTAATTACCTGTTCAGTGAGCTATTTAAAAACGATACGTTACAATGAATTACAGAATATAGAAAGTCTATTTTCGAACGGTATTTGAGTTTTTCTTTGAGTTCAGAATGAGCTTGAATAAGTGATATTTTTTTTAGATATATTTAGAAATCGTTTTGAAATATGTATTACATAATCGTATTGAATATAAGCGTTTTCGTTGATTACCAAAATTAAGCGGAATTGAGTGTAATAATTTTTTTTTGGTAGTAAAGATTCGATTGTACCTTTTACTTTGTTAAATTATCAGAAAAATATTCAAATTAGATATAAAAAGTATATAGTACATAAAATGATAAAGGAACAGATTATCAATAAGCTAAATACTCATAATTTCTATATAAGACTAAAATATGAAAAGCCAAGTTTCATAAAAATCAAAGAATCATAATTGTTAAAATTAAAGAAATATAATTACATATTATGTATTATTTATAAAAATCATTAATCATTCTTGAAAATTGTCTACGAATTGAACTATATATATTATTCAAAATAAAAAAATTAGAACCCACGTAATTTCAGAGTAATATAATATTAATCGCAGTATTAAAAATTCATATATAATATTTCGTAGACCCATGATCCGTACCTGACATAGGAAACTTATGATGAATTCAATTCTACAGCTAATACGATTAAAGTGGAAATTCGATAGAGCCGTTCGAAAGGCCGTCGCGACAATTTCATTTCACCGTTGAAAATGGAAAATTTCAAGCTCAGAGAACCGCTGCAGTGGCATATGTCATGCAAGCATACGTTATATTCGAGCATGATTTCGATACGAATCTGGTTTCCTCCCTTTGACCTGTGCACTTCGACGTCTGATCGGATGTCCCATGAATAATGGATGGATGACCAGGACGAAATCGGAACGTTATAAATAGTTATGCAGCAGCCGATGCAATAATGAAATATTATATATTTTCCATTGCAAATTACATATAACATCACATATAATCAAAATAGATAACGGCGCTAAAAAGGGCCGCAAGTTCGTCCGGTCGCGCAAAGCTCCTTGTCATTTTTGAAAGGTTGTCAAGCGGAAGCTTTCCCGAAATCACTTCGCCGATCCGAGACGACGTTCCCTCATCAACTTTTTAGTCGAGCGGACAAGTTTTTGATTCTCGTTATGTTGAGTGTTGTTTCATCCTGCTGCGACCCACCCGAAGCCTCCTCCCACGGATTGCCTTTGGCCCAACGAAAACTTCCTTCCAGCGTAGAAGAAAAGTTGAGCTCGGTGACAGCTTCTCAAAATTGAAAAGGTTCCTCGATGTTTAGTGTTGGCGCCCGCCTTTTTCGATTCGTAGACAAAACGAAAAATTGGGCGATTCGATATATAAAAATACAATGTTGCGAAATCGGGTAATGGTTGCGTGTTGAGTTTGTGAAGTTTTCGTTTACGTATTCGAGGCTATGTAAATATTTTAGTTGCCGTTTTAAATGCAATTTTCACTTCAACTTTCGATGTGACGTAACCGCGGTGTATGCAGATCCGGCTATTTTCGCCAGCGCAAAGCGTAATTTATTCATTTGACTTGTTGAAAATTCAAATGATACATTTCGTATACTGCTTTTTAATTTCGCGAAATTGCGACCACCTTTCCAGAAACATTTTCCGGCACAAATAATACGAGGAAAATGCGAGAAAACGAGCCCGACACATTCATAGGCAATGTTGGGAGGTCTCGGAAGGCTTGTCGGGCACATGGCCAGCTAGAAAATGGTTCTCGGCTTGGAAATCCGGAAGCTATAAAAATAATGAGAAGCTTTATCGTGGTGGGCAGGTGGTGAACAGGGTCAGCCCTTCGCCCTTCGCAGGCGACATAATCACATTACACACATACAGTGGTATGTGGCACGTGAGGAACGCATGGGTTATCCAGGAATGCGTTGTTGCATAGGTTTATGGGCGTTCGATTGATTTGAAGTTGTGGTTGTGAGGTTCCGTGCGATTAGTGGGGTTTAATGGAAAGAATATAGATGTAGAAGCATCGTGCGCGTTATTGAATTGTGAGACACGTTTTCGTCTAATTACTTCGTTAGTATTCATCGGAAATACTCAATTAAAGGAATCAGACCGAGCTCTGATCTTTTCAAATGATTAAAATATTTTTTCAACGTGGAGCTTTGGAGTGGTTCTCAATTTTTGCATAAAGAAAAAAATTCATTTAAATAATATCGGAACGGTATGAAAAAACATTTTTTCTTTCATCAAAAGTCATGAACAGGTTTTGCGAGTACAATCAATTTATTTTGAATATCTGGAGATGTTTGCATTTTTTACAAGCTTTTATTTCTATCGATGACACAAACAAATTTTAATACTAGAATCAATACTCTTAAATTTATGAATATTGAAAACGTTCATTTTTACATAAAGAAATTCCACGTCGAGATAGACGAAAATTTCGAATACGATTTACAACTGTGCCGCCCGAGGGCATTCACATTTGAGAGCTTTACATTGTACATCCATTTCCTGATTTACGTGATAGATAAATATAAAACTACACAAATTAAACTCAAAATAAAAAATATAACATAAAATATTACAAAAAACCGTCATTTTAAAATATAAATCAAACCAAGGATTTTCCAGATCACAATCGAACGAATTAATTCGCACTTAAAAACATGCTCCAAAAACACAAAGAAAACAAATCACCCGCATTTTCCACCCAAAAAAATCGTTATTAAAAATTAAAAAAACCCAAGCACACATAAACGCTCATTTGCCGAACCGTTCACCGAAAGCGATCCAGACGAATTGGTAAAAATGGCATCGACAATTCCAATTCCCTCGGGAGCCTTCGAGACACGCGACGCTGAATTATAATAATAGATATCCTCGCATGAGTTGGCAGCCGCCATTTGTCGCACTTCCCTTCTGATTTGTTCATTAGGGAGCCGACGGGAAAATCGGAAACGGCGAAAGCTACGGCCCTCCGAATGGGGTGAGCTTTCACAGTGGTATGGGGCCGAGGGACTCACCTATAAGCTTACAGGGGCGGGCCGGTGAAAATTTCAACAAAAAGCCATTCCAAGCGAAAATCCAACGGCGATAACTTAAATTTACGAAAGCTCTATTGAGATAAAGCGCGCCGATATGCGCCGACATTAACGGATCACTAATTCTCTCTATTTTTTTGTAAGCGATTCCTTTTTTTTCATTAGTGAATTGAATGTTGGATGTATATAATATGATTGAATGTAGTGGAATGGTTATTTTATTCATTGTAGAAAACGTAATTGTTGTTATATCACTTTGTTGTTATTTGGATGCTGCAGAGTATAGATATGCTTTTATATAGAATTGCTATTCACTGTTATGGCAATAGCGTGTAGTTGAAGCTCTATAACAACTAAATAACTGCAAGATGTCACGTTACTGTTAGTCACAGAATATAACATATAAATATGAATTCAGTTTGAATATATAATATTAAAAAAAAATTATCAGAAAATTTGAATTGGAATGTGCTATAGATAAATTCAACGAATGTGATGTATACGTGACGTATGTGTGATATGGAACTGATGTTCGTTTCGAAATTAGCGTGTTCGAATAATGTTTCAGGTATGTTACGAATGAATTTTCATTCGAGTAATGTTCGACTGAATGAATTTGAATTTATCAAAATTGCGTGACGATAATGGGTAAGTCTTTCTATGCGTGTACGAAGGAAATTAGGCGAAATTTGTTATTTCGTAATCGAATGGTGAATTTTTAATTGCGTTGCGTTAGAATTAATGTCTCTAGAAATTCGTTTTACATATTTGAATAAAATTTTCGTACTATGTGAAAATGTGCCGCATAAACGTAAAAAAAAACATTTCGTATTCAAATACGTAAAAAACTTCATACGCTTTTTTGAACAGATTAATATTTCGCTTTGATGCAAGTTTCTCCAACTCAAATTAGAAAAATTATTGCAACTAAGAAATCATACTTATAGGAATAAACGAAGTTGATGAATTACATAAATTAAGCAGCGCATAAGGCACTACTCGAGCGCTAATTTAAGTTCCTCGTAAGATGTTACGAACTAACGTTTCCTCCGAGAGAAAAAAAAGGAGAAAAAGAGGATGCGGGAAAATTTGTAGGAGGATAATTTCACTCGAAATTAGGACAACTAGCGATTATGTAACGGCGATAAATTTTAATAAAGAATCTCATTTCGGACGAGAAGTAAAATAAAATAAAATACAGAAAAAAGCGACGGGCGTATGCCGCTCCGCAATAACGCCGTTATAATTTTTTTAATGTATATAATCGTAATGAGAAAATATTTGCAGTGTCGCCCGTATACAAAATAATATACACGAGATTGTATCTCGGATATCATTTCGCGTTTTATAACTCATTTTAATGGAGCGCGCAGAGCTCTTGAAATACTTAACATCATAACGCGAATAATTCGCAGATTCGTTCAGATTAACTCCGTTTTAAAATATAATACAAATACATAAAAAAAATATACAAAAAACCTAATGATTATCTTCCCACATTTCCATCTAGATCACGCCTAAAACTCAAAGAACAATCCGGACATAAGCACGAAACATCCCCGCACTTTTTCTTATACAACTTTTGTTTCCCTCGCCAAGGGAGAGGTCCGTTTCCAGCAGATGACACGCGAATAATACGCGAGCAAGAATGCCAACGCCATGGGATGAGAATGGGTGGCCCATAGGGCGACTGCTGCTGCTTTTCCCTTCGAAATAACACGGTAATGAATGGGGTATTCATTAGCCTTATGAACCTGGCATTATCCTAATAGACTTACGCATACACGACGCGATATTTCACCTTGCCTTTTGGCCTGCCCTTTTATCGCCGTGACGGCGATTAACGCGAGACTTCTTCGCTAACAACGTATTTCTCTTCCTTTTCCATTTTTTTTTTGTATTCTTCCTAACCTCAATAAAATGATCCGGATGCGTATCATAGAATTTTGTATTTTATTCTTCGGTAAGAATTGAAATCATTGTGTAATCATAATTTAACAAATTAATAAATATTTCATACAAAAATATTATGATAATGCATAATCGAATACACTTGGGCATCGTTTCGCTTATATGTTTTCACAAAAACGTCGTGTAATACAAATCCGTGTTCTACGAGGTTTGAAGTTCATACGAAATCAGGATTTTTGTTCTTTCGGTATTTTTTTTAATGTATTATATTTCACGAGTAATTTATGCATTGTGGGGAGGTTGTGTACATGTTGTGGGGAGGTTATAGTTTGATAGTTTTTACAAATCATTTTTTTTTTTAAATCGTCTAAATTTGTGCATGCTAACAGTTCGGATGGCGAAGGGTACTACTGGACAACATGTAAACCCGAAACTCGTTAAGATATGGTTAAAAACTGATAAATACATATAACATCCAAACTAAACGAAAAATTCGTTAAAAAACATAATAATTTACACACTTATAATGCATGAATTACGCATGAAATTTGTTAAGAATCTCAATTTAAGCACTTAAAATTAATTTTTATTCATGTTGAAATGCAATGTTGTCAATAGATATTTTATGTACCTTAGTAAAGCATTACCTAATTTTTTTTTCTTTCTAAAACCTTGTATTACAAAAAAAGTCACATTTTATTAACCGCGTTATTTCAAAATCGTGTTATATAAAACCGTGTTATACGTGACTTGAGTGTATCTATATTTTGTAAAATATAAGAATCACTTTCAATAAATTTTCTGTAACAAAATATAAAAGATATACGATACAACGTAATATGTTTTTTATCGAGTAAATCGAACTAGTTCAACGAACTGCGCACTATCGTTTCAGATTTATAAGCGTCATCTGTTTTTTTTAAATGATATCATTTTCGAATATATTTCCATTGACTGAACGACCCCATAACATGTGCCATCATAATGCGCACAATATTTCAGGGAACGAGCGAACATGTTAAATCGATGTAGAACCGATACAATGCGAGAATTTCGCGACCGCGGCGTTTTCTCAAACACACACATACACACTCCAATACCGTCGGCGAAAAAAGTAAGAAAAAAAAACACCACCGTTTAATGGATGTCGTTAGCCGAGAAAGTCGTTCACCGAACGCATTTATGGTGGTCTCGTAGGGCAAAAAAAAAATAGGAGGAAACGCATAAATCGGCGATTCCTGAAAAAAAATAAATAAAATCGTTGCCGAGGAAGACGATCACCGCTCGTAATACAATATCGGCGTCGTTTTTTGACGTTTTACGATGTTTAACCCTCGCCCATCCCCGGCCGACGGGAGACGGTCTATTAAATTTTAGTATTGAGAAATATTTTATTGGCGACGCCGATAAAACGAAGCGTCGACGAGTTATCTGCTGAAAAAATATTATAAAGAAAAACACAATAAATAACGTGGAAAAATTAGGTCGTACGCCGATAATTTCGTCGTCGAAAAGCACGTTTTATAAATCGCATCGTTAGCCGTGTTTTTCGAAAAAAAAAAACGTAAGAGAATTTCGTATGAATTTATGACGCTTCATAAAGTGTTCCGAGCTTTCCATCAAAACTTTATTGCTGTATCGAGGATGCGAAACAGTTCACGAAGCACTGCAAATAGTGACTACGCAAGCAAAACTTGTTACGAAACTTTCCAAACCGAAGAAAAGCCACGAGCGTATAACTGTCATCTGATACCTTATCCTCTTTTTACACGGTTTTTTTTTTTAGATGGTTCCGAAATAACACGGTTCAAGGAAGATGAACCGATTACTTTTTTACACGGATTTTTCACTTTAACACGGTATAAAAATAATAAAAATATGTATTATTATGCCACAATGGTAAGATTCGATGCAGGCTAGTTTTTAACCTCCTCAAGCCCTGTGCACATTACAATGTACATAGACTTTGTTACCGGTTTTTGAAGCTATTTTAGATTTATTTTTATCGGGGCTTTTTGTAAATTATTGTGTAAACTATGTTATTTCGTTTAATTTTGTCTGTTTTGAAATATAGGTCGCGAAATTTTTGTTATATGCCAGTTTTGCTTGACATCTCAACGACGTCGCGATAAGTCATGTTTTATTTTCAATATTTTGTTATTAAAAATCCACTCACATAACATTATTATGGTGCAATATTAAAAAAGAAGACTGCTTTTATCGATTGAAACCAAAATTTTATTGTATGTTGTAATGTATCATATCATAATTTGACATCAAACACGAATGTATGTACATTAGAACGTAAATTTGGTCTGAAGGGTCATTTTTGTCACTTCAGCAGTATTTTTTATTTTCAAATAATTAGTCATTATTATGTGATTTAGATAGATAAACAATTCATAAAAGAAAAAAAATCTTTTTATGCATCTTCAATGCTATAAAAACGAAATGAAAAAAATATTTTTTTTTTATAAAAAAAGTCAGGCCTGAGGAGGTTAAATAAAAAATTGGATGTTTTTTTATGATTTTTCACGGCGAAAATTTTTCACATTGCACATTTTTTATAAAGTACATTTGGATGGAAGTTCAATCCAAATATAGTGATGGAACTAATCTCCAATTTTTGTATAGTCACCATACAAATTTATTTTACACGGTTTTTTATTTACACGGTAGTCTCTGGAACGTATCCCCCGTGTAAAAAGAGGATCGGGTAATTCCATCAGCGACTCGCGGAATCAATTACGATTTTTTCATACACGAAAACCCCAAACGGACCGCAGCCGCAAAAAACAAACAAAATAAAGCAGGATTACAACAAGGGAGCAACTTCGTCGCGAGGGTCGACATTAATTGCGCATTTTCGCGTTTTTCGCGGGCCGCGCCATTTTCATATTTTCAAGAAAGCCGAGCGAGAGTTCAGGGGTGGGCAATTACGCGGCCATACCACTTGACATCCTCGACGGCGAAGGCTTTATTTACGTTTCTCATTTCCATTTCTGCACACCTGCCAGTCCGGAACGACCGTAAATTACGGAAAACTCACGTAAGCCGACGCCTATACGTAACCGAGGCGGGCTTGCGAGCGAGCGTTCTGCAATTTGATGGACCGTTTTCGAAATAATTAAATAATTCTTCTCTTTTATGGGTTGCGTGTTTGTGCGAGGGGGTGGGGGTTGCACACGTGTCGCAATTCCTTGGGAATTTTGGGCGGGGTATGGGGGTTTTGGGAAGAAATGTTAAGGTTTTTTTGTGTTGAATTTGTTGTATAGTTGGATTGATTTATTATAATTTGTATTGGGATATATTATATAATATAGATTTAAATAGAGATAGTTAATATTATAGATTCGTTTCGAATATATTTTGAGATCTGAATTCGTAGAAATCTTATTTGAATTCATTAAACAAAAAAATTATAAGAAGTATTAAAAAAAATCTGTTTTCCGTTGATGATTTCATAAAAATGTATTCCATATAATCTGTAGAGTTAATTTACGAAACCCAAAGGCAAAAAAAAAGAATAATTATATTGATGAAAATTTAAACAATCAAAAATATTTTATATATTAACTCATAATAATTTCCACGATCAAAACGAAAACATCAATTCTAAGAAACAGCAAGAGTACACCGAAAACACAACAAATTAAAAATTTCGAATAGAATAACATTCTGAGAAATCTTCAAACGAAACACAAGTGCTATTGAACACAACACTCCGACGAAATTGCGATATTCCCGCATCAATCGATGAAAAGCCACACCTTGAATTAATAAAAAAAAGCGGATCTTTCGCCAAAAGATACAAAATCGCGATCCAATACGAATATACATATTTATATTCGATCAATCGCATTTTTTCGCATCGGAATAGTTTCTTCGAAACGTCGACGCATAAATTGTGTCGTTCACAACAGCTGCGTCCCTTATCAAACGTGAACTGCGCCACATTTCGACGATATTTATACGATTTTCCGAGGAAAACATTAACGCGGACACGTCTATTGTGCTCGAAATATATGTATATATATAAAAATGCGTAATTGAAGCGCGAAACGTCCGCGCAAAAGAGATTACTTTGCGTTTGCATAATTTTAATATATAGCCCCCGAAACGAAGCAGGCCGAAACTTAATACGGAACTTATTCAACTTGTTTGCTGTCATTCGAGTAAAACACGTCCCGGAAAGAGTCGTTTTCCCACTGCAAATGTTTGCTGCCAGCGACGAAACTACGCTGCAAAGGAAAAACTTATTAATTTTCACTCCCTCAAAGAGAATTGAAAAGTAGCGAAATTGCAGAAGCGGCCGCGTTAATTGTTAATCTCGATACATAATTCGGCTGCGCAATTTTATATTGAGACATTAGCGCGGTTGATGGGCACGTATTATTGTGCGCCGGTATACGTTTTATGCGTAATTAATTTGCTAAGATTTTATGTATTCAAACCCGAAGCGCATCCATAAAGCGAACCGTAAGTGTAAGTTTACGACCCGGTACGGACATATGTGAGCCGTGTTATCGTACAGCCATCCCACAGTATGATAACAATGTTATAATACGAGCTGAAACACGCCGAAATTATAACTATAAAACGCTGCAGCCAGATTGTAATTCAAAATTTTCACGAGAGTGCTGAAATAGTGTCGCATTTGAATGTGCGCGATACGGGCGCACATTTTCCGTGTACGATTTAATTTGTATCGTTGCACGGTTCGTATATGAAAAAAATGTAATCATTTCGTGATTGAGTATTTAATTATTTTTGACGTGAAGATGGATACGTTTGATTATTAACTTTCGTACAGTATGTACTGAAAAAACGCTTCAATAAAAATGATTTTAAATGTCAAAATAGAATATCCATAACCCGAAAAAAAAACGTATTGAATTTCATAGATGCGACGATACGAAGGTGACGTGTCGCTACATGTAGTTTCAGGGAATCGATTCAGGGAAAAAAGATGAAAGAGACCAAGGAAAAAAGTCCACTTCGAAGATAGGCCTCGCTGTCGAAATAAGCTCGACGGTGTGTCCTTTTCCGGGGGGTACTCTTTCGATCACAAAGGACTCGCGGAGGAAAAAATCGAGATTAAAAATTCTGGTAACAATAACACAGAAGAGGGACAGTCTTCCCGAGGAAGAGGGCGAATTTCCGAGGGTTGTCCTTAGGCACCTGCTGCTGTATATCAGTGGGAAGGGAGTACACCTCGGTCGAGTTTAATAATAAAAAAAATGTATATTGTACGTATAAAGTATATAAAAATGGGAGGCAGACGACATTAGGCCACGTCACATTCGAAATTGTATACCTTTTGCGACGACGTTTCCTTTATGTCCTCGGACTATTGAACTTAAAAAAAATATTATATACATCGGCGAAATGTGTTCGCATTATGCGAGATGTATGTATTTTCTTTTCTATAATAGTTTTATTATTTAATTTAGAATATATACTTCATCTTGTTAAAACTTCTGAAACACTCCGTACATTCAGAACAAATCGAGTCTATTACACATTGAGAAAACACAATAATTTTCTGATCCCTTAACTTAACAGTTTATGGTATAATAATATGTTCGAAAGAACCATAAAACGAACGTTCATTGAGATATCGGAAAAAGCGATTAATACTTGCGTATAAACTTCCGTCGAGATATTAACCGTATGAAACTTTAATAAGTTTGCCGAACTTCCCGGGAATAAATTCGATAAACATCGGCCGCGGTCAATGAGCAACAAATACCCACCGGATCGAATCGAACCGGCCAACTTCCACACATACCCATCATTAGCAGTCATTAATTACCGCGAAACGTCACATTTCCACGACAATTTCGAACAGGACGTTATTAACGAGCCCGACGTAGCGCGGGGAGCTTTTTCAAAGGCGGAGGACTAAAGAAAAAAAGAGGAAAATCCGAATCCTCGAGAAAGGACCGCCATGAAATTGCCATACGAGGCGGCACAAAGACGTCGAAAGTCAACGGAGGTTATTGTGCCGTTTTCGAAATGGGACGATTTTTTTTTCGGCGGGATACTGGCACTGGTGACGTTTTCGGTACTTATCGAGAGGAAGTGTTCTGATGCTTGAGTGAAAAGTGTGTCGCTGAAAAGTGGTGAGGTTTTTTTTTTTGTTTTTTCGTCGACGTGGAAAATATTTGATATGAGGGGAATGTGTCTAGAATTTTAAGCAAGGTTGTTAGATTTCATAAATGTCAATATGGTTGACATGAAATATGTTCAAAGGAAAACTTTTACAACTTAAAAAATATGTAATATATCACGTGTGTTAGATGATACGACGTGAAAATGTATAGAGTTACCGTAGTGGCAATTCATCAACTCGTTAGTAAAGTAATATAATAAAAATTCAACGATAAAGTTTTATTCAAAAAAATTCAGATTCGTAAGCTAGTTATGAAAAATTAAAATAATTTAAAACCACATAAAAAAAATACGATTTACATTAACGTTGAAAAGTCTGCAACATTAGTTAAAACTTTTCAGACACTAATTATATAAAAATAATATTTTTACGATTTCAAAACAATAAAAAAATATATAAATTAAACAGTTAAACCGTCATTGTTCTTTCAACAAAACATTTTTCAACAATTTTATATTCAAAGCCATCTTCCAACACCATTACGCTTCCGAACTAGAAAATTCCAAGCACCACCACTCAATAGTGTCTCCAATCGAAATTCGCATTTTTCGCTCCATGTCGCATATCTAACAAAAACACACACACAAACACCCCCTATTCCCACAGAACACTCACAGTATAATAGGATAGGAACCAAATTGGGCAGAATAATGGTTCTGGTGGGCGGCGAGGGGTTTCGGTCGGTTCGTTTCGTGTTTATACACTTTTGCGCGTATCGCGTAATTGCCGATAAATGTCGGTGGGTTTTGCATATATATTATTCCTTCGTATCGGAAAATTGTTTGGCCGGAATCGACTGGAGCCGATTCGGTTTCAGCTGGGCCGCTGAAAACGGCGCCCAGAGCGATCCGAACTCGGTTTCAGGTGCTTGATTAGTTCAACGCTCGTAATGATCGATTTAATTGATATGGAGCGTGTGTATTGTGCGTTTATGTGGTTCGTTTCATTCGGGTTTCAATCGGCGGGTTTTTCATGGGCATGAAGGGTACAGTTGCCGGAAAATGTGGATAAAAATTTAGTATGAAAGATACAGTTTTCTCGAAGCTTTTTCAAATTAGCTTTTAATTATTGCTTTCTGGTTTAGTTTTTATTGAAGTTTTTTTTTCATGTTCGGTTTTTTGCTCGGTGTATAAAATTTGTTGTATTTTATTGATATTAAAACATGATTTATTGTTTTTTTTTCTCAAAATCATATAGTTGACCATCTCTCAGAAAAATGTAAAATTTTTAAATATGATAATCTTTCGAAAAGGGTGTAATCAATAAACTGCTTATTACCACTCAACTATCGCATCATTTTCGAAAGATTATCATATTTAAAAACCTTAATTTTTGTGTTTTACTGAGAGATGTTCAATATCAGCTGAAGGATCACAGATGTAATGACAATTTCAAATTCATAAATATTATAGATCAATTTTATTGATACCAGATAAAACACATATCAAAAATTTTACGACAACGTCAACAAAGTATAAACAAATAAAATTTCCGAAAAATATTCGAACATCCCTCGCATATGCGAAGTTAATCGTCAACATTTTTTTCCAATTTTTAATCGAAAACCATCGATATGCAATCACTCGAAAACCAGTCGCAGCAAAGCGAACCACTAGCCGAAATCAATCAACAAACACACAAATCAATATACGGTCAAACGTCCGAGTCGAGCTTTCATCGAAATATTTCCAATTATGTTAGCAACGTAAGCGAAATGATTTATTTAGCGCGCATAAAGAGAGTCTCATACATACGGGACGGATGCGATATCAAAGGGCCGCCGAAGCCTTTCGACGATCCTGCGTCCTCCGGGACATCCTCCTTTACAATAATCCCGGTTTTGGGGATCGTGAGCTTTATTAGAAAGATATAAACCGACGATAGTGACACACGTACGCGCTAGAACCATACGTACATGTCGAGCGAGGGACGTAGAACCCTCACGTAGATGCGTCTCGACGAAATTGAGAATCACCTCTCTAAACATGTCCGTTCGAATGTTGGATCTATTTACGTTTTCCTGTTTTTTTTCGTAAGTGTTCAATTAATTTTAATTGTTTTGTTAATTACTAATGATTAATTCAAAAAAAAAATTCTGGTTGTAAACTTTTTAATTATGTTTCAAAATATATTCGATTTTTTCAAAATATAAGAGTTGAATTTAAAATTTAATACGTCTATTGTTAGATAAAGCTTTTCCAATATTATCGGAAGTACGGACTACACAAAGAGAAAGCAATTTTTAAAATGCTGAATACTGAAATATATCTATTTACTGATCATGCTACGTCTCACTTAACTTTAGCGAACTGGTGCATTTGACAAGTCTAAATTGTTTATATCGAGATAATTTTTATTTATCTTATTGTTAGAAAAAGTAGAAGTATCAGTATGTATTGCTAGTATTAGTCAAGCGATTATAAATAATAAAAATCTTGAAAATAAAGGGAATTGAGAAATATTTCGAGAATCACAATAGAATATTGATTCGTATGGACATATTCATCGTTGTACAAAAGACTTTTATTTATTTGTAAAGTTTTCTGAAAACTTATGTATGGTTAAGTATTAAATAAGACTCTGTATTAAATTTAATACTTCAAAAATACTTTGCAGCACTCTCGAGGCTTATAAAAGAATAGCCTTATTCTGAGTATATTTTACACAAACCCGCAGTCAAAATTTTCATTTAATATATAAATTTCTACAACAACGCAATATATTCCATCAAACAGACAACAACCTTTCTTGATATTAAGCGGGAAAACAACGCAGAGTTTTCCGACGTCCTCCGCGGCACGACCGCGCGGTTACGTACGGAGTATTTTCACGTATTTGTACGTGGCGTCGTTTTGCCGAACGCGAAAGTTTTTCACGAAAATCACCGAATACATACTACATGTAGGCCTCAGTTTTTCCTCCCCTGCACGTCCGCACGTGCAATGAAATATGTATGCGTAGAGGAACACTAGTGTCGAAATTACGACCGGCGTACGCTTATTTCCGCGACGAGCTTTGAGATTTTTTCCCCTTTGTCTGTTTGTGCTGCAAAAAGCGTATACAAAACTAGGCAAAAAAAGAGATGATACGCTTTGGCGAGAGCTAGCCACGCGTGGCGAAAAACAGGGGAAAACGAAGCTCGTTACGTTCGCATCACCTTTGTGTTTGTAGACCATAATGCATTCGGAATACTGCTCGGTGGCGGGAAACTGGAGCGACACCGATATTCGCATTAATGGTCGGGTTTGTGCTGGTGCAAGCAGGCCTTCGGAATACCTTCGGGAAGGGTGTACAAAACATTTTTCGTTCGAGGCTTTTGTGCGGATTTTGAATGGGGTCTCGACTGCGAGGCGGATTCGAGATGCATAATATTTTTCAATTGTGTAATTTTCATAATGAACGCTCTGAGGGTTCAGTGTTGAGTGGGTCGATTTGCATATTAGTAATTGAGTATACATGCATTGAATCAATATGCGCCAAGTTGCAAAGATGCACCGGTGCGTTGCGCCAGTGTAGTAGTTTCATAGGTTTCTAAATCGCTAGGAAACATATGAAAATTAATACACTGAACACGCTGAAGTAGATGCACGTAAATTGCAAGGCTTTGTTCTCATTGAATGTAAAGTTTCAGTATAATAATTAACTTGTTGTTTAAGTATCATATACTGATTAAGTTTCATATAAATAAAAATGAACAAATATGAACTTTGAATATAAAAAAATCTTCGATACGAAAAATATTTCTAACGATCAAAATCATACACATCCAATTTGTCAAATCACTGCGATAAAAATAGTACAAAACATGAATGAACCGCACAGCACAAAAGCAGCATAAGAATCAAACGACAATTAATCACCAATGGGGCCGCAGAATGGGACTTCGACCGAAATAATACTACTTTTGCGAGCGCGTGTGTCTCGCCAAAATTACAAAGGCAAATTTGCGTCGTGCGTTTTGAATTTAAATCAAAAACGGGTCGGTTTGCGACCCCTGTTTTGATAGGTCGGCACTTAACACACAGTCCTCGCGCGTACACAACCCAAGTGTTTGCCGTTCGTGCACACCGGAAACTGTAATGTATGCGATACACATTAATTCCGGTCTCAGACCGACACATTCGTAAAATCCCTGAATAATTAATTTTTGCCAACTATTTATATATGCCGAGCAGCGTCGTCGGGAGAGAATCGATTCGCGAGACAAACGCGTCTTGAAATCAAATAATGGTGCGGAGTTAATGTTGATATTAATTGATTATATGTTATAATGGAAAATGTGTGGCTTTATGTATATTTGGAGTCTGATTAATAGTGATGTTGCTTGTGGTGCAATTTTAGACAAATGGGTTGTAGTTGGTGCAGGTAAGATTAACAATATAATATACAATCATACATTTGTTATTTGTGTTAATTTATTATAGAATTTGATTTATTAGTAGAATCTGATGTTGACGTGGCTATAATTAAACAATTGATGAATCTATTAAGAAGCTGATGTCGAATCAAAATAATAGTTGAGTTTTCGCTTTGATTACGACGAAAACACAATGAGCATATTGGAGCAAAATATCACAATCGACCGAAAAGGGATTTGAACTACACTGCGGATAATTATTGACTCTCCATTGTGAATACTTTATAACAATATGCGATAAGGGAAAATGCCTAACATTGTATTCAATCCCCGCGGCGGCTTGTGTGCAATTCACACACACTCCTCTACACATGCAAAACAGCGTCGGAACATGGAAGGGCGTAACAAAGCTAACAATCAATTACGGCGTCAAAAGAGATAGCGAAGTTCACGGTTGATTGGATTCGTATTTTGCCGTTCGTTTTCGCCGGTTTTTTCTCGCACGATATTTTTTTTCAAACCCCCTTTTTATATTATTTTCGCTTTATCGAGCGATTGTTTTTCCAGCCGCCGCGACAGGAAATAGGATAGCCGGGGAAAATCGCGTTCGAGCAGGATATAATTTTCAAATGAACAAACGTTCCCATTTCCTCACAACGCGCCGTCGGATTGCGGCGAGATTTACAACAAACGCCCGCTTCGGAACGATAACGAAATACACGAAACGTATTTTATATGACGAGGAAATCTGGCGAGATACAAGAGCGACCTTTGTGTCGAACCGGAATACGTTATTGTATAATGCGCGAAATAATCGAGAGGAAGTCGGAACTGGCCGCGTACGTGAGCGCGTTCGTTAATGTTTCGAAACGCCACTTGGAGAACAATAAACTGTCGAGATGATGATTATGCATGCCGAAAGGACGCGGTGCTCAGTCATTATTATCATACATTAAACGGCCTGAGGATTCGTCCTTTGAGGATGGCCGGCGAGAGTTGACCATCGTCGTGACAATTAAGCAAGGTGCATTGCGGATGTAAGTGGAGATCTGTCCGTTATGGAAAACGATGTAGATTTTGTGAAATGTTGCGAATTGAGGCTGTTTGTTGTTTGCCGAAAGGTAATTGTTGCTTTTGATCGATCGGAATGATCGCGGGTATTGTTTTTATTAAAATGATTTCATTTATGCTACATACTATAATATAATACGTTCTGTGGTAAACCGCGTAAAAAATACAATGAACCCATAAAAAAATTGTTATATTTTGTATAAATAAATATGATACTTAAAATATGCAAGTAATTTAAAAAAAATAAGAGAGAAAATTGCGTCACGCTTATACGACAATTACAAATCTCATACTAATTTATTAATGGTGTGAACTGCGAGGGAAAAGGGACGAGAAGGATGAATGGTCATCGTTATCTTAAAAATGGCACGTACACATGACCATTGTTCTTATCTTGTTAACTAACCCATATCCTGCTATCGTTCTCAAATTGGGACTCACTGATAATGAGACGCGCAAGATTTTTGTTCTCAGTTGGTGGTTAAAATTAAAAATATTACAAACAATAACATATTTAAGTAAAAAAAATTCTAAAGTATAAAAAATAATAATAATCTATATTTGCAATGTAAGTTTTGAGTATTAAGCGATAGAAGCTAAATTTTTTAGGTAAATCGTATAATGTAATACAATAATATGAAAGGAAATAGTTAAATAGATGAGATTCTGCAATATTATAATTGATTAACAATATAAAAAAAATAACATTTCGCTCAACCGCGTACAACAAGTACTAAGTAAATCGGGGGATGATTGTACAATGGTCACTAAGAAGTTCCAAGTCATCAAAAATTTACAGCATAAACCGGAGGTTAATCTAATCCGTGCATCGCACAAAGACCTTAACTCATCAAGAACTATCATCGTGTTCATATTGAAAGCACAAGAGGTGCAGAGGTCCCATTCCGGCGAAGACGACGGTCAAAGGACGTACGATGCCGAAAGTTAGGGACCCTCTGTCGCCGTCGGATTCCAGGTGAGACTTTTGTCATACAAGTTTCGATGAATGGGAAAGTTGGTGATCGCGGGACATACTACATACACTGCTCGACAAATTTTGAGTGGAAAGTTCAAACGTTAACGGGCCGTGCCTCATTCGTGGCCGGATTACCCAAGGCGACTGTCAACGTAATAGTTTCTCAAACACGAGCTGATTTAATGTTTGCGGAATGGGTTCGGAATCAGTTCACTGGTCTAAACAGTGTGGAAACCCTTTGCGACCAAACGTCGCCGCTAGTGCGACATTGCTTGTTTGGCGTACCGGTCGTATGTCGCACTATTTGCGACAAAATTTTAATTTCTTATATTGACCTTGAATTTCGTTCAATTTATTGTTTTTTTTTTCGTTTAAACATAATATAAATCCTATACATTGACCTTGAATTTCGTTCAATTTATTGTTTTTTTTTTCGTTCAAACATAATATAAATCCTATACATTATTTTTCATAGCACATAACTCATTAAATCTATTTGATTCTTATAATAATAATTTAATTTGTATTAAAAAATATCGCATCTGATTTTTGATCAAGGGTTAATTTTCAAAGTGACTCTTTCATAATGATCATTTTGAAATAGCCACCACTAAAATAGGATTTGAATCCCGATTATTATATTTTGATAAAAAAAAACTACGAAAAAATTCCCTAGTAGATTTTGTAGGTGATTTTAAAATAGTAAGTTTATAATGAATATACTCAAATTAAAATTAAAGATTATTACTACGTTTACAATTTAAATGATTATGTTTTTTAAATAATGAGTTAAGATCTTATACTCGCTGAATACATTTTTTGAAATTTTTTGAAAAGGTCGAAATACGTTTTTTTTTTTTTAAACTCGCGAATATGAAATCTGAACAACGTCTAAAATCAACGGCTGTTGGAAGCGACACAAACTTGAAAATAAATTCGAGAAAATGTTGTGATTGCCGTGTCAATCGTAGCATGATTCTGCGAGAGGTTGAACGTAGCAGAATAAGAAAATTTCATTGTCGGAAAAAATTCAGAAATAAATAAATAAAATTGCAATTGCAGTACCCGACTCCGACTACATTAACATAAAAATAAATTTGAAATAAGCCATTAAGCCGAAACGACCAGGTTTTTCGTATTCAAAGTGGCGTTATTCCTTTCATGACCGCCGAATTGGGAACGAGCTTTTTCTCCCTCTGTACGAAAACGAACGTGATTTATATGAAAACGAGCTTTTTTACTTACAAAGCATTCGCAGCGCACAATCGATGAATCTATGACGAATCCGTGAAATCAAAATGCATACAAGCCCGGCGACAAAAGTCGAATTGCGTGAGCGAACTTATCGATTATTATGATCACTGTATGACACATTCGCGAGACTTTCCGAGAGAGTAATTCGAAAAGTTTCGACAACTTAACGTTGTACATATGCTAATGCGATTGCCGGCTCGGTAGACGTAATGCGAAGTTTACTCGGTTGATATATTGCGCTCGCACGTACCACTCACTATTACTACGTACGTAGTGGCGTAAAGTTTGAGCAGCGCTGAAATTGGAAAAGTTGAGAATCCGAAGGGGGCGAGATCTCTTCTTTCCGAAGATGTCCGCTTAATAAATCGTCCTGGCGGGATAAGTCAACCAAATGTGATTTGAAGCAACCGCTCGAAATGCCGGACGTCAAAAGGAGCAGTCGAAGATAGAAGATAGGGGAGGGAAGTAAGGAAAATAAAACGCGCCGAAAAAACATAAAAGGACGCCGGAAAAGAAAGGAAAATCTGCTCGAGATTCGATCTCGTGGAAGTTTGACGATCGTCCTGCGACGGGCACGATAAAGCGGAAGACGCGGATGTAAATGGCCCGTTGAAAAGTCGATGGCCAGATATGATTTTATAAATGCGCCGCCGTTTGGTTAAACAAATGCTTCGGAGGATTTCGGCGCGAAAATGTCGTGTGTGAAAGTTTATATGCGATTCTGATGACGCGTAACGCCGATGATGTTTGATAAAGATGGGGAAAATGTCGGGCCGCGTATAAATTAATGTGTTTTTGGATATAAAATATTATTAATGAATAAAAAGGTTTCGCAGTATTAAGAAAACGCGAGGAAGTCGTATATTGGGGCGGAGTCAGCAGCTCTGGAATCGACTCATAGGTGGTTTTGTAAGAAAAATGAATCATAAATTCAAAGCTGTCTCAAAAAGTCACAAAACATTCGCAATAATTTGTGAAAGTTAACGGTTATAAATGTTCAATTTATCAAAAAGTTATATAAATCACGATTGATACAGACACGCACAATAGTCAACACATTCAGTATAGGAGATTAAATAAATGTCTTTTGTGGATAAAAATCATTTATTTAGATTAATACTGCTGATAAAATATAATAGCTGTATTACACAACAGAAATTTTTCTATTGTATGTATTCGAGAAATATTACCATTTCATGGAAATTCCTACTATTTGATTAAAGTCTCTCAGAATGTATTATAATAGATATAAATTACTAACAAGAAAAATACATTGATAGGTTCTGAGAAAGCCAAACTTTGTCTATAACGAATACATTAATTTCTATATACTATTTGTAAAAAAAAAATATTATAGAATCGTTAAAAAGATAACTTTATACTATCCTCACAACTATTACATAAATTCACGAAACTCTAAAGAATATAATGATCTGAGCTACGTCATCACTCGATAGTTTCATTTGTACATTTAACACATCAATCAAAAAACTCAAATAATCACTAACTTCCAACACAACACTAATCAAAAACAATAACAACAAATCAAAAAGCACCCAACAAAATCCGAAACGACCCCACCACGCAAACGAGCCAAGGCGCCGACAGCCCCGCAGACAAATCCTTCGATTAATTTAATTAAAACACTTTTTCTTAAAGCAGAAAGTCTCCGAGCTCATCCCGTACATTAGCTTTAATAAAAGCACCGCGGGAGATTCGAACCGTGATCCCCGGCAATCGCACCCGGGGACTTATGCAGGATTTTCACGGTTCAATCTTCACCTACTGTGCCCCGTGTCGTATAATAACCCCATTGGCCGGGTTATGTGTTTTTATGTTCGGAGAAATATCGTCACACCTCAGAGTACCTATGTTCGTATATTGGATATATTTTAACCCTGGAGGATGTGGGTTTTTCATATTTTGGGTCTGTGAGAGTTGTGTATTTTTTCGAATGTTGAATTTCGAATTTTGAAAGATTTTTTTAGACCAAATGATGAATTCGTTCAAATTTTATCTATGACTAGCGGCTTGTACCTGGTGATGACTCTGTGAAAATAAATTGTGTACCGATTGCAATTATTGTCACAATCAATCGCGACACCGGCACAGTTTATATTATAATTTGTATGGCGATCGATATAAAAAACTGAAATGCGAAACGATATTAAAAATTGAACGCTTATTTAGCTTTTCCGGGTTTCAAAGCACATTCTTTCCAAATTTGGTGAAGATTCGTCTATATGTTTAGGAATTTATCGAATACATACATACAAAGTTTGAGTTTTATATATACATATGTATGTATATACATATATATATGTAGATGATGTCCCATATGACAGTATAAGAAGTAAAATTTCAATAAAATATAAACTATAAATATCTTTCATTAAATTATATCAAATATTATACAATTAGAATAAAATCCTGAAGATTTTCTAGTCTAATAATATAATATGTATTATGGCGAAGATTTTCGGATCATAAACGATTAATCAATTTCGTAATCTCAATGCACTTTAGGGTTAATATAATATATAAAATAATACGATGGTTTGTCGGGGGGTAGAAAAAAATGCAATAAAAAGCATCGCGGCTATATTTTTCGGACATTATTTTTAACGGTCATTTCTGAACGTTCGCGATAATGGAGCGGGAAAATTTCAATGAGAACAGCGCGAATATGTTGTTTGCCGCGTTGATTTCCTTTTTATTGTCTGTGTTGTTTTTTTTTGTTTTATATTTTGTTTTTAAATGTCGTAACACGCTGTTTGAATTTATCGTTTTTGCACCCCGCCCTGTATAATAATGAGCTAACGGGGAGAAAACAGATTTTTTTATATGTGCAACTCGAGGCTGTTAAACGTAACGCTTTAAGGGGCGAGATTGAGTTTTACGATTGCGCTTTTATTTTATTAGAAGGGCGATGCGATTTATTAATAATTCCAAATTATCGGGATTAATTCGGAATATAATGCGTTGAATAAATATTATAGTTGAGGGATTTTGATATTAACGTGACAAAATATAGGTGATCCGAATTTTCCCTTTAGCATAATAACGCGGGCATTAATCATTATTCGGCGTAAAATTTAATCAAATTACTCGCAAAATTTTCAGCGTTTTCCCCGCTTTGTATTATTTCAATAATGCGCAAAAGCTCGGATGGGAAAACCTTTGCGACGTATTTAATATATTTTTGATATATTAGGCTGAAATATCCATTTTATATTAAGAGATTATAAACTGGACAACGCTAAGCCGGTCGCCGGCGCCGAAGATTTCGGGATTTCATTATATGTATAATACATAAAATCCGAGGGTGTTTTCATATAAACACGGATTAGCACTAAGTTATGAGACTGATTGAAATAATCACAAAAATACAGAAAATTTTGAATAGTTGTATAATTTGAATATATTTTATGAATTAAATATAACCTTATTTTACTACCAAATAAAAATTATACAGTAATATAAATTTGATCGTGTATTTTGTTTTATTCATTTTTCTGTACATCAGAAAAACTCTCATATCATAATAACAAAAGTAAAACAGTATTTAAATTATACGGTGAACACAATGTGAATATTAACAAAAGACGAACCATAGCACTAGATAATTTTTCTCTCTTATCGAATTGAAGCGATAATAAATTCAGTCTAACTACTTATTTACAGCATGGGACGGCAAAACAAGGCAACATTATCATTGCTCGCAGTAACAGAAGCAAAAGCGTATATTATCGCACTTTCGTATTTATGAGAGATATTAACCCCGCAGCGCGCGGCGGTAACTCAGGTGTTTTATGAAGTAAGGGCGGCACTCTCTCGTTTCTGCTACATTAACAATAGAAAACGCGAAACTAGCAATGGAGATGGAAACACACAATATAAACCCACCTACATAAAGGGCTCCGGTGAATTGTTCCGGTGTGGCGGCGCCGAAGCACCCCGCGGAAGCAATATCAGCACATAGAGCCTTCACGGGTCAAACATTTGCTTTTGAACCCCAATGTCGAATGTCGCATCGTAAAATAACCGCTTTTACGTTTGACTTTCAGTGCGGTGCGGTTGAACCTGCGCGTTTACGTGCTCGACGCTGATTGGTCAATTGTTGTAATGGCGGTCGGATGAAGTACTATCGCTGGTGAGTTATGTTTAAACAATTTATTTTATGGTCGTTCTTGCCGTATGCAATATAATATAAAAAGATGAAACTATTCTGATATTGTTACAAGTTTGAAAATGAAATGGTATAGCGAAACCATATTTTATCAAATGGTGACAGGTCATTGAAATAAGTCTAATAACTTGTCTATCTCTTGATCACATCGAGTGTAAAATTCTATTATAATTACAGTATAAGTGCAAGTATTATGTTTTGATATATTTATTTGTCAGTCAAATGTTTCGATAAATGGGAAATAGTCATCGGTCAATCAGAGGTCAGTTTACGATGTTGCGGTCGTTTCCGTGATGTTCTAAAAGGTACTTTACATCTTGTACCCCGAGGCAAATAGTCCACCGAAGAAAAGGCTAATTAATGCCTCAAATAGGGGTCGCGCAACCAAGTTCGGAAAGTTTCCCGAAGCGCAAACTTTTCTCGAGCTCTCTCTTTCCCGGAGCGAAGAGCTTCTTTGATGTCGTCAGTTTTACGGAGTGAAATTTAATTTTGCGACATCCGAACGAGATTTTCCCAACTAAAGATCGCCGGTGGGAAATATGACGAGGTAAGAAGAGTCCGCCGTCGATACCTCGCAACGACTTGACATCACCGCTCCCACAATCGCATTATCCCACTATAAAGAGAAACTCCTTGAAAATTCCATTAAAACGACACTAGATTCGAAAACACTCAGCGATGCACTATTGTGCAACGCGTCGAGCGACTAATCCGCAAAAAGCAGAAACGGCGACAAAACGCCATATTCAAATACAACCGGAGTGGAACACAGCCAGAGTGCCAACAACCTTTCGGTGAAATATCGCAGACGAGAGATAGTGAGGAGCTGGCGGGAGCGAGAGTGGATCCACAGGTGGCTAATATATCCGCGGGCGAGTCGTCGCATAATCCCGAAAAAGCTTGGCACGGATCGCTGTTTACTCGGCTGCCGAAGAAGGCGGCGGCCCGAGGTTTGGGAAGCCGTGGGAAGGCAAAAGTCAAAAGGTGAGCGCGCGTGCTGGGCGCGATTGTGCGGGAGGGACTCGAGGATGTTGGTACGTGAAAAATTGTTGCGGTTGTTTGCGATTGATGGTGGAGATTTGTCGATTGTTTTCAACAGGTTTCGGAGGATTCGCTTTGGGGGTGTATATGGAAATTGTTGAATTAAGGACAGGGCCGCCGAGAGAAATTCTTGATGTAGAATCGTAAGGACGGGCCCTTCTGTTTTTTTTATCAATTCCATAATTTGAAATTTAAAAAAAATCAAAACGCTTTATAAATTATTCGAAACATAAAAAAAATTCCTAAGAAAAAGGTCGAAACTTTTTAAAATTATTCGAAATTTCAAAATTATTCAAACCACAAAAAAATTTCCCTAAAATAGGTCAACGCTTTTTAAAAATTATTCGAAACATACGCAAAAAATTCGAAGCCCCATTTTTAGCTCGTAAAAATCGGGGGTTCTAAACGACCGCTTAGTCCGCGCACTATTATACCCATTACTGTTTAAATTTCATATATCTGAGTAACAGATTGAAATTAAATTAAATTAAAAGGCTCAAAGTATGTATTAATGTTTTACTTCACACGAGCCCTATAATAAACAAGAACATACAAAAATGCGTGAGTGTAAATATGGATTGGTATAATATTTCACTTCAGTATTTAATACTAAAGTTTCTATGGAGAAAACGATATTGTTGAATATTTAATTTGGAAGGTGTGAGCGTTTCAAAAATATTTGAATGTAAAATATTTGCATTTTATTCGTTTATATGTGCTGTGTTAACTAAGCACATTCGCAAAGAAGTTTGGAGAAATAAGGTTTTTATTAAAAATTTCCATGAGTAGCAAAAACAACAATTTTTCAACATACATAAAAATATTTCATAAGGTTTGAACTCGAAAAGTTTAACAAGCGAATGTAAATTTCGAATATGAAATGTAAAATTTAAAATAAGAAAAGTACGAACTAAGAATTTATTTAATTTGAATTCGTATGAAAACGAAACGTCATCTCGAATAATATGAGTGCAAATATATTATTCAAAAATGTATAAAGTTTCATATTAAAAGAAAATATGTCATACGAATAGTAACTATTATTATACATATGTATAATATTAAAAAAAAAAAAATTCATAAATATATTATGAAAATTATTATTACGCTTGTATACAATTAAAAATTCTAAGACTATGTTAATTATAAGAAATGAAAATGAAAATAATTTGTATAAAACAAAGCAAAATTAATTTGAATTATAAAACGGTTAACTTAATTTTCAAATTATTTCTAAGGATTTCAATTTTTAACGTGTCCTCTGCCATTCTAAACATAATTTACAATAATACAACTACATATTATGAAAATCGACGCAACAAAATTTCAACCTTCAAATGACTTAGTCTTAAGATCATTAATTAATTCAGAATTACATAAAATTAACTGAGAAACGTATTTCAAAATTTTAGAAGCACATACATAATGGAGATGGCACTTGAAAGTTAAAATCTCAGATGAAATCTATTGAGAAATTGACGAAGCTTAAAATTATATATTTATCCATCATATTTTATTCAATAAATATCCGCATGAAACACAATTTTCACAACATTACACTACCAAATTTCAAGACTACACATCAAAAAGCACTAAACCAATTCCGACAAACGAACACTAAACAGCAATAAAGCCACACACGAAAATTTCATCGGCACACTACAAAAGGACCAGGTTACCATTTGCACATTGTCCAATTTAGCACCAGCGAGAGCTCATTACTGCAGCGCCGATATTGCAACGCTAAGTGAATACTTGGCGCGTGCCTAACAAACTGTGGCCCGTTTAATTCGCGGGTCGAGTTGCTCGAAAGCCTTATAAATTATTCGCACGAGGACATTTAATCCGAAAGTTTTTCCTGCAGGGCCGAGGACGAAGTTTGCGGAAACCTGTGGAAGCCGGGGCGCTTTTCCGCGAGGATTTTCCCGGTAAGGGAACACCTGGCGGCTTAGCGAATGCGCTTCGTGAGGTCGGAGGAGGAGGATCGCTCTTCGGAGGTAAATAATTAATTTCGGAATCTGTTCGCCGATGAAAAATGGTGGGACGGTCAAAATATCGCTTCCCGATTTAGGAGTTGGAAATTTCGGCGCTGAGTTGAGAGCCGTAGTGATTATGGATTTATGGCTCGACGGAGTTATGGGCGCGAAATTATTAATCGGGGAAAGAAGGTGCGAAATGTTATCGAGTGTATTGTTTTTTCGTAATATACGTATCGAGAAAATAATCCTCTTTTTACACGGTTCAAGGAAGATTAACTGATTATTTTTTTACACGGATTTTTCACATTAACACGGTATAAAAATAATAAAAATATGTTTTATTATGTCACAATGGTAAGATTAGGTGCAGGCCAGTATACTGATATAATTATATGTAATTAGAGTTATTAAATAAAAATTTCGATGTATTTCGATGATTTTACATGACGAAAATTTTTCACATTACACATTCTTTCAAAGTACAATTAGATGAACGTGTTATTCAAATATGAGCCGTTCAGTGCACATAATGACTAACTCCATAAAACAAAATGTTGAGAAAATCGATGAAACAAGGTTCGTTGTTTTTTTTTTTAATTCCTTTATAATATAAATTCAAATAAATATTGTAGAATGCATAAATACAGGTTTAGTGCATTTGATTTGTATTATTGCAATGATTTACATTAGTTAGAGTATGGAATTAATCAAAATGGCCCTGAAATACATAATTTATTATTCAATGGCAAAAAAAATTTAGTCGTTTTTTGATGTTAATCTTCATTATTCAGGAAAGTTATTTTAAACATAAATAGTTGTGACGATACCAAGTGCTTTAACACTTAAATTCAAGATTTTTCAAAAAGTGGAATTAATCAGTCTGTGCACTGAACGGCTCAATAGTGATGGAACCTATCTCCAATTTTTGTATGGTCACCATACATTTTTTTTACACGGTAGTCTCTGGAACGTACAAAAAGAGGATCGGGTATATAACAAAAAAATTATAATTAACATTAGTACTTGAGTGTGTCGAAACGTGCGTCATTGTATCGATAATGACATCATAAAAGATTAATCAAATGCATGAAATAATGTGTCGCAATTTATCAAATGGATATATTAGTCTAATTTCTATATTAAATCGAAGTTGTCAACGAATGACGAGTATTTTAGATTGGTTTGTGTGTATTATTAATAGGCTCGTAGGCTGTCGATGACAGTTTCGGCGTCTGTTGATAACAATGACAAAACAAACGCTTTGCTAATTATTACACGTACAATTTCAGATGTATATTAGTATATATAAACACATCGAATAGTCTGTATATGAAAATATAAAAGAGTAACAACGGCGACAAACGAGGCACGGAGCACTCCAGAAGCGCTTTATGGCATCGGTGCACGAGTAGTTACATTACACAAAACGTCATACAACTTTATGGCGTATGCAAAGAAAATGCGAAAGAATATAAACACGACAACACAACAGAGAGGTTTGCAAACTTTTCCGAAGTGTTGCACTTTCGGGACAATATTATAATGGCGCAGCTAAAAGATTTACAGGGAAATGTTTCAGCGAGATAAAGATTATGTATTCAAACATTTTTCGAATTCAACGATTTATAATTGAAATCGATTGTTAATGTGACGTGATGTTTAAATATCGGAATAGTAATTTAAACGTTTCAAATTAGAAAAAATAAAATTTTTTTTTTTTTTTTTAGATAACTTAACTTTTTCGAAAAATATTTTTATTATTAACTATTTATTTAAATTAGCATGAATCAATACAATGTATAGGTTAATGTAATAAAAAATAATTCAAATGAAAATATTTCAACCTGTACCTTTTTCAGAAATTATCCCTTATTCCCCCGAGAACTTTCAAATCTTTTCGACATAAAAAAGTCAAAGAGCAATAGAAAAATCGAATATATTTATTAGAAAAAGACTTAAATCGAATCATACACATACATAAAAGCGAGAAGTATTATATTATACATATAATACATCAGGTTTAGGAATCGCTGATACAAAAAGTACGAAAGTGTTCGGAATAAATAGCCCAGCACGTTCAATGGTTGAAGAAGAGATTCGGGGAAAAATAGTATTGCGTACTTTTATATAACACGCACATCCACACAAACAGAGGAGAGAGGAATTTTCCTCGCATAAAGAGGACGAATAGCCGAAGCGTCGAATAGAGCGATCAGCGCTAAGGGTTAAAGATTAACTTTCGCCAATAAATAAACGCCTTTTACTTATACACAAGCCGGATGAGACGTTATTGCCGTTCCCGTTTTTGCCCATACAATAAATAAGCGCCGTGTCGGCGAATTCTTTCCGCTACACTGCAAGAAACTCGATGGAATATTTTGATTGGATGGCCTGTTGGTGTCCGGGTGAATTGATGTGAAATTGCTCTAATATACTTTCTTATTTAATTTATTTTAATGTATTGTACTTATGAAAATTTTCGTGATAAATTAGCTTTGTCCGATTATCGATATGTTGTAAAAACAATTTCATTGCAATACTAGAGGATTATCGCAGTCATCATTTTTATTAATACCAGATATCACATTAAAAACGTATAAAATAACGCATGAAACATGCAAATGATTGTAAAGGTTAATTTGTGTAATTAATAAAATTGCAGCATCATATGCAAATTATATAAAATCTACTGTAGGACAAAGCATTTCTGATATTATTGGAAAATTTTGAGTTTTCCAATACAGTAACTCTACAGGCAATTAACATTGAAACTATCCTTTGACAAATAACCGTAATAGTTAGTCATCAATCTAGATATACGACACATTATATGTATAATATATTGCTAAACTTTGATAGTCAGATGGCTAATATCAAAAAATATTCATAATATACTGATAACAACAGCATCTATATACTTAAATTCATAAAAATGTTATAAAAAACGACAAAACTAGTCTTTTCAAAATTTATTTTCTTCAATACGTTCAGAATATTTCTCGACTACATATGACAAACGAAAATGACAAAAACGGAAAACACACACGAGCGAAAAACAAGCATATCAACCAGATGTTCGCACAGGTGATTCAACACGCAGGTGGTACATAAGATGCAATTAAACGCAAGGACGCACACTGGAAACGCAAACACCATTCCATACACGGACCCACACCGCATTCAAAACATGATGAATTCGAGCACGCGAAATCCGCAGATTTGCATGCGCAAAGCTCCTCGACCTATAGAAGAAAAGGGCAGGTGGCTCGTCCATCCGTGAAAACCTCCTTTGCATAAAGCTGCAGTTACGCCGCGACGGCACTTTTCTGAAGAAAATATCCCCGCCGTTAAAAATAGCATCGATAGCCGTCCGGAAAATCCGGAAAATTCGGCGGAATTATACGGAAATGCGTATTGTGCTTTCACGATTTTACAGCGCGCTCATAAACGATACACGCGCTGAGGGATAAATTCCCGATTCTGTCGTAAAGTTTTATATTATCCCCCTGCCCCTTCTGGAAGGCGGGATTGTATTAAATAATCAAGTTCATTTATAAGCGATTTAAGGTAACAAAATTAACGTAGCGACGGCGGACTAATAATCGTAAAACGCTTGATGGGTCGGCGTTTTGTTCGCCGTTTTATTATTCGATCTCGGCGCGGAATGGTTTCTTGTTTCATCTATCTGTTGAAATCATGCGATTTAATACTAGCGAGTTATTATGGCGACGAAATCTGGGACAACGGGGTGGGTAATGCGTCGACAATGATTTTGTTAATTGTTGCAGAGGACGGCCGACGGAAAATTGACGACGTTTTCACTGACACGTTTCAGATTTTGTGAAATCGCCGACAATTTCACTTATTAAAGGTGTCCATCAATCGAAATTGAAATTTTAATTTGCCACGGCGCAAAGGTTAATTTATTATGCAATTAATTCAACGTTAATAACATTGTGAAAACGTAATAATTTGAACGTTTTATAATATTGATCAAGAAACTTTCTCTTTGTTCGTCGAACGGCTTGAAACTGTTAAATATAGATATTTTTCTCTTTGTGACACAGCAATATGGTTCAACAAGTGCGCTGCGAAGATTTTCTCGTGAGACGGTACGGATTATTTCTGATAACACTTCGAAATGAAATATAAAATAAGCCTGTAAAAAAAATTTTAATAAAAAAAATACAAACCGGAACGAACAAACTACTATTAAAAAAAACACGCCACTCGAATATAGGTCAGCGCAAAACAACCCAATCGAATTCCCCCAAAAATTTTATCCGGACCTAAAAACTGACTCTACTCAAACTAAAATAAACCTAATCCTCTTTTTACACGGTTCCAAAATAACACGGTTGAAGGAAGATGAACCGATTATTATTTTTACACGGATTTTTCGCTTTAACACGGAATAAAAATACGTTTTATTATGCCACAATGGTAAGATTCGGTGCAGGCAAGTATACTGATATAATTATATACATATATGTAATTATAGTTATTAAATAAAAAAATTCTATGTTTTTTGATGATTTTATATGTCGAAAATTTTTCACATTACACATTTTTTTAAAAGTACATTTAGATAGACATCCTATCCAAATATAGTGATGGAACCTATCTCCAATTTTTCATGGTCACCATACATTTTTTTTGAACGGTTTTTTATTTACACGGTAGTCTCTGGAACGTATCCCCCGTGTTAAAAAAGATTCGGTTGTATTTTAGTTTGAGTGGAGTCGGTTTTTCAGGTCCAGATTAAATTTGTATATACCAAAAGAGATATACCATCACCGGAACAGGAGACGACTCGAAATTTTCCCGACTAGAAGACACGTGTAGGCCATTTTGGCGCCATTCACCATAAGGTGTGTACCTTTTGTATGATTACCATACACGGTTTTGCACGGTTTTTTATTTACACGGTAGTCTCTGGAACGTATCCCCTGTGTTTAAAGAGGATCGGGTGTATTTTAGTTTGAGTGGAGTCAGTTTTTCAGGTCCAGATTAAATTTGTATATACCAAAAGAGATATCCCATCACCGGAACAGGAGACGACTCGAAATTTTCCCGACTAGAAGACACGTGTAGGCCATATTGGCGTCATTCACCATAAGGTACACGCACGGGCCGAGGGCTATGCGTTGACCTTTCCTACGCCCTTCCCGGCGACTGCTTTTTATTGATCTTTAAAGAACAATATAAGCCGTATTGATTCTCGTAAACAAACATTCGACGGAGGTAATTTTCGCCCGTCCGCCCGGAAAAGCCGACGGGCAAACAGGCCGGCCGTCGTCATAGGAAAACATAAACACGAACGGGACTTAATTAAACGCCCATAAAACGGCGGCCGATTAAAAATGTCGATTTGGTCCAATTTCGGCTGTGATGGGGTGCGATCAGGGCTGGTAGGAGATCCTACCCGGAAGTGGATAGATTATGGAATAAGCCGGAAAGTTTTGTTTTAATAAACGAGAACATAATATGGGTTTTTTTATAGATCGTGTATGATTGTGAGTAATCGTATATGATCGATTGATATGCAAATATACAAATGGAAAATAAGTTGGAAAAAATATCTGGATCATATTACAAGACATGATTAGGATTATATATCAAAAAGAAAAATAAAGAGGGTTCATCCCAAATATAAATGTAGAACAAAAAAAAAATTAAAATAAGCAATGAATAACTATTATATATTATACACAAAAATTCTATTAGAGAATAAAACAAATATTTTCCATAATGATTCGATTTTGTTTCGATTTAGGAACAATGGAAAAATACATTTCGCAACCCTAGATACGATCTGGCAACGGATAAGAATTAATTAATTTGACTGTTAGATGGGCGAGAGGGGAGGTGTAGGGGGGGCGGCGAATCTCCGAACGGCGATTAATGCAAAAGGATTAAATTTAATAGAATACGATTATTGCCGGTGCGTGGTGGCCAAATTAAATTATTGACTCGGTTTATTCGAGTTTAGCTCAATTCATGTTTTGTGTATCGAGGGAAGGTGTTTTGTTGTATAGAAATCTCGAAAAATTATAAATTAATAATATTTTCAATTAAAAGATATGGAAAGTAAATTATGAATCTGATATAATATTTAATTTGGCGTATAAAATAAAAAAAAAGGTCGTGTAAAGTGCGCGAAAAAAATATGTAACGAAACTGTTAAAAACGAATTAATTAATATCGAAAGGACCTCCGAGACGGAATAATTTAGTTGTATGTTTATTTTAATTAAATTTCCACTTCTTACACGCCCCGGCAAAAAAAGCGCACCGCTAGAATCCGCAAGAATGTTTGCGTGATTTTTTCAGTCCGCCCTAGAATAGAGGATTTTTTCATAAGAAATTCAAAACACGCGAGATTTGATACGTAGCGCTATCGGATTTTCCCACGTGGAAACGCGAAACGAGAGAGCGAGAGGCGAAAATAAGCAAGCCGAAAAAAACACATACATACATACACCCGTCGGTGGAAAAAGCCATTTGCGAAAAATTTCCCGTTCTTTGATTATAGTACGACCCTTAACCCCGCCCCGATAAAATCAAAGTTTTTCTCGTACATAATTTATTCATAACGTTTATATTTGGGTCGAGCTCCGCCACTATGCCGAGTTTCGGTTAGTTCGCTCGACCGAAAGGTACCCGCAAACGTGGAGAGAGGGAATAGCGCCGATAACGAAATTGATATCCGGGATTCGAATCCAGGTGAGCGCATAATTTCATTAACTTGATAAAAATCTTAAACAGGATCCCGTGAAAATGGTGACAGGCTGCATGAAAAATTATGGAACTGTTTACGAATTTTAATTGAATCCATATGTTGGCGGAAAATGTACGTGGAACGTAGTATAAGTGCGATAAATTTTCGATTAATTCTATCATCATTATTATGTAAAAAAATATTGAAAATTATTTTTTTTTAAATATAATTTAATAAGTTATCAATCAGATTTTGACAAATCTACAAATTTCCAACGATTACAAAAATTAAGCAAATAGAGGAAAACGCAGTGATATCAAATATCAGTACTTAGTAATAGGACTTGCTATTTACCGTCAAATCTCAATTACTGCTGAATAGTAAATAATTTTTTACCTATTACCGGTTTATCGGTAAATAAAAAAATAGACGTATGTAGATTAGATGATTTAAGTATAACTGTATATGGCTACCTTTAATAAAAACAGTATCCTTGATTGAGACCTAAATATTTTCAAACACGTTACAGATGAATAATGTCATATAAATCCATACATATATTTTATATATGACTTTCAGTGCTGAAATTAAAATAAATGATTACTACCCTCCCCAGGTTCGCAAAATCATAGTAGCGCTCCTCACACTCATAAAAGCGCCCTTTTAATATTCTCGCAATAATCTTTCGTTATGATATACCTATATCTGTCCTTAATTCGCGATAAAATCGTTTTCAGTAATTAAAATTTTCCAATTTAACGCTAATTACCGATGGTACGTTTTTAGCTATTTACCGCTTAACCGGTAATGCAAGCCCTGCATAATTTATCGACTTTACTATAAACTAAAAAAAATGTATCCAAAAACGTCATTATAAAATTATAGTCAGACGAATGAGTTATAATGCTTCACGGTTTACATAGAAATTTGAAAGGTATAGGTGTTTGTTTTTTTTATACTGTGGAGGATCATTTAAATTTTTGATGATGAAAATCGGATGGCTATTACGTAAAACGCGTTAATATTCAATTATTCGCAAATTTATTCGATGTCAATCGTATTTATTATGCTTCATGAATAGTGATTTTCGACCGATATTTATTATTCATAGTTAAATATTTGCTATTGGTAGCGACATAAATAAACAACTCACAGTGGGAAAAACTTTCACGCCAGTTGGCCAGATCGTCAGTGTGTGTTTACCTGCGAAAGAAATAAAATTTAATTAATTAAAAGTACACAGATTTATCGTATATGTTAAAATGTTAAGTGTGCGCGCCGGGAAAAATAAAAAATGGAAAATTTTCACCTCGTTATGAGATTTTTAAGCGAAATATAATATGAAACGGGTTAAAGTAATTGCGGTCGCTTCTTCATTAATAATTCATTAAGCTCAATTTATGAGAAGAGCATAATCATGACCTCGTGCTCTTCTTAAACGACTATTAGCGAAAGCTTGATTCGTTCTTCCATTAACGAAGCGAGCTTTAAGCCCAAATTTACAAACTTGTAGCCTTCGCAAATTTCGTATATACAAAACGAGTCTAGCCGCGCGCACAAGTACATAGTATATCAGGTTCACACAATCGATTCAATGTAAATATTCAGAACTGTTATAAAGTAAGCAAAAGTTCGAAGAGGAGTCTTCTCCGAGATTCAAAAGCAACTCTTGCTGTGTCAAAGGAATAGTCAATATCACACAGAGCAATAGGAAACATCCTTTTATAAACGTCCTGGTGTACATTTGTACACGGCACTTGAATTACATTCCAGCTCTTGTGATAACTAGATTTTACCAGTGAACCTTTTACATAGAAATAGAATTATTTTTTTTATATTTCTATTGATCGTTTTTTATTGTAATCAGAAGAAAAATTTTAATGAAAAGAAATTTCAGACTTATTCCGTAGAATATAAGGACAAAGCTTTTTTGATATTTATCGCAAGTTTAAATTTTTTTTTACCATTTATTAATAAGAAACTTCGATGAGTTCAAATACTAAAAAAAATTATCCTTAATAATGATCTCGAGATATCGATGAGCGATTAAAATCGGTACATTCAATAAGACTAAAATAAAAAAGCACCAATAATTTCTTACATAATATTATTCAAATAACTGCATCTACGTTCGAATATATTTTACAACGATTCAATCTCACAAATTCAACCCCAAAACGCCATCTTCCATCACACTCAAACAACACACACCCACACAAAAAATCCCCAACCTTCACACCCAAAACGCAAATTAACCAATCCTGAACAAACCCAAATCCAACAAAGCGACCTGCCTCAAATAGCAAACGTCGAATCCGACCTGTCGAGCCGCATATAGATCCTCCTAATGACTCGGGCCCGACATGCGAGCAAAGTAACAGTTGGAGCGAAAAGCCGCGGATCCTTCCTCCTGAGCACAGTACCTCTCCTCGTATGGTAATGCGGGAAATGGCTTTTGGACAGCGTCCCGTTTTCCACGGGACGTGGAAAGGGAAGTGTCGTAATCGCCGAAGGGTTCAAATCCGTATTTATTTGCGCCGTTACGCACTCGCGTGCGAATAAGCCGTTGGGAATTAAAATGTGCTAGGGGTCGTATCGGAAATGTCCCGGGTATGTGATTGAGATGTTGTCGAAGGTAAATAATGCGTGTAGAGTTTGCATTACCGGTTAAGCGAAAAAATGTACCATCGGTAATTAGCGGTAAATTGAAAATTTTAATAACTGAAAATGATTTTATCGCGAATTAAGGACAGATATAGGTATATTATAACGAAAGATTATTGCGAAAAAAAATTAAAAGGGTGCTTTTATGAGTGTGAGGGATGCACTATAATTTTGCGAACTCGGGGGAGGGTAGTAATCATTTATTTTAATTTCAGCATTGAAAGTCATATATTAAATATATGTATGTATGGATTTATATGACATTATTCATCTGTAACGTGTTTGAAAATATTTAGGTCTCAATCAAGAATACTTTTTTTAGTAAAGGTAGCCATATACAGTTATACTTAATCATCTAATCTACATATGTCTATTTTTTTATTTACCGTTTACCGATAATTGAAATTTGACGGTAAATTGCAAACCCTAAATGCGTGGGGTGGTGGAAAATTAAAAATGGATTAATAAAAGTTTGATTGGGGTAAATAAAAAATGAATTGTAAAGCGTCGTATGTTTTATGCAAAATTTTTTGAATTATGACTTTAAGAAAAGTTGAGATGAAACTTTTTTTTTTTTTTTGGAATATTTCGGATTTACATAACTTTTGAATAATTAACCGCGATATCGTATCAGATTTAATCAGGATTAATTTTTTCATCGTCCCGCCCCTTATATTTCGACACTCGGCGACGGAAGATTCGCTTATTTAGCAAATTCAAAATTGCTTTTTCCAATATCAAAGCACTTCTAAAAGCCTCCGGGATAATCCAGATTATCTTAAAATACGCGCCTCGCCGACGAGCGTATTTAAAAAAACCCGAGAACATCCCGCGAAGGGCCCATCACTACATTATTCATACCGATTCGGCACTTGTATACAACCTCAGAGCAAATATTATCTCCGGGAGCAAGATGACAGTTTGTCTTCCGATCGAGACCTCAACTATGCGGGCGAAAGCGATATCGAGGTTGGTCCTTCGGTTGGCCCTTTTGTGCCGAATGTGGGCCCTTTAATATTCAATACGCATCTGCGAGCCCCTATTATCGAATTCAAACGCCTCCACTATGGCGACAGCGGTAACCGAGTAGTATAATACAAGTTTGAAACGCGTTGTCGGGATACGTAATCGTGTGTGTTTGTGGAGGAAGAAATAAAGAGCGGAAGGAAACTGCGGTGTTTAGACAATGTACGCTAATGCGAAACGATGGCGTTTCCCTTTTTCGTTGCGCTAATCAATTTGTTTGTTCGGAGTTTTCCTTTGTGGGGTTCGTTTGGATGTTGGTTTTTGGGGTGTGGAGGTATCGTTTGGAAAGATTGCAATGGTTTTTATTTGTATGTGATGATAATGATTGCTTTTTGATTTTATTGGAGCGAATTGCTTTTTCTCATTTCGTGTTCAAATATGTAGGATGTTGAATTTCAATATTTTTTTCGTGTGCATATATTTGACTTTGGCGGTAAAAATGATAAATAGAGTGAATGAATGAGTCGAATATTGCTAAAAATAACGAACCATCATAGAGTTGTTATCATTTCGAAAATTAAAAAAATGTATGTATATGCGTAGCACTCTCATATATTGGAAGTAAAACTTCACATTTTTCAAATCGATTTTGTTATTTTTTTTTGTATCGTTTGAATATTAGTTGATGAGTTTAAATTAAAATAGAATCAATTAATAAATATAGTATGTTCATCATTATAACGAATGTATAAAAAATATATCACAATAAAATTGAATATATGTATATTGCTTTTATAATGATTTCGATAGACAGAAATATTTATTTCAAAAATCCTTAGAATTCCAGATGGTACTAACGCCCCTATAGAATTTCCCTCGGAAAATATTTATTTTGGAAAAACGAAACGCTTTCGAAATTGATATCGGGATACACACTCCCAATTAAAACGAATACGTCCACGAGAGCACTGCGCACCGAATCAGACCGCAAATTTCAAAAGCGAACTGTCAGAGAGGAATTAAGCTCGATCCGAGCGCAGTTAATTCAACAGAGCCAATCGCGATAATGCCAAAAGTTTTGAAATTTTAATATAGAACTTGGAACGCTTAATCCTCCCAGTCCGTCACGGCGTAGTCCCGTAGACGAAATATTCTGCGGTCCAAGTTAAGTGGCGGTTTTCGATGCGGTCCATTGTTTACGAAATGTTCCAAAGACAACACTGGAGCGTACGTACGTGTGTACACAACACGGGAGGAGAACCGCGTACAAATTTAATGCGGTAACTCGTGTTGACACAGGCCAAGTGTGGAGAGCCTCGACTCCATATCGAAAACTTGCTCTATCCCTTACCCCGGTTTAACTTCAAAGCACACAATTCAACTCGAACGCGGAGATTCGGAGGCCCACTCCGACTGTTGTATCTATCAAATGCTAAATGGTTGGATTCGTTAAATTTGATATCGATGCCGCCTGAGTATAAGGTATTGGGGGTGTTTGTGTGGTGGGAAAATTCCGTTTGCTCGCGATTGCAAGTCTTTGCACTTTTCTGGTTTTCAATTTCGCAGATTCGCTCGGAAAATTTGCATTTTAAGCGCCGCCGATGTTTGAGTTAACGTTTTGCTAGGGTTGTTTCAATTTACGATTTCGTTTTTTATTATTTATGAAAACAAATGCGGACGAGGCATTTTGCTGCTGCAACTTCTTCGCGTGTATCAGAAAGTTGTACGTGCTGAGAATTTTATCACGTGCTGTAGTGTCATTGAAAAGTTAGCGTAAAATATGGACTGCTGTAATTTCCTCGCAAGTTTTTCTATGACGAAATATAAAGTAGGTTAATGAAACGCCTTTTATTTAACTTCATTAAGATATATCTATAATTTACAGTTCAACTACGTTTTCAAAATATTAAAACGATTCACTGGTTTTTCAAATAAAATATTTGCATATACGATCAAAAATTTATCTATTCGTTCAAATAAAAGAAAATTTCCAACTCCGACACACTTCCGAACAATAACAAACTACGCAAGATTCTTTCTCGAACACTTTTCCAACATCCTGTATTCTATACAAGTTTAAAAAAACGAGACACACGCGTATCCGGAGAAACATCTGAGGTACGCCGTTCGCGGTATCGATGTGGCTTTTGATAGGCCCGAGCTTTCATCAATCACCCACCGGAACCAGCTTTCAGGCCCCTGAACCGCCGAAACGCAAAATATTTCATTTTCAGCTCCTTCTGCGAACGCACACACACATTTATATACACTGACAGGCATCCCTAGGCCCTAAAACATACTTTTGACATTCCCTTCTGCGCCCGCCTATGCGGTGATTGGATTTTCTTTCGCAAATATCATTACTCCTTTAGGGCCGCTTTGTTGCCGTAACAACAATGGAATTCTTGCGCGATGCGGGACGGATGCTCGTCCTATATACCGTGGGAACAATGCCGTTTCATAATGAGAATTATATTCGAGACTGATTGCAGCCATGTGGATAGGGATGCAAATGATCCGCTCGAAATGACGTCTTGTCAGGCCGAAAAAACTTCGGAAAAAAACGCGTATTATTTATTTGTATGAATTCTATTTGCAGAAGTCTGTACGTCTGTCGAATCGATCACCTTCAATCAATGTTTGACAGATTTTGCTCAGACGAAAAATAAGTCTCGAGATTAATATTGTGCGTACGAAAGGAAAAAACGTCGCGCAAATAATGTCGAAAATTTTCGATGATGAATTGTTGCAGACTAAATCGAAACGCCCCGATGAATATTTAGTTATTGTGTCCGTGAACACAGCACAATTTCGAATTTCCAACTTTCTCAAAGTCGCTGCAGCGGCTAAACCGAGAACAGGAGGTGGAAGGTCTGCAATAATATTTGCATAGGAAAGCCGTATGCTGAAAATGAAGTTCTAGAGTTAGAGATCGGTAGTCTTTCGTGGTTTCGACATAGCTCGCATACCTCGAATCCGCTTTTATATACCTCAGTACATACAAACACCGGACGGACTCCGCGTAGTTATGGACGTACATATCATCTGCGGATTTGCGTCTAAACCTGAAGGAACGTCTGCATCGGCGAGCGCAAATCCTGCGGTCAGTGCAATCCGTCCGAGTGGAAAACAAAGCGCATTCCTGGCCTTAGATCTCTGAATTCATACAACGAAAACTCAACTAGAAACACACATTCCGATTGTTAAAACATCCCTGTTTATTACAAAATCGAACGAACGTACCTAAATGCAAATTAACCGAAAATTATTAACACCTTAAGGGTCCATATTCAGAATGACTATTAGCGATACTGCTCTCGTTCTTGCACCCACCCCTGAAGCCAAACAATATCGGGCCCCTTACGGAGATTTCTCTAGCACTCCTTCCAATTACGAGAGCGCGCTGAATACTAATCGGAGAGAGACCGATGCAATTATAATTGGATTGCAGGCGTTGTTGCAACACCCCGGGTTTCTAAGGGGTGAGGAGTTCCATTATGCAAATCCGCGAATGCGCCATCGAAACGGTGTTTTTTGTTATGTTTCGGTGTTAGGACGTTTCGGAATCGTTATCATTTGTGTTGTGTTAAAAGTCAATGGCGTTTGGATGTTTTGATGCGTCTTTGAATTCGTTGTTGTTTTAAACATTTTGTTTACTGAATTATGGATGAGATTGAGGAAATGTGTGCGAGTTGCTCGAAATAAAAAAGAGAGGAAAATTATTAGAGAAACTTTTATGAATGTTTGAGAATTATGATGATGATTTGAGCAATATAAATGTTTTTTTTTTAATGAAAAACGAGCAAACATTAAAATGTAAAGAAATGAAATATTCATTTTCATATGTTACTAAATTTAATCAAGTTAAAGACTTATATTCATACACTACTAATTTCTATAATTTATCGAAGTCCATATTTCAATTCAACCCCAATAATTTCCATCTTCAAACCAAGTATTAATCAACAGCAAAAACCCAACGAGAATCCAAACATTTTGTCCTACAACAGACGATTAAAAATCCTCCAGAAAATCGACCCAAAACCCCCCACATTAAAAACCCCCCAATTTAAAACTCCAAACACCACAAAACCCCACGATCAAACAATCGCCAACAAAACGCCAAAACCCGCCACCCCGAAACCGAAATCCCAAGATCCGGCGCGGAGATGTCCTCGAGCGCGGGGGCGGGGGGTGTGTCCTGTCACAGGCTCACCGGCGCGGAAAAGAAGATATTCCGCATCAGTCGCCGGCTTTGTTGCCTCGCCAAGACATAATGGATAACAATATGCGGGGCTCAGCATCGCCGACTTCCATCCTCATCCGCCGGAGCTGATATGGTAATCTGTGCGTGTTTCGAAAACGTCACAGTGTGCGGTGTGGTGAGGGGTGCGTGATGTGTAAGCAGAAGCGGTGGGTCAACTTTTTTTTTGTGTTGTCATTTTTAATTGGTGGTGTTTGGGTGAGTCCGATTTCCATATATGTAGGGATATTATGAGATAATGGGTGTCATATGGTGGAAAAAAAAGGAAGGGCTGAATCAAACTCGAGAATGTGCACTGATTTTTGGGATCAATGAGAGATTAAATTTTCATTTCCGAGTCAAATGGTTAAATACCAAATTTGAGACGATCGGGTAGGTGTTAAAAATTGCGTCAACTCTTGCCATAACCGCGGCTTGAAGCATCATCCTTACGAATGACAATCCATGCAGCGTATTTTATTTTTGCATTTAATTTATGTAATTTATAAATGAGAGGAAGAAACATCGAGTGGAAACGATGTTGTGTTTTAAATTAATATAATACGTAAATAGCGTCGATAATTTATTATATATGTAGATACATTTCGTTCATTATCTTCATCTCATTACATGAAAAAAATCCCGAGGGAAATTATAAAAATGATAAGATACCTTATATTCATTGTTTCGATTTGGGTTCGTATTTGTAATTCGTAACGTGTATAGAATTTCGGTTGTCGATCGCTGTAGCGTAGTGAAGTTCAGTATGTGGAGATATGATGGAGAAATCGTTTCCATATTAGCAATTGACAATTGAGCAAATTCAGCTGATTACGCGCGATGATTAATTCAATGCATGTGTTTGTCGTGTCGAGTGCAATCAGTGCTGTATTGTGCGCTCGTTCGTACGATTGCAATACTAAGATGATGTTTCAAATGATATGCATTAAATATGTTTAACGCATCAGATTTCAAAAGTGAATTAACTCTACAAGTATTATACATATCTATCATTCAGAATATAAATATGAAAAAAATCCTAAATAAAATAATCTTAAACGTACAATTGATCGAAACAACTCGATTACTTTTTATCGAAGCGTATCACAACTAAAAAAAAAACTAGTCCACTGAACAAAAAAACGAAAACACAAATATCTCAACAGTTCCATCGGACCAAATGGAGCATTAAGGTTTCGCAAATGTACAACGGACTGGCAGACAGCGGGAGGAAGAGGAGCACCAGTCTATCTCGGTTGCGGACAAATCTCGTCGTGCTCGAATTAATCCCGTGTCACTATTGGGTAAGTAGGGGGATTGCGTCCCGATGCCGCTGCTCCTTTTCGTCCTGGCCATCTCCTTACAAATGGCATCACTCGCCTTTTATTCGGGATGAAACGGTTCGTTTTGCGGGTCCGAGTTGGGAGGTCGAAAGGGAAACAGAGTCGCGCGTCCTTTATGTACATTTTTTGTGTCCTCAAAAACGCTGTTTACCATTTCGCTTACATGCAAATCTGCCGGATTTCCACCAGATTTGTCAGAACACTCCGAATTCACTCTGCTAATGTGTCTCGCTCTCTCGGCTCTCTTTTTGTCGTGCTTCGCCCGAAAGCACGATCGGCAAAAAAGTGTATGCGAGTGATAAATAAAAATGTACATTTGTAAATTCGACGATTGTTTCACAGCGTAAATTCAAATGAAAAAGCGTCGGAGAAAATTCATTCGAAATTTTCTGAATAAATCGATTAATTTAAACAAAACGTTAATTTTTAATCTATTCAATAACGAAGCTTGTACTTTATTTATAATAGTTTTATGAAATTTTTCATATGAATTCATTTAAAATTTTAATTAAAAACACGAAATATTAAATTGCATCGAAAATTTATAAAGTAAATGTAGGGAAAATTGAAAATTTCTAAAACGAAGGTACATTATATTTTTATTCTAAGCGTGTTACAACGTTTTAAAATATCACGTGACACTTGGTTTATTTATTATTTAACGAGTTTTATGATATGAAATCTAAGGCCATATATAGAGTGAGATACGCAAGGTCTGCATTGTACGAATTTTATATGTGGTTTACGTGAAGCGAATACGTATCGGAAAATTTAGATTAAGAAAAAATGAATACAAGGACACTAAAAACTGATATGAACCAACGCTCACGTACACACCGAAACCGTCTATTAAAAACGCCAAAATTATCAATTCAAAACATACATCACAAAACAATCCATTCGAACAACACATTGACAAAACCTTTTCAATGCCTCGACCTCATTAAAAACCAACAAAATAAAAACTACAATAAATCGAAACACTTCAAACGTTTTCTCTGAGCACGTTCGAAGAGCACCGAGGCGTTTGTCATTCGAGCGACGTCTCTTACCAATTATAACGCGCACGCTCGATCGTTACGTTTAATTCACGTCATTTTGACGTGCAATATACAAGGCACATATAAATTAGCCGGGGCCAACTACAGTGCCGATACGAATTACGCAATACAGAATGTGTCATAATGTTGTGTACGCTCAAGAAGTGTATACGCGCTGACGAATTTCGAGAGGTTTTAACGCAATTAGTGCGGCGTCTGCTCTCTGGCAAAAGACGTGTATTATAATAGTTTGCTACAGTTTCGATTTTAGTTATGTTTGATTTATGGAATTAATGTGTGTGTTGAATTGAGTTTATTTGAAATGTGAGCTTTTGCGATTTGAATGTGTTTAGTAGGGATGACAGATGATGATGAATGATAAAGAAAATTAATATATTTCGACAAAATCGTATAAGATCAAAATAATTTAAAAATATCTTATGGTCAAAGGACACTTATTTATTTTCATTTTCGTTGAAAAGGGAAGAATTTTTTTTTTAATATCATATGAATACTAGACGTACTCAACATTGATATAAATAACCGATACAATAAAAATACTTTAACGAGCATCAAAACGTTAAATTTCATTAAAAATAATTAATCAATTACCAATCAAATGCTCCATCGAAAAAAGTAACGACCCCAGAAACACAGCGTAATCTTCGACAAACGAAACAACAGATCGGTAATTGTACGGTTTCCTTTTATAAATAACAGACACGAATTCGACTCGAGACCGTCTGTATTACCAATTAGCGAGAATAATTCGGAAAACGGAGGTTTCTATTGTGGCCCCGGCGACTTTTCGACCCGTTTTCCGTCACGTCTATTTCGGCATCGCGAAACGGTATCGAAAGCCTTCGATATGCGCTCAGGAGTAGGCTCTATTTCAATTTGCCGGCACATCCGCGTCAAAATGCCGTGTGATTCGAAATCATTGGATACGGGCCTCGGGGCTCTGTCTGTACGTATATGTCTGTTCAGTCGTATATCTTCATTCCTCCACCACTCCTGAGGAGTGCAGATTCGAAACTTGCAGTATTTACGTGAAGATTGGTGGAAAATATAAAAAGAATCATTGGAAAATATTTTTTTTTATAATTTCGAAGTAGTATTTTGAGAAATGTATAGATGGCGCTAATAATTATGATAATACGCGTGATTTTTTTAAATTAAATACTGATATGATAAATTTCATTACAAAAACGTCCAGAGAAAATAAAATAATATTATACTTAATAATACACCCGATCTTCTTTTTACACGGGGATACGTTCCAGAGACTACCGTGTAAATAAAAAACCGTGTAAAAAATGTATAGTGTTCATACAAAAATTAGAGATAGATTCCATCATTTTATTTGGATAGAACTTCCATCCAAATGTACTTGATAAAAAATGTGCAAAGTGAAAAATTTTGCCGTATAAAATCATCAAAAAACATCGAAATTTTTTATTTAATAACTACAATTACATACATATAATTATATCAGTATACTGACCTGCACGGAATCTTACCATTGTGGCATAATAAAACATATTTTTATTATTTTTATACCGTGTTAAAGTGAAAAATCCGTGTAAAAAAAATAATCGGTGCATCTTCCTTGAACCGTGTAAAAAGAGGATTAGGTACTTAAATTTTTGTACGTATAATAATAGACATTGTGTATTTTGAATCTGCACTTCGGATATTATAATGTACGAGGATCGGCGGTTAAAGGTCGCCCCACGTGTGCCACGAAATCGAGATTTCGCAGGAATATATCTAGCGGCAAGGAGGAAAATGTGGGAAAAGCGTTTTGGGGGACGAGCGGGGCAATTTTCGACTTTTCCGCGTTTTGAAATATTCCCGCTGCTCGACAAGGGAGAAAATTGTCTGGTATAGGGAAAAATCAATCCGCCGGAGACTTTAGCGTAAATAAACATAATCGAAAACGCACCAAGGGCGAAAAAGCGCCGATCGTCGGGAAACTTGGGGAAAATTTTAAATGTGCGTCTTCCCTTTGTATACGGAGGAATTCGATATGAATAATATTTTTATATAATTTCAATACCTATCTTTATATATTCATACGGATTTTATTGCTTTTATATATAAAAATCTATGGCGCTTGAACGAATTTTCCATTTATATTTTTAGTACGAGGCATATAACATAAAACACGAATGCAAAGTGCGATCCATAGAAAAACTAATGAGTCGTTAAAGTGCATCCAGTAGTGACCTTTAGAAAAATCGCATCTATTTTTAAAATGTAATCGAATATGTATGAGAACGAAGCGACACAAATGCACCTTCGGTGTTTTCAATCGCATTATTCAAAAGTGAATTGCAAGCATAAAGCGAAACCTTCGCAGCACAACACAAAAGAAATTAACCCGACAAAGAAACGTCGAGACTTGATGGCGAGAGAATCGTCTGAAAAGAGAGCTTATAGCAGTGAATGTAAATATTTCTATTTCAGCAAAACGTCTAGTGTTTTCCACAGCATCGCAATAAAAATTGCATTTCTCGACAGTGCGACGACGATAAAATATGAAAAACGTACATGTCGAAAACGTTGAGCATTCGATACAGTTGCATTGTTGCATATGACTGAAATTGATTACCACGACCGTGGCTGAGTATTTTAACGTAAACGATAGTTATTCGAATATGAAATTACATGACAATTATTGGCGTTGAACCCGCGAGATTAATTACCGGCGAATTATGTACGAGCGCAACGATATGCACGTCTGTGCGAAAGTCCGTTGTATTTTTATGCAAATCGTTTAATTCCAGCACGAGAGTTTATATTTCGACGAGAATGAGTCAAAGCATCATTATGCAAATGAGTTTTTGACAGTTGCAGTTTGTTTCAGAAATTCAGTGCGCTCTCGACTCTCGAGACATCTGAATACATTATGACCTCTGCTGTAACAGCCACGCTCTATACATTGTTCGCCTAGTTCCTTTTATAAAGCAGATTACGTTATTGTATTACCACTGCTCTGTGTCGGATTGAACTTTTGATCTTGTTACAATCGAATGATATGCACTAGATATTCCGATTATCGGGACTTATTTTATACACTGCTATGCCTGAGACTTTACGGTGCTTTTACGACATACCTTTTCGTTCGAGAATATTGCACAAGAATTTTTGTGCGACATTGTTCCATATACAATTTCGATAGTGTATGAAAATTCGATTAAAATTCTTCAAATTAATCGACCCAATTAACAGTCGAATACCAAAAATTTAGGTCGTGACCCGTTGAACGTGCGGCGTAGGCACAATGTTGTATAAACGAAACGCAAAGTGTATCTACGTATAAATTACTCGAGAACATATCAAATATGCAGAAGGAAATGCGATTTAGGCGAAACGACTATTTAGTGTGGCGTCGAGTTAGCACATAATCTCACGGGAAGAATAATGCACATAAAAGGATGCAAGGATGTATAATTTAATAACGAATAACTACGTTTTAAAGCCGTGCTCGTTTCACGTCGGAGGCAAATTGTGTTAATAGTACCATGGAGTACTTGTCTGTCATACCTGCTGTAAAGTTTAGTTTAATTTAATTTAATTTTGTAAGTAACAAAAATTCAAACAATATCCACGAAGAGAGTGCTGTTTTCTAAGTGTTTCAAATTGAAAATAAAATACGCTTTGAAATGTATAATAAGATACATAATTTTAGCTTGGGAAAATTGTTGAGATTCATAACGCTTGAATCGTTTCATCGCTATCTGCTTATATTATGATAAACAACGCATAATATTATATTATGACCATTTTTATAAAAATCTATGTACAAAGAAAAAATGTTGCGATCTTAAATTTGCCATGCAATTTCACTTTACTACCAAAACAAAAAAGTATCGAAACATCTTTCACGTGTGAAAACATGTCGCTATTTATAAAGTAGATAGGTTCTTCGAAATTATCGTATAAATCGAAACCGTGTTAACCGAGTTCTATAGTAATATAATAAAATATAATAAATATACAGAAAAAAGATATGATTATTTTAATAATTATTAAAAAAATTATCAAATTCAATTATGTATAACTAAATGACGTCTAATATGATTTTTTTTTAAATTTGACTTGAGTTTTTTTAATAATGGGTAAATTATAATTTATTATGATATCTTAAAAGAATTATGTGAATAATCATACCATCATAAATATTATAGCGATTAAAAAAAATTTGCACAAAACTTCCATTAAACAAAAAAATCCAAAAAAACACCAAAATCTCTACCAAAAAACCCCAGCAAAACACATCAACCCGTCGCTCACGTCCAAAAAATAAAAACCCCAAGTGCAGCACATCAGTCTAGCGGCATTTAAGAGCGCGCCATTTCACAGCGGGCGCGTTTAATGCACCGGTGCATTTATCAAATTACACGAAATATAACGAGCACCAGCACACGTAACACGGCCGACAACACGACACGGGTAATCCCCGAACACCCACCACCCACCACCCACAACACCCACCCACCACCCACCGGGAGGAATATTTATCCGGCTGGCCACTGTCCCGACCGCAGTGCAGGGTTCAAAACAACCGGGGACTTTAAAGCGGAGGACACGTGGACCGCTAATATCTGGGCCGCACGTGTGATGGATGCGCGGCCATTGTCGGTGTGCTATGGCGGAATGTTTTCGCGCTCGTGTGGGTTTTTTCAGGTTCTAAGCTTTGTGTTGATGAGAAGGTGGCCTAGTTTTTGTGTGTTGATTGAAACGGGGACTGGTTGAAAGTGATGATGTTTTGGTTTTGATGTATGTGAGGCGTGAGGGATGAATGGTGGTTGTTATGGGAGTTCATTATTTCGGTTTTGTTTTTGTGGAAATTGGGGACTTTGAAAATTTTGGGGGTTAATTTGTGTAGTCAATATTTTAGATGTATAATAGTTTTTTTATGATTAGTTGCTCTGGATAAAATTTATTTGATTTAAGTAAATTTATTTTTCATTATCTATTTTGAAAAAAGTTGAGAATCAGCGTGAAAGTTATACGGGTAATAAGCGTAAAGTCGACTAATTTCTGCGCAATGCAAACTAAAGGATTGCAGACGTAGAAGCAATTTCAAATTGACATAACTATATACGTGAATATTTAATATTAATAATTAATAATATTTACACTAGATAAAAATAGGTTTAACAAGATTAGGATAACATCAATAAATTGTAAATTTGATCATTGAGTTTACGACGTACAAAAATCTTTAGGAAACTTTTCAAACGGCCCACTTATAATCGAATTAGATTTTGATAAAAATAAATAAAAATAATCGGATTCAATTAAAAAAATAAAATATTTTCATGGAAAAAATATGAATTTTGCTTATCCGTACGAAACCCTTTTTTCCTTTACAATAAAAATTTCGCCCATATCAGCGGAATTATTCTTACGTTCAGGTTATGAAACCGATTTTTCCCTATACATTTTCAATTTTATTGTATCAAATCTAATATGCGACCTTTTTTGTGTGTCGCACAACGGCAGATCCTTTGATAGCGGCACCGACCGATAAAACTGTTGCTGCGCCGGTAAACATAGCGATATTCCAATTTCGCCATAATTTAATATTTTCCTACTAAATTAGATGAGCGCCCATTCTTCGGAGCGAAATAACAAGCGATATTTATTTCCGAGAATAATCTAGGGATGTTTATAAACAACGGAGAAGTCTCTTCCCGTACGTGTATAAGAACTGTGCACAATTTTTACGACTATCATAAATTGCCACGTGTGTTGTACCCGTTTTTTTTATCCACCCTCGGAGGTGTATAAGTGAGCTTTATCGCGGATGATTCGCCGAGTTGTTCAATTTAGTTGAACGCGGCGAGTTTTCCCGCGGAAATTTATCGTCGAAAAATTCATCTAGCCTTATACGTAATATAATAATGCGATAGCGCATATAAATAGGTACGTGTGTGTGGAAACTCGGGCGGTTAAATGGGAATCAAAGCGATTTGTTACCGAAGAGGCTCCCATGTGTTCAATTCTCGCAGAGGCTTTTCCGGGAAAAGTCTTCTTCGGTGTGGGAAATTCGGGCCGCGGCGAAGTCGCGTCATTATCCATTTTGTCGGAAAATCGCTTTTCGTATTCAAAATAATGGGGGTGTCGTTGGTACTTTGGAATTTTTAAGAGCTCGCCGAGCAGAAATGATTACATAAATAAACCGGCATAAATGTATAAATCGAATAATAATATTTTTGATACATGAGAAATGTTATTTAAATTTTATTACATTCATAAAACTTTCAATAATATCAATGTTCAAACAATGATATAACGTTTTTAAACATAAAATAAGTACGTATGCATTGAAATTTATATAATAATTCATAAATTTAAATATGAAAATTCAACACGGATATTGTATTTAACATCAATGAATTTTCCTTCAAGGCATAAAATGTATAGAGCTTTGTAAATATTTGATATATCAGATTTCGCAAAATTTCGATTCAATAAAAGCACAAAGAGAAAACGATGCACAGAGAGCTATTCGAATATTGAAATTTTACAATTTTTTTTTCAATCTAATATACGACGGTGATGAAAACACGCTCTGATCAAATATGCCTTGAAAAATAAAATTAAAACAACAAATATAATACATTATATGAAAGATGAGAAGAACTCTACCATTTTATTTTCATGGAATATTACAATTATATGAGCGTAATTTTTTTCTTTTTGATTTCTGAATAATTTAAAATTTTATTTGATTTATTTCGTTTAGATCCGACCGCACTGGCTTCTGAACGGTTTATAATAGCATTCACAGAACGCTGAGTGGAACCTAAGTCTATTTAGGGTAAATAAAAAAATATCCAATCAATCGATAAACCCGAAATCCTACGGTCATCGTCCGACGCGGTAAATCACTATTAAACATAGGCGCACTTATCGGTGCAAATTCGGTTTCGGCGCTATGCGACTTAACCCTTTCGGGTCGGCGGAAGTGATGAGGATCGCTAAATCACTTAACCCCCGGCGCGAGCGTCGTCTCCGAATAAATTAGATTATCTCGCAGACTTGGCCATCCACCACCGGGGGTTCCGGGGGCGGGAAATTGAGAAAAAGACGAAACGGGCGACACGATTTATGCCGGTGTCATATGAAAACGCGTCCACGGCGGCCGAGACACCGGAATTAATGGCGGCCATCGGGAAAAGAAGTCGAAGGACTCTCTTCGACGACACGGAAAAACCTTAATCAATTAGGGTCAAGCGAGAGGCGAAACGCCCGAATAGATCACGGCCGTTCGTTCGGTGGGTTTGTAGAGGAATTCCGGCTTGGCGTGTGGGTGTTTGTTCGGGAATTATAAGGGAAAAATGGTGGGCGGTTTGTTTCGATGGTTGAAGTATACGTGCAGTTTGGTAGGAGTGTGATTTTTTTGTTTCGTATAATTTGGAAACTAATCGTGTTAAAAGGTGTTTAAAAAATATCGATAAATTTATTCAGCGATATAGAAATATGCGAGTCAAATTAGGGAAATTTGAATAAGAAAAGTGGGTGTGTTTGTTTAAAGTATTTGTCGTCGGTGAGAGTGTTAATTTTGTGCTACGCCGTGGAAGTTTTTTTTCCGGGTAAAGAAAGGTCTGGAATATTTGTTCTACGCAAATACGCGGAAAGCCTCACTTTGCTATTCCCAAAAGTCCGGCTTCGATTTTTTTAGGTCATTCGGCTTTAGGTTCGATTTGTGTAAGTCAAGCCTTAACCCTTACCCTACCGTATGGTGTCGAAACGACATACATATACAACGAATTTATGTCGTGCTTCGATTTATACGTGCGATTTTGGCAACATCAAAAGTTTAATATAGGTTAAAATTTGTGCACGAAAAAAAAAATGGAACACGTCGAAAGTATCACAGTATGGAAGTATCAGATTTTTTCCATAGTATGATGAAACGTTCAAGCGGAAAAGTTACCTTGGCGGGGTGGAAAATTTATGCAAAAATAAAGTGAAATTGAGTAGAGCAAAACGACCGAACTGGATAACTTTCAAGAGAAAAGTAGACTTCAGCGTCTTTGCCTGAAACAAACTCGCCTCGGGGAGAACGTCGTCTAGATCCCTCATGATGACCCTACCATTAATCCTGTCGTCGAGGATATCGTTATTCGCCGTATATTAAACACACCAGATTCCCGGACCACCTAAACATCCGACGTATAATAAATTCAACGCATTCGGGATAATGCAATCATGGCGCAAATTGTTCGTTACGCAAAAGCCGAATCGGATCGAGGGTCTTAATTTCGCATACTATTCCATGTAATAGAATCTCGAAACGGTGGACCCCAGGTGACCCAGTTCCTGAGGTCATCGGCAAGCATGAGCGTACGTAGTAGTGGTATAAAGTCGGGAAAGGGACGTGGGCGTTTCCCGCCCTTGTTTTTATTTGTATTTGGCTCGATAATAAAAAGTTCAATAACGGATACGGGATCTCGTAATATTTATGACGCCGAAATATATTTACATATTCGTCGATTTGTATACGGAACGTATGGCGTCGTAAATTTCGAACATAATGCAATTGTAAGATTTCGCTTATACGCTCGCACTGATACGCTTCTATCTCCAAATTTCGCATTTTCATCAATAAAACGTACATCTAACTAAGCCACATCACATTTAATTTCATCTATAACAACGCAAAATCGACATATCAGCCATTCAGTGCACACAATGACTAACTCCATAAAACAAAAAGTTGAAAAAATCGATGAAAAAATGTTCATTGTTTTTTTTTAAATTCCCTTTATAATATGAATTCAAATAAATATTGTAAAATGCATAAATACAGGTTTAGTGCATTCGAGTTGCATTATTGCAATGATTTACATTAGAGTATGAAATTAATCAAAATGGTCCTGAAATAAATTATTTATTATTCATTGGCCAAAAAAAATTTGTCGTTTTTTTATGTTAATCTTCATTATTCAGGAAAGTTATTTTAAAAATAAATAGTTATGATTATACCAAGTGCTTTAACACTTAAATTCAAGATTTTTCAAAAAGTGGAGTTAATCAGTCTGTGCACTGAACGGCTCATATAAAAAAAACATAACAATCGAATTAACTCACGAACCCACGGTATCGATAAAATTCGCATGATCGAATCTAATTGCGGACCTCATTCAATTACGCGCGAACCGGGGTCCAAAATAAAATTATAAAAAGCGCGAAAATACATTTTTTTTTAAAATAAAAAGCGGACGGCATTTTTTTATTATTTAACAGTCCATTTGGCTATTACGGCTGATTAGGCCGACCGCTCGTGAGCGGCTCATTTGGTAAATAATCAAATATGTTAACGGCGGCGTGAACCCGCCGCGGTAAAAATGACCGCCGGGCCCCCAGGGGGCTCAGCCCCCGGCCTGGGGCGGAGGCCTGTTGGGGGCGCCAAGGGCGGAAATTCGCGCGAAATTGCATTAGCGCTGAGGGGCGGCCTCAATCTTATGTGTATACTCTGGTCTGGCCGCCTACTAAATTAGAAAATGCCCGACCCGAATTAATACGTATCTTGTTAATGTTAATGCGTCTCGGTCGAGGTGTTTTCATTTGATTTGATTGTGGCTGTTTATAGGTTTTTGGAGATTCGTTTTTAATTGCGATGATGAAATGTTAATTGTTGCATGTGCGCAACACGCCGTGTTTAGGTGGATCTAAATCGTTGCAGAACAAATCGGTTTTTTTTTTAAATGTAATTGGTATTGCAATATGAATAGGTTAAAGACCTATGTATGTATTTATGTAATGGTGAAAATGGTTTATGTATGAACGAATTATTTCCGAGTTGAGAATTTATATGAGGTTATTTATTTTTGGAATTTTTATGTATGAAAGCTTGAGAAGACTGTCAACTGATTTCCGTCATGTTTCTTAACAAATTAAAATTATGTATAAAGCGATTTTAGAATTTCTAAAATTAAAAGAATGAAAAATATAATTTAATCAAATCAAAAATAAACCAGTCAACTTCATCTCCAAGCTCAAAAATAAAACGAAACCATAATAATTCCCGGAATGAAATATGAATTACTACAAATGTGCCATATCAAATTAAGCACATTTAATAAATAAACCATTACACTATATAACACGAATCCATACATAAGATAAATTATAATTTTCCCATCACTTACAAAAGATAAACAACGTGTAACACGATCAACGTGCCAAAGAATGCGAAACCATTCTTTATAAATATTTTCAACGTTTAACTATTCGAGTCATATTCTTCTCATCATATTAAAAAAACATAAAAATTCCAAGAACATCAACAAAACAATGCAGATTTTTATTTATCTTTTATTAAAGGAAATATATACAATATTAACAACTAAACACCAATTAAACGTTTCCACAATTGAAAAATTACACAGATTAAACAAATTAAAAACAACCCAAAACAAAACCCATCCAACCCAAAATCCCCCACCACTACCACCCACCTCCAACCCCCCAAAAACCATCACCCAATTAAAAAACCCAACAACTAACAATTACATCCGTTCGACGCGAATCCGAAGATCCACCCGGCCCGGTTAACCGACTATTTGCGTTCGCATGAAATCCTACAATCGGTACAAGCCGCACAGCCTCCGCCGCTCACGTACACCGATAAATACCGTACACATAATACATAATAGGAATATATACAGGGGACATTTAACGGCGGGTTTTGCGGCCGTTTTGTTCGCAGCGTTCGTTATACGCGCGCCGTTAACCGGCGGGGGCGGGTCGGTTTCCCTTCGACACGTTCGGGGCGGGAAACGCATGAATATTTAGCGGATTCGAATTTTGGACCCGTGTGTGTGTGTGTGTGTGTGTGTGTGGTTGTTGTGATAGAGGTGGGTGTGATGGGGTTTGCGAGCTGGGTGTTTTTGTGATGATTTTTCGATATTTGGTATGAATTAGGGTGGTTTGTTTTTGGGTGTGATTTGGTATTGTTTTTTTTTATTGGAGGGAAATTTTTATATTTTTATTGAAGAATATAAATAATCAATTGTATAATTAAAATGCGTCTTTTTAAATTTCAGTTATTAGATGTTATATTTTTCAAGATTTTGTTATCAAATTTAATAAAAATTGTATGTGTTTGTTGTAATAGAGGTTGGTGTGGTTGGATTTGCGAGCTGGGTGTTTTTTTCAAGCTTTTTATTGTGATGATTTTTCGATATTTGGTGTGAATTAGGGTGGTTTGTTTTTGGGTGTGATTTGGTGTTATCGTTTTTTTTTTTTTGATTGAAGGGAAATTTTTATATTTGTATCAGAGAATATAAATAAACATTTGTATAATTAAAATGTGTCTTTTTAAATTTCAGTTATTAGATGTTATATTTTTCAAGATTTTTAAAAATTGTATGTGTTTGTCGTAATAGAGGTTGGTGTGGTGGGATTTGCGAGCTGGATGTTTTTGTGATGATTTTTCTATATTTGGTATGAATTAGGGTGGATTTTTGTTTTTGTTGTGGTGTTATCATTGTTTTTTTGGTTGAAGGGAAATTTTGATATTTGTATCGGAGAATATAAATAACACAGGTATGCATGGGTAAAATTGTCTGAAATTGAATAATGGTTTCTTATAGATTTTGAGGTGTAAATTAACAGAAATTTTTTTTGAAATCTTAATAAATGCTACCCAAATACCAAGCTGCTATTATAAAAATTATCACTTTCAGTATCTACTTTACTTGAGGATAGTCATCAAAAATATGTAGTAAAATGTGAATCAATGTAATTTTAATTAAACGTCGTTGAGCACTTAAACGTGATAAAATGAACGTAATTTGTTTGTCAGTAAGAGAGTAGTTTACTTTTGATTTTTTTTTGTTTCAAATCTTTAAGGGGTTATACCACCTTCCCGATCGAAAAAATAGGTATAAAAATAATTTATTTTTGACGCAGCTTTACGTATATAAAATAAAAGTTAAATTTAACCTTTCAAACAAACAATTTTCAAAAAGGCCAATTTTACATACCTGTGTAATCAATTATATATGTACTTGAAATGCGTCTTTTTAAATTTCAGTTATTAGATGTTACATTTTTCAAGAATTTTTCAAAAAATTTAAAAATATATACAAAGAAAATATTTTCCGTATAAAATCTTTTACGGTATTTGACATGAAAATTTAATGAAAGAACTTTCATTTAGTATGTATATAGCACTTAACTGTAATACCTCAGTGATACTTGTACAAAGTTAATTCAACATAAAAGGAAGGGTAAACAGAAAATTTAATGAAATTACAAGCTCAAAATTTAAAATTATATTTTTATACTACATATTTCCAAGAACTTCTATAAATTTAATAATACATATTTAATTAAAAAAATATTTTTAAATTTATATTCATTTGATTAAAAAAAGGTTGTCGATACCGATTCAAAGGTGTTAGGCGATCGCATGAAGGTTGTTCGTTGCATTCCTTATGATTCGGAAGCGGCCGGTTGCTGAAAGCCGGGGCAATTTGGCGGGTGGAAAATTGCACGTGTAAATAAGGAAGCGAAGAGAGTGGGTGGATGTGTGAAGGAAATGGGCGTGTTTCGAACTGTACGATTTTTATGCGTCGCTGTGTTTGTATTGGGTGTGGTTTGATGGTTGTGTGTAGAAGGATTGTTAGCCTTTTTGAATCGTGATAACATTTTATTACGGACGGGTTCAGGAAGCCGGATTTAATGTATCTAGTTCAAAATACATCAATAAGATTAAATAATAAACTGTCCTATATACTGAAAGCGTTAACTCTATCCGAGTAAATATCAGAAAGGGTCCGATTTGTTTCAACTCAATTTGAATCTCCGAGTATTGAAAAAAGGCGTTCGGAAAACATTTAAAAAAAGACAGGGCGCGGATCAAAGCGCACCCGATAATTCGTTAACCCTTTGGCGATCAATCAAAAGCGTGCGGCGCGTGTGCTCCGGGATTGATTGCGCATAAATTATTTTATCACGTGTTTGATATCCGATTCGGAACCCTCGTCACACGTTCACCTCATTTATCACACTTTGCCCGGTCCCTTTCCGAAAATTATATTCGCGAAATAAAAAAGTATAATGCATGTATTTCTCGCCAGTGGCGGATCCGGGCGGTTGCGCCTTCTGGACTTGAGCTTTTCTTTCGTATGAAACCATTGATCATTTTCTATTCAAAATGAAAAAAATTATGAAATTTATCCATATGCTTGGATTAATAAACTGTTTTTATTAATAAATAAAATTATTATGGAACGAACTGTTCGTTTCCGATTGTTAATAAACACACGTGTGAAACCAATATAATTTTATGACTCATTTGTTACAGTTGTGGTTGAATTGTTTTGTGTGGCTATAAATATCCAACTCGTCGAGTAAACAATAATTCTATTCTATTAATATTCAATATAAAAAAATTCGAAACTATTTTAATTAAAAATAGGATAAATTTCACAGAAAATTAAAAATACCATATATTTTCAATCAACCGAATAGATAATGAATTGGCAAACTTCAAGCACTCGATCAGATTCCAATCACACAACGTTGCCGAATTTAATCAAGTCCAGATATTTATATCCCGACCCACCACTGCACCCCCATATAACATAATCCCTAATCCCGTCGCGGAAAACTTCCATCGGATACATATAAAATATGGCTATTTCGGCATACAGCGAAGATGACCTTACGAATTCTATTACGCGCGAAAAAAGTCTCCTTTTTCCCGAGTGGAAATGCCCAATTTGTTCCTAGGACCTATCCGGGGATCAGTTTAATCCGCAACCACACAGGAATAACCACGGAACAACAACACACACTGCGTGCTTGTTTTGAATATGATGCGGCTGTTATTATTCGGTGGCGTTTAGTTTGCGAGTTTCTATTTTGACGTTTATGCGAATGGCGTGTTTGCGCTATCGAAACGCTCATCGGTTTGTTTGTTGGGCGTGGAAATTGAGGAAAACACGTTCGGTCGATTCAGACGAGAGATATAATATACGTTTGCATTGTCTATTCAATATTGTTCCCGTGAAAGTTTCAATTAGATATGTCTGAAATTGTACGTGCTGAGGGATAACTTGGGCGAGATTACGCGATGAAAAAAAAATGCGGGCGAGATATGGAAACTAACTAAATTACAACGGAATACAATGAGAAATTTGACATAATAATCGTATATTCAACAGTTCATTTTCTTTGACCCTTAAAATAATAAAAACGACCACACGAAACTCCGCTTTGAACACACGCGAAAACCGAACCGCACGAACTCAATCTTAACTAAACACCGATAATAGTGAACGTAGCAGCTTTCGCACAATACATAGGAGCACTATTTTTTAATTAGTCGGTAAGATTCGCGGGTGAAACTCGCTTAATTAAAACTGCTGCACATGCGGGACCACTTGACTCTTTTTTCCACCACATACTCCACACGAGCTCGATACGGCGTGATAATTATGCGCCCCACGAGAAGTGTTCCGTTTTAACCATTTTATGGTCCCCGAGCAACCGTTTTATGGATACACGAACAACTTTTCGTCGGTTATGTGTACGCGATTATGCTTACGCACCCTTCAATTGAATTAATCATTTGTTCATTAATGATGGTACTTTTCAATTTCGGAATGGGATCGTGAACATTTTCGTTTGTTTTTAATGAAATGATGCGTTTATGGTATCGTTTGAAAGTATTCAATGATTTTGTGAAGTGTTTTGTAGCAAAAAATTATATTGTGTATGAATCTTTATTTTTTTATTTTATTTTATGAGACAATTGATACATTTTACTCAACAGTGATTAAAGTAACCTTGTGATTTTTAATGCTCTGATTATTTATCGCAATGTAAATCTATATTTCAAAGTCAGTCGTATGAAAGAATTTTTTTTGGAAAGCTGATCAAGTTGTTAATATTTGAAATCGTATGTAGTCTATACATCACCCATTACAAAATGAGACCTTTCCCATATTCATTACAAGTTTGAAAGTTTTTATAAGTTTTGCCAACTCTCCTCTTTCGCTGGCCATTATGTATTTCAATTTGATTAGCCCTGATGTGGATTTGTTTAATATTAAATATTTGGAATTAATTAATTGTTTAAAGTTTTGTTGCAATGTCAAACTGCCGTAGGTTAGTTGATTTTAATTTAATTTAATTATATGTTATTAACGATATGTTGTGTATTTTTTCAAGCTTTTGTTAATTTTTTTTCTTTTGGCCGTCATAGCGATGTAGGGTGACCTTTTAGGCTATGGTGGTATATGTGTACTCATATGGTTATGTATTTATATAATTATGTATTTGTATGGGTAAATAAATAAATAAATAAATAAATATAGAAAAAGAGAATGAGTTTTAATACAATCAAATATCATATCGAAACTACTCGTTTAAGTAAAAATTACACCCAATACATAAAAACATAAATTCAAATAAAAAATAAAAAATAAAATGCGATGCATTTAACATGTCTAAACCATCAACAATTTTTCACACAACCATCTCATTCTTCCGATTCAAAAATTAATATTTTTATAATAAAACTCCCGCCAAATCGAACGATCGATACCGCGAATAAAACATTCGCCCACATTCATTTTCGGCGGCGCAACACGGCCGCGCGAATAATGAGATGCGAAAGGCGATTTTCGCAGGCGAAGAAACAATTCGAAGCGAGAAAGAGGCCTGTCGCCGATATTTCCCGCCGAATTTGAATATTTAAACATCCGAGTTGTATATCTGGACGAGGCAGATTAGAGTGACACCCGGCCGTGATGGGCGCCGCCTGCCAACTTCCGTAACGAGGATTCGCATACACACAATATTCATTTATCTCTGCTTGGGTGCTGCTCCTTCGGTATTATGTGCCGTTATGATACATATATATATTTTCGGGGGTGGTGGGAATACTTTTCATGTGATGGAGATGTCCGCCCCCGTCGTTGACGATGACAGAAATATTAATAATATTCATATTCGTTCGCGTTCTTGTGTTATTGCCGGGCGTTGAGGGTTGTTTGATGCTGTGATATTTAATATGATTGTGATTAAGTTATACTGATTTTTCGGTTGTAAAAAGTGTTGATTTATGAATTTCATGAATTTTAATAGAGAAAATGTGAGTTTTTTTTACTAAAATTTTTCACAAAAATTAAGCCATATATTTAAATGAAAACTCAGACTAGCGGCAACGCATCTGTGAGATATATGACAAAGGTTAGACTCGAGGAAAAATTGTCATATATCCGCGCGACAAAAAGACGGCAATTTTTCTCGGCCATCAAACGCGCGCATGTACTATGACAATTTCAATAATACATGACGAAACTAGCACAAAAGCAAATTACTCGGCTTTATCTCCAGACTAAACACCTGAGCTGGACCTTATTTACAATGGTTCGTACTGCGTGTGCGATGCGTAAGTGGCACTTTATTGACAGGGCATTGAGCAAAGTGACAACACGTTGACTGCCACACTACATTTGACCGACCTTGAGAGACCTCGTCAACCACATCTAACCAAATAGTGTTGAAGACTTAACTACAAACCTTTATTATAGTATTATATACCGAGAATTCCAATATGAAACTCCGGATGCGAAACGGCACGGTTTCAATTGCGAAAAAATCGGCAATCCGCACCTAAAAAAATCTTCACGTACCGATGATAAAACACGTTAATAGGACGGCGTTCGCTTCGCTGTTAATTTTCAAAGATTCCCATAGTGCGATAAGCGAATGATAGATGCGTACGATAATTTTCGCGTTCGAATCGAAAAGGGCGAATTAAAAGTCGATTGCGTATTTCCTTTCGGCCTTCCTTACCTGGGCCGTTATGAAACTCATTTGAATTATCATAAATTACTTTATATATAGGCGTCTCGGGTATCCGTAGGGCATGCAAAACGCCCTAAGGTTTTGATACGTAGAGGCGGGAAAAAAATTAATGAGATATCGCGACGAGTTTCACCGTTTGCAAACGTTATCGCGAATCTCATCGGAGCAAATAATATAACGTCTGAAATAAAATATGGATTTTTTCAAATATATGCAAATCGCGAGATTTCTAAAGCGAGCGAATTTTAATATTAAAAATGAATTTATTGAAATCTAACCTAAACTGATATTCAAAATAATACGATCATTGAATGTTTTAAGAACAAAAAGGCACTCAATCTAGATTTCGCAAATATTAAAACCGAAAGCATCATTCCATCATAAAAACAAAATTTCATAACGAAGCGCATTAGCATCGAAAGTTTCCGTGCCTTTTTTGACACTCGGGCCGAAATTGCCAGGTCGTTTCGCATTTTCCGCGAAAAATGGACTCCGGCTGAGAACGCACGTAAAAATCTCGTCAAACGTAATAAAATTAAGCGACGTCGAGGAGCGGAAAATTAGAAGGCGTCTAAACCAGACCAAATTGCCGACGACACGGCCGAAGCGAAATTTCGCAAATAGCGCCGAACACGCGAGAGGTGAGGCGTACCGACTTTCGCGAAAAATAAATAAATCCGAACGAGCAAATACACAACAAAAAAACACTGTCAATCACACGCACTGTTCGAAATCAAGATACATTGTCTTCGGCGTTTTAGTGCGTACGTTCGATAAATAACGTGTCAGCGGCACGAAGAGTGGTTGCAGCCTATAAATCACGCGGCCGAAAACTATGGACGCTCTCGACATTGAAATTGGATATTTCGCTTACACTCGTCGACATTATAATGTATAATGATGGTGTGTTTTTTTCCGATGGGGTTCTGTGTGTGTGTTTTTGAGCGCATGTCACGCGAACTACGACGGAAACGTGATACATCAGAAACGGTTTCGTTTTTTCGCCGCGTGGTCAATAATGCGATATTGCGTGGGAAATGCTTTCAGCGTATTTAATGTGACATAATGATTGTGTTGGTAATAATATCTGATAAGTTTGATTGAATTCGCTAACGCGATTCGCGAATTAAATCTTGTTAAAATGCGGATCGGATAAAATTTGAGGGCAGAATCGAATTGAGTTTCCGGTTCGGCGCGGATTGTTTCGAAATTAAAATGATTTATCGTCTGTTGATTTAGTTAAATACGTGTCGACTAAAAAATCTTCAAATTACTATTCAAATAAAAATGTGTAAAGAGAACTCACGAGTTGAACGTCTTCAGTCAATATGTGCTTACCTATAAAAGAAAAAAAGCGAAATTAGTAAATATCATCAAACAACTGTAAAAATATATAAATATTTAATATAACTAATAACAAACAGTTTATATAATGAATAAATTTTATCCAATAATAAGAAAAAACAAATATAATTCAATTTTTGTACGAGCACTTAACACAAATTATTTGATCTAGCAAACTACAAGACGAAGTAATTAACTTTATGCACCTAGACGTATGACAATGGCGGTATATCTACTCGAAAATAACAAGACGAAAGTTATAAAGACGTGACCCAAATTTTCTTCGTTCCTTTGTTTCGAATATTCCTTCCTCCCTATTTATGCAAACACAACAACATAGATAAGCACACAAGATAATTATAGTTTCAAAAAACACATTTTCAACGAATCCGAAACGGGAAACGAATAAAATTTTTCGGCGGGGGCACTTTTCAAACGTGCATGAAAAAGCCGTGACTTCACAGAGATAAAAACACGAAATATGCAGTTGCGGGTGCACATTTATGATTTATGCGACTCTTTTAATGAGCGCAGACCACTCACCGGTGACGTGAAGAGTAATGAACCCGCCTAAAAAAAATATACTTAAAGCGTCCCGAGGAAAATAATTCAAAAATAAATAATATATATATAGTATTAACGTAAGGATAGTTTTACCTACGATATTTATTTGCGTATACGAAATTCAGAATTCGCGTTAAATCGTTCGATCTATTCGTTTCCGTTCGAAATTTACGTTCGGGCCGGAAAACACGAAACGATTTTCTCGAACTTTTCACTTTCGTGCGTTTGTTATCGGGAAAGCGTTCGGAAAAGTTTCCGTGGAAGAGCGCGCTCGTAAATAGCCGAAGTTATCTGAAACGTTAATTTTCACTTTCGCACATATTGCTAATTCGCCGGACGACATTTTAAATTGCAGAGGGAGAAAAAATTCCCGGCGAAAACTTTCGAAACTATGAAGTATGGGCGCGATTAAATTGCGCGTCGAACACTGTGGGCGATGTGTTTCAGAAATCTTTATTTTGCTAAAGTCCTTGCATGATATATTGTTCCAAGTGATTTATGAAAGTAAATTCGTAATAAATCAACTTATTTTCAACTGAATCATACATATTTTAGATGGTTTTAAAAAAAAACATAAAATATTGTTATATTATATAATAACACATTTTATATGTGATTCATGTGTAACGTTTCTAAAATGACCAAAATGAGCATACTTTTTCATAGACTCCCGTTACACAATATAATATATCAAGTGAAATGTCAACGATAGTCAGGGAATGGAAGAGAGTTTCACGTGAAATATAAAAATATCACAATAGAGAACAAAACAGAATACTATAAAAGAGGATTTGAATACATTGAATGGAATCGATAGAGATGCATCCGCTTATTCCAGAACGATCGCAAAATAAGTCGAAAACAACGGCACATATGTTGGGCAAATTCCTTTTGTCGATCGTTCTCGATTATAAGGCTCGCAGAACACGAACCACAATCCAACAGCGAGACCAGTTTTCCATATACGCCCATCACCACTATATACGTTAAATCTATGCGCGACAATTCGAGGATTTACGAGAAAAATTTGTATATTAATTTCTAGTTCTTCGATCCAGAATTTTCCGTTATACATAAAAAAAAACAAATCGATTTTAACAACATTTCCTTTATATCCCGAACCTAAAGCACTAAATTTTTTATACAAAATTTACCGCCGAACTTGAAAACTTCTTCGACGTGAAAATTCGCGATTTTGCATCCCACTTCCGTTTATCGGCGGCAATTCGTGCGGTAAACCTTTCACGTGGTTGGCACGCGGTCAACTCGCGGCACGTGTGCCCCGAACCTAAATCCCGCTTGAATGCAGTGCGATTCGATTTTCCCGAAAGTGGAAACACGTGTCGCCCCTAAAATATGATGACGCGGGCGACCCGCGCAAATTTCGAACCGACGTCATACTGTTACGGTCACGTGACGGGACACGTGACCTGGCAAAATGACGAAAACAAAATTTTTGCGCCGGTTCGTTCCGTATTTCGACAATTTCGGGCGGTTAGGTTTTTCGCTTTAGACGTCAGTTCGGGTTGATTGCGTCATAGGAGAATTTTCAGGTGTTATGTCAGAAAAGAAAACGCGAAATGAAATTTTGATGGAAATAAGCGATAGGGTTATGTAATGTTATGTTCGGCACTATTTTGAAGTATGTTTTGGATATTAGACCAACTCGAAGTTCAAATTTTAGAGCTCTATGGGGAACCGTTCATTAGATAAATAATATATTATATATAGGTCCTAAGATCATAGCGAAGTATAACATATTATAATTGTCGGTTCAAAAATTTATATCGTAACATTTTCATCGCAAAGAAAAGGGACACAAAGACGTCTCAGGATACGATTTTGTATTTGCTTCTTTGAGAGTTTATTGTCCTGAAAATTCTTTCAGATTTCGTAAGAACAGACGTGTGAAAAAAAGCACTGAAAACATCCATCGTGCGAAATTCGTTCCGGTTTTAGCTCGTTGAGTTGCGTTGTCCTGACGTCGAGACTGCAACGTTGCAAGTCCGGCTCAAAGGGTTACTGACACCATATACACAACCACACCTTCTCAAACTGTATATTTTCATACACAAATGCACACCTCCACAAATTATGCATGTATAAAAAACCAGTAACACGCCCAATCATATATAAAAATTCATTCTACAGAAAAAAAATAAGATTAATTGACCTACATCAAATGATTTATGAAAAATTTCACACCATATTCAATTCACATATTTCGAGCAATTAAACAAACTTGACTACCGAAAAACTTTTCAAATTTACGACTTAAACCACGCTCGTAATAATGAATATGCACACTTTCTCAAACTTTTTACACACACCTGTAGATTCAATATGCGGGTCTTCCTCGTGAGCGAGAGCCAGTTTTTTCCTCAGAACCGGGGACAATCGACCGATTAGCGGATACCGTATTTTAGCATGTGGGTTTTGCATGATGTATCGGCCCGATTGAGTATTACTATTATGGTCAGGTTAAGTAATCGTTATTGCATAATCATTCTTTTTTTCGCTGTGTACCAGATTCTGTCGGTTCAGTGTGAATTCATCCAAAAATTATGAAGAAATCAATTTTTATTTGAAATAAAATTATATTGAAATATGTATGTGTAATCTAAATTGATGTTTTTTAATGATTCGTCATTAGAGTCTAATTGATCAAATATTTACATTTGTATGAAGCATCATGAAGAAATATAACAAGCGAAATGTATAAAATGAAATAATTGATTAATTATAATTTTTTTTAATAATTCAAACATGTATAAAATTGAAAATTTTAAAATATAAAGTGATGAGCAATCGCACAACACATACCCGGGTATAAAGTAACGAGCCGTGTAACTCATATTAGACAGTGTGTAAGCGAAAGCCGTCCTCTCGAGGCTTTTGTACTCCGGCTACGTCCTATTGTGACAATATTTAAATGTCAAGTTTTAACGAGGGGTCCGGAGGACCTCAATTTATTTTCCGACTGAAAATCGGAAGTTTCAGACTCGGCGAAAACATTGTCGCCGTGCGCTCCGCAACATTCCTGTTAAGTTGTGCCGAAAGAGTTATACGCCGGAGAGGTGTTCGCAATTCAACACCCGTGAAGCGTATTCGATTTTCAATTTTAATTTGGGTAAAATTCTGAATGTGCGTCGCATTGAAGGATGAGGATTCAGATAAAATCCATTTCGATGATAAATGCGAGCGCGCGTTGAGAATTTCAATCGAATGCAATTGTTGAAAATATCTATAATTTCTACCGATTTGAATATGAAGATTTATTTGAAATATAAAACTGCATACGTCTAGCGATAACAATTTTTTTATAACGTCTCATATAAGCGACTCGACATTTCGTTTCGAATTTCACTTTGTATTATTTGTTGAATTTTTTGTATTGCAGTTCGGTCAGCTGTTGAACGAGTTTCGGATGAAACCAAGCGAAGGAACGAGTCGCTTTTAAACGAACAGCGGTTCTCAAAGACGTTACATAACATATGAAATTGACCGAAATAATAATGTCTTTGAAATCGTTAAGTTGTCGATAGTGTAATGACTAATAATTATTATTAATGCGTGCATTATGTTCGAATCTCGAACGTGAGCCGCTAAATCGAATATTTAATGCTAATAAGCGAGTTGACTAATTGGATTATTCAGTATATTTCCCAGTACGTGTAAAGATAATCACTATCATGTAGTATGTATTAGGCATTATTCAATTTGTCTGGTGTCCCAAGAATTACAATCCACTTTCGTATGAAATAAGCGAAATTTCTCATAAACCAAACAGTTATACGATCGCGTACGTCTGATGTGAAATTCAATCACGAACAAACAATATTCGTATATAAACTATGAATCGCATTTGAAATAATGCCATTTTAACATGAACAAGACTTTCATACAAAAACATTTCATCTAGTCGACATTTGATTTATAAATATTAAAATTTAAATTTAAACCGAAACTTGCTCAACTCAATTAAATTTAGCAAAAACTTATAATTACTTTCGGCAAAATCTGCATTTCGAAAATTACATCGTATCGGACAACACCGAAATTAAATTAACAGAAAAGTGAAAATTTGCGTGTTTGAAAGTTCGCAAGCACTGAAAGTACCCATCCGGAGGAAAAGTGTATGAGGGACGAAAGAGACGGTTGCACTGTGAAAAGGCATGCGCGAAAAAGGGAGGAAAGAATAGTTCTGGGCGTGGTTGACCATGACCTTGGATATCCGGTTGTATTACGGTCGTATTCCACTTCCATCAATATATCATCTTCCATAATGGAAGAACAAAAATGTACCGAGAGCACAAAGACCATAATCATAGGACGGCCTTCAACTACACGCACATAGATTCACTTATTACGATGTCAGATTTGGAGGCCGGCTAACAAAAAATTGTAATAAATAATACTATTAAAGTGGAAAAAAAAATTATGAAAAATCATAAATTTATGTTGTACATATATTGATGTTTTCGATATTGTGATGGCATCGACGCTAAACGACTTATTTGCACAACAGAATAATCCGTCAGTAATTGTGATCGTTATTTTAATGAATTTGGCATTGAAAATTCGAATAGGAAAAACATGATCGCATTCATAATGGAAACGTTTAATTAAAACGACGAGAAAATAAAGGAAAATTCGTTTGAGACAAAAACGAGTATTATCTTTCACAACATTTTTGCGCTATATAAAAATTTAAAGGTAACTAGGGTCGAGCTGAAAAAATCTGAAGTTTATTACGTACAAAAGTTGTACGTTAAAACTCGCAATAAAAAACACCTGTAAATAGGTAATACAAAAAGTTTTTTTTACAATGTTTCTCACACACCATATCGACTCGAAAACGTGTTAAAATTACAACCCGACCGATAAACAACAAAAAGCCACAACTTCACAAATATCACCGACAAGATAAATTCATTAAAACTATCGGACAATCATTATCGAGAGTGCATGAATAATCGATACACTAAAGCGGAACCGAGATCTCGGTCCGCAAAGCCCATTAGCCTAACAGCTAAATCGCTAAGTATTGATGAGGACACTTATTTATTATTGATGGCCGCGATTAAGAAAACAAAGGGAAAATCACTGGCGGCGAATTTTCCCCGAAACTTCCCAGCTCGGATCAATTACGCCGGCGACCGCTTTTTATATTCAATCAGCGCGGATCACTGATCAAATTGATAATATCCTCCGAAGGAGGGATGATGCTCGCACTTTGTAATATTATATATATTACATGCGAGGGACTCAACATGCATGAAAAGACGAGGATCGGTTGCGCCTCGGGATTATGCGCCTCGTCCTTATTAGAGTTTAACGCGCGGATGCTCTGAGCAAAAGACGGGGAAAATTCGAATCGATTTTTCTTTTTGGATGGCGGGGAAAACGGTGAGGAATCAACCCTTTCGGCACAGTAAATGGCTATGAGAATAATATGAAATATGACGGGGTTAACCTTTGTGCGTAGTGTGGGATCGACGAAATTTTCAATAATTCCCCGAAGGAAATATATCGATGTATGTATTTATATCAATTGGATGGACGTGAAATTGAATTTTTTATATAAAAAAAAACTAGTTTATTTGAATTAAAGTCTGTGTACAGGAAAGGTCAGAGAAGATACATTATTGCCATTTGTATATATCAATCCCTACATTTATTACCGATACGTAGAGATTCAACGAATTTCGAAATCTACCGTTCGCAAAATGATTCTAATCAAATATTATACGCCGCTTTTGAATGGATCAATTGCGATAAATTATACAATATTATGAAAATAAACAAGGTCGATTACATCAATTAAACAATTAACCGTTAATTATCGTCGGTTTCATCATCAGTCGTATCTTATTAACTAGCTCATTAGTATTATTAACCTCAGCCAGGCCAAGTAACTCTCATAAAGATACTAACTCGTCGTCCTCGCGAACGCCAATAAAACAACCATTTCATTCAAATCACAGTTGAAAATTAATCAACCTTTACACTTTTATACAACACAAAGATCAAAACCCCCACCACACAAGCCAATCTATATTATTATTTGCTCTCACCTATCCAAAAAAAAAATCGATCACTTTCGGAATAAGCATTCATGCGTCGCGGTGAAATATTCAAAGGGATAGGCGGGTTCGATTTTGAAGTGCGCACTTTTCGGCTTTGCTCGCAAATAGACCGAGGCCGAAAGTGAGGCTCTACGACACTGTCCTTTGTCGATCACCTGTACACACGTATAGAGGCCTCCGTTCGAAAGTACGTAGATAAACGGAACACATGGCGGCGTCAAAGACGAAAAAAAGCGCCGGGCATTGTGAGGTTTTGGAAGCTATTTGCGGGCCTTATAACGACTCGACCTCGGATATATTTTTTGGCCGTTTACGGCTTTAGTGGGTTTTTTGGGGGGCCCCTTCACGTAATTGTTTAGCGATGGCGAGTTGTGTTGCGTATAGAACCGTTGCGTGGATGATGGGAAGGCGTTCGAGTAATTGTGTGATATTGAGCGGGTTATTTTTGAAGTGTCGGGTAATGAAATTGGTTTAGAAAATGTGTGAGTTCTCGTGTGAAAAGATTTATTTTGATGCGATTTGTTGGGATTATAAAATTTTTGCTGTATTCGTATAATAAATACGAATTTGTCGGACAACACATATTTCTGGCGTCCAAGTTCTTGCCCAAGTTTTGTTTATTTCTTACATTCATTTTATGCGACTTTGAGACTTTCGAAGGCTCCTCCGGGCGGCGAATAATGGAAATGTTCAAAATGTTCTGAAGATGTTTTCTCTTTCAACGTCTCATTGTTAGTAAGAGGACGTTTCGCTGACTGTTGGAGTTTTCTTCTTGTAATTATGTCAAGTGTATTTCGAATTCAGCAAACGGCATGACCTCTGAGTTCGGGGGTCGGTCAGCGAAAATTCCAGCTTAAAATTCAAGCCTGGTTATATTATACATGTCACACGCACAATTCTTACGCAATAAAAAAGTAAATTGAATACTCAATTAGTGTTATCGGAAAATTTCTGAATTATGCTTCGGCGGACCGACCCAGACGAAATATTGTACGTGCGAGTTCTTCGTAATTTTCGATTTTTTGAAAATGAAACGTTTAATGTAGGGAAGAGGAGCCGAATCCGTAACCCAATAAATATTTTTCATCGCGATTTCAATTTCCGTTTCCGCATTATTTTCGGTCCGTTCCATTGCGTAGAATTTTTCCAATTTCCAATCGATATCTGTAACGTCTATCACTCACACGCGCGCGCACACAAAAAAAAAGAACTTCCATATAAATTAAACGAGAATAAATCGTTAAAAAATAAAATAAGAAAATATATTTCTTTCGCGAAATCGTTCAGCAGAGATTCACCGACCCCGTTTGATTTTCTTTTTCCACTTTGACGTGGTCTTTTCGAATGTAAAAAGCGTCAATCATTCTGTCCGAAAGATTTTTCTATGGTTGGGATTTTTCGTTATTACCTTTGTTAAAGAAAACTGCCCGTAGCCAGTACTGTTAAGCTTTTTCCCATACATCACGAAATTTCGAGCAATTTCCATATAAAAAATAAAACTTTATAAATATCCCTTGGACGTTTGAATTTTTTTGTTTTCGGTGTTTGTGGTGAAAAAGAAAGAATTCCTCGAAAGGAAAAGGTCATTAGAAGCAATGAGGAATAATGACTCGGCGCAGCTTAAGTGGAAAGTCATGAAGAAAGGGAAAAATAAATGGTAATTTTTAGAAAGTAACAAAGGCCCATTATATTTTATAGAGGTCTGCGGGTTATTTTAATCAGAGCGAAAACGGTATTTATTTCACTAGCTCGGTGGAAAGCTCCAAACGCAAGGGAGGAGGAAACTTAACACATTTTCATAGATAAAGTTCAAGAGCACAATGGGGCGTTGAGAACAGATGTCGTAAAATAATCGGTCGAAAATTTTTTTACAAGAGAGCATCTTCAAACAACAGTTCCGATACAAAATTTATGAACGCTTGTTTTTTTTTCGTATTAAAACAGCTACTCACACGTGAAACCTTTTTTTCACATAAGGTTTACCGTTCAAGAGAATTTGAAGCAATTTCGAGCAGAGGGCCAATTCCGTTTCTGCGATAATAAATATGCGTTAAAATGGACACAAAAGCTTCCGATCTCTCCGATAAAGGTGATTTATTAAAATATTTCTAAAGGGATCGTAAATCATTAACTTTTACACGAACATCGCGCGGAGTCAACACGCCGTCGGGTAGTCTTGCTCTTCGCAGGAAAAGCGAAAATTACGCGTGACTTCCAACTTTTCCTACACGCGAAACTTTCGCAATTAAATTAGTACGATTCCATTTGAATCACAGCAAGACGCACGAATCCAACATGAAACCGGAACGAAAACAATTTCGATTTATATATTCACAAGATGAAAAACTAATGAGGTTTTTCGACCGCAACTAGACGCCGACCGCGTGCAATCGATACGAACGGATTAATGTTTCTCGTATAACCTTAACATCATATGGTGGGCGTTATTATAGGGTTATAACGTTATCGGCTGACTGCAGAGCCCACGCTCGATTTTTTATTTAAGATTTTTCCTCGACACAATGGTATCCGACGATCTCCGAAACGTACGAACTCGATCGAAAATCTGCTCTGTGGAAAAAATCCGTCGATAATTCGAAATGGAACTTCGGTGAAATGTGTTCGATATGAATAGGCGGAAGGGATGATCGCTTCGAAACGTCAATAGTCGAATATTACGAAAATTTGCATACACCGTATGAAAAGGTCCCAGCGAATATAGCCGCCATCGGAAGCGTATAATGCGAAAGTGCGCTGCGTATAAAATTTATAACGCCGCGAAAATTTTTCAAAGGAAACTTTCCCGGTAATTACATCAAATTTCGTCCGTCGAAAACTCGGTTATTGCAAATCAGCGATAACGCTGCGAAAACAAAACTCTCGCACGGGCAAGAGCGAATTCAATTATCCCCTTTATGCGGACATAGTTGGATTATTCAAAAGAAGAATAAGAAAAGAATACGAAGCTATTCGGAAGAATTAACTTAAAAACGAGCAATTCCGCCGAGTGGAGCCGGAGTACGTGTATAATACACGTATACATTTGCTTTTCACCACCGTACGTATATACTCGCCGGCATTTCTTCCCCGAGAGATTTTCCTTCTTTTTATCGCCGGGTACTTTTTTCCTTGTTTCAGCGCTGAAATACGCTTTAATAACGACCTCACTTCACTTCAATATTCGCAATTCGGTGCGATGGAGAGGCCTTGTAATACGTGCGCCATTGTATATGTTTCCTTTAATTACTTTCCACGTAGAAAATTCACTTGTCGCTTTTCCGGAGTCCGGGACCCACGAGTCCAGTTTTCCCACTTGCGGTTTACGCGAGTGTAATTAAACTTTTAAATAAGCCAGGAACGCTTTGCACGGACAATCGTATTCCACCTGGCGGTCGAGTTCCAATTTGGTAATTACTCGTTTTTAAAATTTCCATTTCGAGATCAAATTTGCACGAGTTTCATTATACAAAATATAACAAGAGCGTATAATTACTTCGAAAATATAATCCTGAAAGAGTCTTGATTTTTCCGGACTCTGGGGTGGTATTGACCTAATTTGCCGACTATCGTCCACTGTTTACTTATTCAATTCATTAATTTCGTCCGATGTGCGATTTAATCGTGCGCCCTAATCATCCCCCGGGGGAGATTTAAGACGTTATTAAATTCCAGCACCTAGATTGGCTACGGCCGATATCGACGCGTACAATTCATTATACCGTACAAAATGTACCTACAAACTCTATATGCGGGCCACGGTGCGTGGTGCTAGGAGGAGCCGAGACGAGGTGATAAAATATTGAATCAAATTTCCTGCCAAACTCCATTACGAGTAATCTGAAATCGAATAAATTTCGCATGTTGATCGAACTAATACCCAGGGAAGGAGACGGTGGCGTCGCAGCGTCCCATCCCTTTGGATATTCCCTGGGGAAAACCACCTTCAAACAATGGGAAGACGATTCGCGAATCGGCGTGTATAATTTTTTAATGCCGCTTTGAGCCTTTAAGAGGATTACGAACTTCGGGGGAATTAGACGAAGGGAAGAGTTGAAACGGAATAGCGATTTTAGGTCCACTCCTGCGGACGATACGTTTAAGAAAGTGTATATAATTGATGCGTATAGGGATTATTGTTTGTTTAATAACATTCGTGAAATAAAAGAGTGAATTGTATAGGCTCGACAATTGTAAAGTCGAATGAGCGATGGAACGCACTAACGACCATTCGGAATGTTCAAGACGGCTGTCATTATTAAAAAAGTCGAAAAAATAAATGACCCCGCAATTAAGGCTGTGGGTAATATAAATAATGTGAGTTTTTGTACTTTTTTTTTTCGTTAAATGTCAGCCACATAAAAATTTTACCGAAATGTATGTAATCGTAAATATGTTTCTGTAAAACTCCCTTAATCGGCGAACAAAACGCAACACGCAATTTGAAACGATTCCGTCCGAATGTGAAATGCGTTCAAAATTGTATGAAAACTTATAATAATGGAAAAGTGACGATAAATTTTAAATTCAATATATATTTCGTACACGAATTTTCTACCGCCCGAGTTTTCCGATACAAAGTTCTTCAGCACACGTACGCGAAGAAAAATTTTCAATTTGCACAGAATATAGTTTCGACGTTACTATTTTGCAAACATTTCCATTTGCGATATGTAATTATTGCAACAGCCGTTCCCGATATGCGACACGACTCTTCACGGTACGTTATATTAGCTAATTACCAATATGTTTAGGGCTTCTTGGTAAGTAATTTTGAATCGGTTACGCCTACTGTTAGTTAGTTTTTTTTTTATCGCATGGTTGATTTTTTGACCTCAATGCTCCATAAAAAAACTGTGTACATACCAACAACGCGTGTACACACACATATTATTGTCCAAATAGAGTGAAGATAAACGAGTTGTTGAGTCATTAGCGTTGCAACTTGATTTGACCGTACCGATTGTAAAGAGCAGTCGCTTCCACACATTCGGTGAAAAAAGTTTAATCAAAATCGTATAAAAAAATATATCATTTCCATATTAGCGATTCCATCTTAAACGTGCATATCAGATTGATTTGTGACAGTGAAAAGTAACTCGTTAGATTATCATATATCAAGTTTGGGATTTGTAAGGGGAACCTTTGCTAATTTCACAAAAAACTGATAACATTCAATGATTCAAACTGGAATAAATATTTTTTTATAAGTAATAAATTAAACTATTATATTTCAGTGCACATACAATATATAATCTCAATGATTTAGTGTTATTGAACTCACTGATTTCCACTGATCGCAGAAGTTAAACGACACGTTGTAAATAAATTTGATCACATACTTCCTGAAAAAACTTGGTAAGGAATGTTTACAGTATCTAACTTTTATCATCGAGTGATGATGAACAGGTTTATTAGTAAAAACTGTTTCGAACTTCCGATGATCTCAGAAAGTCCATGTTCTGAAATGGATATCAAATGTTTTGCATCCAATATTTCAACTTTTTAATTTCATATACCAAAAATATTACGATATTAACCAATTATCCTCTACTAATTAGATTAATTTTCGACTACCGAAACTTTCTAAAACACACCTCATTCGAAAACCATGGATCAATTTAACGACAATTTTATATTATAATAATTTATTAAATTACAACAAACGATCGAAACCGATCGATTCGACTTTCCGCGATTTTCGAACGATCGAGATTTGTGCGTGGCGCAAAATGGAAATCGAAACAGGCGCCATAATTAATATGTAAATTATATATATACAACGAGAGTTTTGGTTTCAATATACCCAAGTAATCCAAATCGGAATACCCCTTTGCATTAATTAATTCGGATTACCGGCTCTAGGTGCTCCACGGTTATTAATATTCAGATTACTGTGGCATAATTACGGCGAGATGTATTTATTTTGAATTTTGCCCGTTAAAAATTGATTAGTGCGTTAATTTGACTGTTTCCACGCGCATGAATGCTCGATACATTTTTCATGAGTAAATTTGTACCTGAGAGCCGAAACTGGAATATAATGTGGGTGCGTGTTGGGTTTTCGTGACATTTTAACCCCTTCTCACAATGTTAAGTATTAAATTTCGTGTGTCGAATACTAGCGCGGAGTATAGTGGCTGACCTTACGAACGTAACCTGTAAACGAATACTAACTAGAAACCAAGAGGAAACGCCAAGTTAGTTACCTTAAGTCTAGACCACTGCTCGTGTATTCAAATTAATCGTCGAGTATAGTTAGCTTTGGATATGGAGAACGTATTGAAATTTCTATTATAGATGAAATTACTATTAAGTTATATGGTTGCTTTTATTGAATTGCATTCAAATAGATTTTACGATCATAATTATACGCAATTGAATTTAATGTAGTAATAAAAAAACTATCATATATAAAATGCTAGATTTTCAAAGAAAATTAAATATTATTTCAGTATTTATAAATATATAATTGCGATTAAGAAAATTTAAATTTAAAATTAATTTATTATAAAAAAAGTGAAACCTACAAACATTGCAGTCACGCCGCACCAACACCACGCGCATATTGACATTTCTCTAAAGACAAGTTTACAATTTCTCACGACACAAAGAAACATGCAAATGCATTTCGAAAAGTGTTCATCCAGGAAACCCAATTCAAAAATCCAATCCCAAAATCCTCAGATGGACCAAAGCGAAACCCCACCATTTCCCTAGACCTCCTCCCATCCACAATCCCTCCACCTCGCACAACCTCAACCGATCCACAAAAATATCCATCAATAGGTCACCAGAATCATCCGGTCAGAAAACTCGGGACTCATCCGCGATTACATATGCGTGCACGTAAGCCGATTAGTCACCCGAATCGGTTCGATACGAGTTGAACGAACTCGTAAAGCGCAACGGTCGCGTAATGAAGGGGACTGTTATCGCCCTTTGATGCCATCAACCGCATCATTAGATTAGGAAGTCCGACACTTCTGATCGATAAGTCGACGGCTATCTAAAATTCGTGGAAGTTTGAGGATGGAGGTTCGAGTGATAGCGCGGGGTCGTGTGATGTTTGCGGTTCGGATAGGTGGGTTTGTCTTTGAACGAGCGGATTGGAGTTATCGAATGTTCTGCGGTTAGAAATGATATGTGGTGAGCGTATGGAGCGATTGAATTAGATTGTATAATCAGCTGATTGGAGTTCGTTGAAGTCGTGTGCAGTCGTTCGTTATTCGTTGATAGGTAAAGAACTGCAGGGCTCGTTTAACACTGTTTTGTGTAATACGATTTTGATATGATACCGGTTATTAAGTTGTGAGTTGTGATCTATTTTTGTACAATGCAGTTTTAGAAAAAGATCAATTAAAAATGAATTAGGTAATGCTTTACTTAGGTACGCAAAATATTTATTGACAAATTTGCAATTTAATATGAATTAAAAGTGCTTACAATTAGATTGAGTTTCTTAACGAATTTCGCGTGTAGTTTGGAAATTATATTTATTAATTTTTAACCATGTCTTATGTTAACGAATTTCGGGTTTACATGTTATCCAGTAGTACATTTTGCCATTCGAACTGTTAGAATCTGCAAATTTAGACGATCTAAAAGAAAGTGATTTGTAAAAACTGTCGAACGTAACCTCTCCATAACACACGCACTTAAAAACAACTTGCGAAATTCATTAAGAAACTGAATTTACGGACTTACAATGCATAAATTACGCGTGAAACACATTAAGAAATTTAATGTAAACACCTATAATGCATTTCATCTAAATACGTAAATGTATATTTTGCGTTTTGTTTATTTTAAAAAAGAACAAAACACAAACTTTGATATTTTTTGGAACGAAAACCCTAATTTTGTATGAACTTCGTATAACACGGATTTGTATCAAAGAACCTTTTTGCGGAACCATATAACCGTGTTATACAAGGCCCAAGTATATTTTCAACTAACTCAACACTTTTTTTACATCATCTTCCTTACCAAAATCATCATAAGCATATTGTTCAATGATCTATCCAAAACAAATCTCTTCACTCGTTTCTTAACTTCAACAATCAATAAGAACCGACGCATTCAACAAAACCAACATTCTTATCAACTTCAATTCAAACCAAATCAAATTTTCATTAAATTACACACATAAAACGTTTCAAATTCATGCACAACTCTCCAGACATGACCATCAAGTCTGAAACGCTCGTTTCAAAGCCCACGCGGGAATTCGACTAAGTGATTTGATACGGAGACTGCTTCCGAGCGCAACGTGAAGGTATCCCACTCGACCAATTGACGGTCAAGTGATCGTTTGTTTATTCGACACGTTAATATGTATGAGGCAAAAGCGTCGACAATATCCAATCTAGAAGGTAGAGCCGAATGAAACGGCTGGTGTGCGATCCGTTCGCACGACGATCGAAATCGTAAACGGTTTTTTTGTTTAAATAATACGGTGGGCCATTGAATTGACCGCGGAGGTCGAGAAATGAATCCGAATGGGTGTTTTATTGGTTGGAAAAAAATACAAATTCATGCACAATCTATTGTAATGCGCCGGCGCTGGTTGGCATAATGAAAAAGAACCTTTATCTGATCGAATGGTAATGTTCCGATGCGAGTGGTCGTTACCGAAATGACAATGGTTATTTTTCATAACAATACGAAATTTTGTGATGAACCAACGTTTCTTGCAATCTCGCACAATTAAGTGACATTAAATTTCCAAATATTTGGAAATTGAATACGTTTATCGTACGTACGTTCAATTCGCTGCAAAAAAACAATCGTACAATTTCATCAATCCGTACTATTAAAATAATTGAGATTACACACCATGAAATCATATGTCGAACGTTACATAAAACGAGCGAAAATAGCGAAACGTCACATATGACCCCCGCTGTAAATTTTGTAACAGTTCTTACGTGACGCGTTACAAACACGTGTTCGAAAGCACTATTTTTAATCTCTCCGCGGATGGCCGCGGCGAAAACGAAAAAGAGACAAACCCGACCCGTCGATATCACAAAGGCGAAAGATGAAATTAGTGGTAAATAAAAGAAGAGCTATGTCACCACATGTGTCCAAAGAACCGAATTGCGTCCGAGCGGACCACATGCGTGGTTTAACTAGAGACGAGTTCGACGACCGTGCTCTAATTCCGATAAGTAGACGGAACGCTTTTTCGGGTAGGGCTCTCTCGGAGATGTATAAAAAAAGGGAAAAAATATACATGTGCGAGGATCCGTTTTGCATAACGGTCCACCGATCCTCGGCAAGGAACGGGCTGAATCATGGCGAAACGTCACCGGCAAGGATTTTCGGGGATATTTCACGTCGACGAGAGGGCACCGCCATAATCTCGAGGATCTTCCTCACCTGTCGACCCGAATTCGTAAGTAACAATTTCTTGGAGGGCTTGTCGAACGTGTGTAAGTGGTGTACACGTACCTGCGGACAAAACAAACGTTGGGATTAGATTTTAAATTAAATTATATATAATGTTATAGAATTTAATTTAAATTATTATGAGAATTGCTTTATTGTAAACTTTGTTCTAATAAAAAGAAATATGAATCGGATGCAGCATAAATGATCGCAGTTGAAAGTTCAGCATCTAATCGACACAATTTAACGATGTAAAGTTAAATCGTTTAACAGTTTGCGAACAGTTTCTGTATGTATTCTATGTTGGAGTGTACTTAAATAAATGTATATTTTTAGTGAAAGACGATAAAAATCTAAAACTGCTTCTTGTTGAGTGCTACTTTCGGTCACTGGATTCTCGCCAGAAACTAATTACGATCTAGAGATTTGATAAAAACCTTAAATACATATTCTCGTTGTTTTATGTTTGCTCATTTATGACTTATTAGAGCTAGTACGGTTACCATAATGAACCCAGCAACATCGAACAAACCAACACACATAAACTAATAATAAAAAGCTTGAAAAACAACAAAACGAAACATTAATTAATCCACATACGAATACATTGTCAACAGATTTTCAACTTCTAAATAATAAATTACCACACCAAATTACATTATCACACAACTCGATTCAAGCCACACACAAACACGACGATAAAATTCACTAAGCACTACACTCCGTCATCAATAATTAAAATTTCTTACGCAAGATTTAAACACATTACCGAACTGAATATTTAACAGACAAACAGCTGCGTTGAGCATGCAAACACAACCTTATTTTCACGACCATTCGATGCACCTGCGTACGTGAACTTGCGACCTACCCCAACACCGAACAAGTTGCCCTCTTCTTCGAGGTCCACGAAATTATAACCGCTGTGCTTCGAACTGGGACGAGATACACAACGCGGCCCTATTTAATTGCACGTAAGTACGCCGTGTAATCCGCAAGCTATTACACGGGAGAAAATCGTTTATCCCGCCGATACCTCGTAAGCCGCTAAGTGTAATGAAATGGGAATTAATTTTGATCAAGTTTGCCGTGTGAGCACAGTGTGGCTTAAGAAGCTCGTTAGCACCGCATCGACGCCGAAATAGTTGTAATAATATGCTCTGTAGTTTTTCGCCGGCGGGAAAACTTTCGCGAAAATGGCTCAATTCCGCCGCCGCGGTCTGAATGGGGAATCGCGCGGGGAAATTAGATGATTTGTTTCCAGACAAATGAGAAGAGATTTTTTTTGTTTGTAAGCGTTTGCCAATTTTTTTAAAAATAAGTTTCGTTGTTAAGTCGCGTGACGTGAGTTTTTTTTATGCGCCGTTGATGAAAGACGATAAAAGTTGAATTTGTCGTTGTGATAGTTCATTTGCGCTATTATATTTGTCGTTGTCGACGTGTAGTCATTCACTATTCGCTGTTGGATGAAGATCTTTTCAATTTCCTTCTTCTCTTGTCTTATCTTGAGCAATTCTCATCCAATTTACTCCACTTTTTTTTTTCTATTTCAATCTCTTAACTCAGCCTACAACGTCTGCGACTGGTCATACATCCCACACACTACTTCCTTTTTCTATATCTTCTGGTTATTCCTAACATACATCTTTTCATATGCACTGAATTTTTCCCAGCATTTTTGCACTCATTGTTAGTGCCCACGTTTCAAAGCCTCATTTTTTAAACATATACAAATTTTAATTAAAAAAAAATATATAAAGTACTAGATACACGTCAAACGAATCCGTTGATCTTCTGACAAAAATTTCCGAAAAAAAAAAGCAACATTGATAAACGAGCATTCTGCCGAGAACATGTTTCAATCAAACTAAAAATAACTTAATAACACGACCACACATTCCAAGATTAAACTCGCACAAACACGACGCCTCAAACTAAAAACCGCCGAGATTAAAACCTGAAAACCCCGCTTATCACCCGAGATAACACCACAAAGCGCATCTCGGCCTAGATAGACCACACAGAACCACGACAACAAGCCGAACTATTGAAAAACAAAACCTTGGCGACATAACGCAACACACACACGCCCACACACCGAGGCGCGAAGAAAAAGCGAAAACCTCCTCCGGCGAGATATGATCTCGGGTTCGGCCCGACCGGCGAAAGTAATCAAAAGATCAATCTATCAAATGGATACGTAGGGAATTTCGTTCGGGACCGAAGCCATTTCATTAGATCGTGATGAATATGTCGACGGAGGGGCGCGGGGCGGGTTCAACCCCGTTATGCAAAGCGGGCTTTGTTTTATTGGCTAATGGATTGGCGTTGTTGAAGCAGAACGACGGCTGCGAAAATAAATAAGGACGAGGCGATTGTCGAGATGGTGTATCGCCGATTCGACGCCGTTGTTCCTCCGACAATAAGTTGGATTGAAGTGCTTGCGAGCGCTGTCTGGTACGAGTGATAAGTTTCAATAGTTGTTTTGTTGTGTTTTATCTCGAGGAAATTATGCTTTCGGTGTTAATGTTAGGTTTGGTTTAGGTTTTCATTAAACTCTTCAATACTGACTTTTTTCATAAAAATTATTTTTTTAATTTCGTATTCATAGCATTAAAGCAGGGGTCGGTAAACTTTTTTTGGAAAGGGTCGGATTGTAAAAATTTGAGACTCGGTGGGCCAGATAACGAGTTTGTTCATTTTATATGGGTAATTCTACTCAAAAAGCAACAAAAAACCGGCTCAAAATTTCTCAAAATAGTTATTTGAATTTCTAAATTTCTAAATTGATTCTAAATTTTTTGAAAACAATTTTAGCCCGGATTGAAAATGGCGGGTCGGAGTTTGCCGATACCTGAATCAAAGCATAAAAAAATATATTTCTTTTATGGCTTTTTTATCTATCTAAATCATATAATAATAACTAATTATGTATTTGAAAATAACAAATACTGCTAAAGTGACAAAAACTACCCTTTAGACCAAATTTACGTTCTTTTGTACATTCATATTTGATGTCAAATTATATATTATACATTATAATATACAATGAAATTTTGGTTTCAATCGATAAAAACAGTCTTCCTCTGTAAGATTGTACCATAATAATGTTATTTGAGTTAATTTTTAATAACAAAATATTAAAAATAAAACGTGACTTATCGCGACGTCGTTGAGATGTCAAGCAAAACTGCCATATAACAAAAATTTCCCACCCTATATGGCAAAAGAGACAAAATTAAACAAAATAACATAGTTTATACTATAATTTACAAAAAAGTCCCGGTGAAAATAAATCTAAAATAACTTAAAAAATAGGCAATGAAGTCTAGGTACATTGTAATGTGCATAGGGACTGAGGAGGTTAATATGTATTTATCTAGGGAAATTGTATTTTTGATGATAAAATCGTTAATAATAAGTGAAAATTTAGCACTTGCGTATTCAACTAGTCATGAGTGGCACAAAAAGTTGCTGTAAGCAGAATATATGTATATGTCACAGACCAAGTATTATATATTTCATCTCGAGGAAATTAAGTTTTCGATGTTTAAGTTAGTGAGTTTTCGTTGATAAGTGTTTTTATAGGAAAATTGTATTTTTGATAATAGAACGGTTCATAATAAGAGTAAATTTAGTACTCGCGTATTCAAGTAAAGTAAAGGCACAGTAAAGTTGCCTTAAGCAAAGTGTACATATGTATATGTCACCGTTCGAGTGTATTTCAATCCATGTATATTTGGATCGGTCATAAATACATAAAAACAATTTCATTTGTTTTGATCGAAGTTTTGGGATAGGTTAAATTATTTTGGACTGGCATAATAATACACGAACATATAAACATGAGTAAATACATGGACTGTGACATTATAAAAATATAAATTATCATAGTACGTGTTTACAAAAAGCTATAAATTTTAAATAATTTCTAATATAATACATTTATTAAATCTTACTATCGTTATTTTATATTTAATAATTATTAAGATAAGAATTATTACACAAATAATAGATATAAATTATTATATATACAAATTATACACACGGAAGTGTTATTGAAAGCATTATTGAAAATATTCCATTCATAGAAATTCTAATCTCAAAAGGTTTCTTTTCATTTATCATAATAGAATACGTTTGCGTTGATGAAAAAATATTTGGTTCAAAGGTCTGCTATATTTAAATCATTTGAAAATATACGATATCTACACAATACCTGTATATAATAAATAGGAAAAATATCAAAAGAAAGTTTTAAATAAAATTATACAAAAATTCTTTGATGCAAAAATAAATTTCATTATTACGTCAATCCAATTATGGAAACGAAAACGTATTAAAAGTAATTTTCTTAAAATAAGAACGTACTATTTAAAAAAAAATACTATGTAACATTAAATTCAAAGGAATTTAAATGTAATTAATGAAATCATCTAAATACAGGATACACGCGCGGGTAATTGTTTAATTCAATTCGCAATGCGTAATCATTTACGTCGCTTTAATCCACCTTTTTTCTAGAAAGCCTAATGTGCCGAAAATGTAGAAATAAATGCGCGTACACACTTTACTACCAATGTTACAAGTCAAATGGATTTTTAATCTGTAAGTCTGTTGTATATTTATGGCTCGTATATCTTTCACCTTCACGCCTTGTTATGAGCTTACGATATTACAAAAAATTGTACGGTGGCAGCAATGTATTACGAGGGTGGAAAAAAAGCGTATTCCTTTGATGCTGTTTATTCGCACATAAAGCGGAATATCAAATCTTAGGAAATATAATATTAATATTATGTCCAATGAACGAGAACAAGGTCGAAAAGGACGTGGAAGCGATTAAAGAGTCGACCCTTATCTGGATAACCTTTCCGAGATAAGATTCGCTCGAGAGTAAAGTTAATTGTAGTGTGAAACAAAACAAAATCAATACGGTAATTAAAATCTATACATTGAAATGGACGATTTCGAAACTCTGCAATGTGTAGGATGTGACATAAAAACTTTTCAATGATAACTTTTTGTGCGATTCATCATTCTGTCTCGTCGTGCGTTGACATTGCGGTTTGGTCCATAAAAAAATACAGAATGACGACGAAATGATTCTGTAAAACCGACGTCGCTCCGGATGAAATTGAACGTGATAATTTTGAACCGGACCTTCTCGTAATACACATTTTTTATGACTCACTTTCTACGTCTGCATAATTTTTACTTTCACTCTTAGATGCGTTAGATCTAGCTTATGAATAAACCCACGCTCTGATTAACAGATCGAAAAAAAAACAAAATAGTTTAATATGAAATCATTATTTATTAACTATCACTTTCTGACGAATATGGAAATCAAATAAAAACCAGTACACAATTCCAATCATCGAACATTGTAAGCAAATGAGCATTGATGTGATAATTTAAAAAAATGTGAATACGACTCTGCTTCGTACTAGGGCTTGCATTACCGGTAAATTAGAAAATTTACCGATTTTATCGCGAATTAAGAACAGATATAGATATATTATAACGAAAGATTATTGCGAAAAAAAATTGAAATGGCGCTTTAAGAGTGTGAGGGGCGCCACTATGGTTTTGCGAACCTGGGGAGGGGTAGTAATAATTTATTTTAGTTTCAGTACTGAAAGTCACATATAAAATATATGTATAGATTTATATAAAATTATTCATTTATAACGTGTTTGAAAATATTTAGGTCTCAATTAAGGATACTGTTTTTAGTAAAGATAGCCATATACAGTTATACTTTAATCATCTAATCTACATACGTCTATTTTTTTTTAATTTACCGGTAATAAAAATTTGACGATAAATTGCAAGCCCTAGTATCTATACATCAAATTTAAGACCAAAAGCGAAAAAAGGCATTATCATGAGCCACATAATCCCAGAGATTTTCAGGGACTTTCCGCGGCATGAAACAAGAGTCGCCGCGAAAATCCCTCACAAGACACACTACCATACAATACAACTAACATGCAAATACACGTCAAGTTTAAGGGTCAAGATATAACCGAATCGCGATACCACATAAATAATAACGCAACACGAGTCGGAGGGGTCGGTCGCCCAGATAAATAAGGACGTAATAAAATAAAGTAGCGCGAAATATGAAAGTTCGCCCTTCGGAGGGCGGCGGCCGCCCTGTCGAAAGTTTATTCGAGGTGGGCGGGAATTCTTGCCGGTGTTATTGATGTTTATTCTGACACTCCCACTTGACGGCGGAAGAGGAACCACTTCTTGGGCGGATTTGCGGGCGGCTTTTTAATATTTCTCTCATCGGGTTGTCTTTTTATTTCGTTTTGAATGCTTTTTGAGGGCGGCGTCGAGCACGTAATTGTGTTCGAGAATGTGAGGTTCGGTCTGATGGTCGGGGTCTTTTGGGGTTTCGAATGTTTCGGTGGAAAGTTCTAGGGCGAGTTATTATTCGGTGGAAAGTCGGCTGTTAAATTTTAGTGGAAAGATTCGATGTTTCGTGAACGAACTTGTTTTAATTTAAACTAATTTGATTTAATGAAACTTCTTCGTTTGAGTGAATTAATTATTATATTTCTTTCTTCGGAATAGTTTGAAAATTTAACTGTATTATAATATAATTAAATTTTAAACTTCGATTTTCATCATAATGAACTCACAAGTGAATTTTCAGAGCGTAAAATGTTAAATACTTTTTTTAAACAAAAATATTTTTCATGATATAAATTTAATTTATAACAATCAACAAGTGGTCCAGTTACAATCAGATTTTCGTTATTTATTCAATATATTTTTTATTTCAATGTCATAAATAAGTACGGTGCGGAAATTCGATGGTATCGGACGCTCTTTTCAATTAGTACGTTTAATCGAGAATATACTGTAACGTAATTACGCAGCACATCGGCATGGATCGATTATCGAAAATGCGACGATCCATTAACGAAAATTTGCCGGTCGCGGTTGATCGAACGGGTCATAATTTAAACGCGCCTCGCTTGATTAAAAACATCGATTTTGAACGCAACGAAATAACATATTGATAATGATAACGTCGAGTGTAAAATTCACAAAAAAATAGGGCAAATATTTCAATTTTCTTTAATAGAGTGAGAAAGTTTTCAACTGAAGCAAGCGAAAATTTTATACTTGAAAAACTGGGTCAAAAAGTTTTAAAGTACAACTTAGTAGCATTTTTGAAATCGAATTCATTTACTGATTACCGATTGATGATGTACTAAAAGAAGCATTAGATCTCACAGATAAACTCGAGAAAATATATATTCAACGTTAAGAGATGTCATCTATGAAAATTTCGAAATAGTTGATCATTTCGACGTACAAGTCTCCGATTCAAGCGAAGCGTTAACGAGAATATTGAATGTTGGGGACTTGGGGAGAAGAACGTAATCGTTTACGTTTTGCGTATTTCGCGTTCCCTCTCCATATCGATATTTCTGCTCCATTTCTCGAATTCTGCGGCGGCGGTGGTATTCCGAGGCCCGAGGATGCTATTAAAATAAGAAATTCACATTTCGCACATGAATAAAGTTGAAGATTATCAGAAATTCATATTGCGAATTGAACGAGGCCTCCGAAAAGGGCGCCTCTGAGCCGGCTTAACCGCGCGACACGTAAATGAACGCGCAGAAAATATATGCACATCGCGAATATTAATATATATACAATACTATATTTTAATAATCTAACGTATACTTTACGAGCGAGATTAATTCAAATTTTTGTCGTTTATGCAAAGGACGATTTGAATGTTTAAATTATTGAGCGAGACGCGGCAATAAACGGGCCCCGACCGCGGTTATCATTCACCGTTTTAAATTCGTATATTTGTATACGTAATCTGCATGGGAAATTAAGCGGATGATAAATGTTAAACCGTATTTCGTTTCGATTCTAGAATAATCTCACAAGAACAGCCCTATGTAAAATTCAAATAAATATATTTTTTAGACTCATTTTATTTGATCGTGAAAAACTCAACTCTCATTAATTACAATTTGATAGAAGGAATCGAGTATCTTATATTAATTCTAAGTAAGTTGTAATTACTACGTATACATTTTAACAAATTCACATTAATTAATAACGAATAAATTCAAAATCCAATACCGAAATGTAGAGTTCAGTATCGCCAAACTATCCATGAAAGGCCAGAGTCAAATTCGGTCGTTATAAAGTGATCTCGTTGAACAAATACGTTCCGATTTGATTTCCCGTATTCGGTCGACGGGACACCAGTTACAAGTATCAAGCGTGTCATAATGGAGTTTCATTGTACTGTCCTAACGGGTACGCCACACATCCACTCGTTAGTCGTGCGTGTAGTGCGAATTTCCCGGATTATCCCGTCGAGAAGAGGGAAAAGCGGGAAAAATCAACGCGTCCTCATCTCGCAAACAATGCCCGTTAAAAATGTACGGCTTTTATTGTTTTCGACGTAGAAGTTTCGACGGAGTGAAGATTGGTTTTGCAATATTCTCGCGGGGTGTTTCTGTTCTCCGATTGCAATTTGTTAATGGAACGGGCGCGATACGAATTTGCATAGTCGGGTCTCAAGAACGGTGTTCAAACGTGTAAATCTCCAAAGTTATACGCGGCTAATCAACATACAGTCGTTTCGACAAAGGATATCTAATCAAGGACCGATATTTTCGACTACACAAAGACGCCGACGATTCAATAAAGAACAAAACAGCACTTTCCATACATAAATCTCCGACATCGTAATGACACAAAAGAAACGAGGTGCAAACGACGAAAGGTGAGAGAGGCGGCCTCAGTTTGTCGCCGAATTCGAAAATATTTCCGAGCGCCTATAAAATATTTTTTTATCTGACGCTTCCCATTTATATGGGAACACTCCTACGGCGTTCATTCATCCATTGAGCGGCGGGGAAAGGGATAAAATATTCAAAAGGCTTCACAGGAGTCCCTTATCTGTCTACGGGAGTGACTGAGAGCGGTTGGGCGAATACGTGTGTGAGCGTGTGTGTTTGCGCGTTCACAGAGCCGCCTAGAGAGGAAGATTATTTACAAAACAAAACGTTCATCTTCATAATGTACCCCAGGCGGCCATTATTTCAACAGCCAAGTCTGTTCCTCATATTTCAATGGAAACTCTTCGAAGGGAGGAACAGTTTCCCAAAGTATTCCTACGCGAAACTTGTGTCAGGTATGTACGATGGGCGAGGATTAATGTGATCATGCGCGGCGATGATCGCTGATCTATTTTTCGAACTATCGTTTGTTATGTTCGATGGTTATCATTTATAAGAGGAAACGATATTGATTCGGTTTAAAATTTAATTTTCTGATATAATTAGTAGCTGCTCCTTTATCTCAATGAATATTTAGCAGAACTATCATAATGTTTGTTTGTGTTTGAACTTTGAACACCCATATAATTTTATGGTGAAATGCCGGCTTCTCTATCGGAAGCATTTCATGTATGGGTTTCGGCCATTATTTTCGATACAAAATGGTAAGCATAAATTCAAATTAATAACTATAACCTTTGAATACGACCATTAATTATCAAGATAAAGCATATCTACTAAAATTTAAAAAAAAATACGTATATTTTCAATTTTTATTACTTAGAATCAATGCAACTTTATATTTTTCTATATCCACGGCAATATTTTTTTTATAGTCACGTTCCGACTATCACTTAAAGCCACACGATAACGTTTATACATTATGATATTATGGAAAACGGCGATTTTTCAGAATCGATTGAATATAATATTGTACATAAATAAAAATAACTCAAACATACAAAACGGCGCGCTTCGGGAAATAAGCAATTATTGATGCGGAAAAACGATAATTAATTGAGGTCGACCGGGCCAAAAGAACACAGAACGGAGATTAAAAATAGAGAAAAGAAAAAGGGAAGTATAATATGATATAATAGGGGGTAGAAAGGCGTGCGGCGACTCCCGAAAGGTTTTCTTTTCTCTCGGATTAGTCGGTTAATCGTTGAGAAACATAATTTTCCGTGATAAATCGGTTCAAAACAAGCCGAAGAGAGAAGATTTCACAGTAAGTTAGTTTCACAAATTGCGTAATTAATTTAACGGATTCGTTTCGTCTCGCGATATCCGCGAATATCGACCGAATGCGCCGAAACTCGTTATGTGCAACCTTCTTAATTCGAAACAATCGCTAACACTATTAAAAAAAAATCTTAAGATAAAATTTTCCGTTTATTTTAACTGATTCGTTCACTTCAGACATTTTTCGATTTTCCATTGAAAAATCAATACGTTTACGATCCGAAATTTATCAAATTTCAATTTTCTCAGTTTCAAACGATCCAAAAACCCACGGCTACAAGTTTCCGCAACTCGAGCGAAATATTATAATACAAACGAGACGAGTTGATCTATCGCCGTTTCTGTGTAAACTTCTCAAACGTCATTTATAAAATATATTGCGTGATTTACACGCGCCTCCGTATACATCAGAGTTCGGCAACCTTCTACCCACACACCCGATTTATTTATTTTTTTCTCAAATAATATACAAATTTATTTTAAAATTTTTCTGCGGGAGCAGTTCTGAAAACTTCATATTCGCGATTTTTCAAAAGTTGTTCACTTAAAACTTTCAAAATACGTGTTCGATAAAATATATAATCATTTTTCGAATACACATTCGCGAGAATCGTCAGACTATAAATATTTAAATTGCTAGGTACCTCTTACGTCAAATACTTAGAAAATGCGTTTTCGTCAAAGTAAATTTGTTTGAATTTCAAATGAAAACACTGCGTCTTTTAGAATATTTCATATTGCGAAATCTTTAAATTATTTTAGAAAAATATGTAAATATCACGAACGCATTTATTTTAAAGAGAATTAATCATTCAAAAAGAAAATTGATGATGCCAATCGAGACTCGCTTTGAGTCGAAAAAATAAAACAACTTAAAATATTGGTACGGAATTAATTTAATTGGAAAAAAATTGATGTAATCGCTTATTTGCAATGATGACAAATCGAATTCGCTACTCGAGGAGAGTGCATAGAAAATATTCAATTTACAAATAATTTATGGAACAAATTTTTAGTAGATCAATACAATTCGAATATTTTCATATGCCAAAAAAAAATCACAACTCAACCCGATAACACACAAAAGAACCACCGCGATGAAACTCTTTTATGAGCCGCGAATTTTGAATGTAAACCATATTATTCGGCTACAAAAAAGTTTCCGACAACTATACACGTACACACAATATGATATAAAATGTAACAAACATTATATACACACGTACGTGTGTAAATTATGAAAACGACAATGGACAAGACACGTTTAGGGACGACATTGATGGATGAACAATACGACGTGGGCGCGGACCGAAAACGCGCCAACGTTTTCATATCGCCGATTTTTACAATATTACGAGGATAAATCTGAAATTATCAAAGTCGAATCCGTTTTTTTTTTTTTTTTTTGTATATTTCAATCGCCGCTTAATGACAGGTTCCTTTTTTTGATCAATCACAGGATTGAGGATAGAGTTTTCTGATGTTTGTGTTTGGAAGGATAAAAATAATGTTATTTTTAGAGCTTACTGTATGTTTCTATGAAATTGACAGTTTTAATATTTTATGAAAGGAAAAGCTGTTGGAGATATTAACACTTATACATACATGAGTTTGCAGGGGAAAAGTTTTATTTTCTATGCGCAAAAATGACGTCAGTAAAAGAATCTCAAGGGTATTCAAGGAAAAAGTATATTCTAGCTTTCACAATGTCGAACGACAAATGCCTAGCTCGATGGCTACTATGAAAAGCCCAGATTTAACATATGATATTCTTTCAAAGTGTGTATAGATTCGACGCAGAAAAAATTTCCGTTCTTCCAAGTAATTTATAACAAGAAATCACTAAAACGATCCTCAGATTTACTAAAAACACGTTGACACGAAGAGAATCCACTATAAACCTAATACAGAGGAACCTCTACTATCCGGACCTAGATTATCTGAACCTCGTTTATCCGGATTTTCGATTATCTGGATTGATCAAAAAAAAAATTTTACGATTTTTATACGTAAAACGCGTCTAAAAATTTATGAGTAGGTACGTAACAAAATTGTACTGACCCATGACAAACTATGAGAGTAATCAAACTAAAACCTTACATAGATTTTGTTTTTAAAATAAAGATAAAGATAAGATTATAATGATTTATAGCTTATAAAGTGATAGTAACATAATTAATTTTCAAAAACAATTGTTTTATACAAAATTAAACACATTTATTAAAAAAAATTGAAGTTAAAAAAATACGTCTTAATTATGATTATGTGCATAATTATACACACAAAAAAATTCTATAAATATTTTAATTCTTAATTAATTCACAATTTTCATTTAATTTTCATCGTGACTCGATTACCCAGATTTTTCACTATCCACACAATCTCAATCCCCGTTTAACCCAAATAATCAAAGTTACCATATTCACAATACAAAATCTATCCAAAAAAAAAAAACGAAAACACCTCAAAAGAAAAACCGACCCAAACCCAAACGCGAACACTAAACTCGAGCACCTCAACCGTATTGCTAATATCCATCTCCGAGTTCAAGACCGTCCCGGCTTCACAATGGCCATATACATATCAATACCCACATTTTACCACGTGAAGATTTCACGTGCGTGTGCCCCACACGAGGGCCGCAGACGAGCGCGTGTCGATGAGCGTGTATTAAAATTGTACGCTTTGTTGAGCAAGATCTTCCGGCGCGGGCAACGTATTACGTTTCGAATTATCAATGTACCGTGAATTCACGTCACGTTAACTACTATCACACCGGGTGGGTTTGAAAAGAAAACCGGCGGTGGTTAAAATAACGTTTTTGAATCCGGATATTTGCGTGGCAAGTGGAATTTCGGTCGGTGTAAGATATACGACGGATTGAAGTTGGCGCTCTGAATTATTTATAAGGGTGTTTTGAAATTATTTTCTATTGAATTTTGCGCGATAAAGAATGGTGTTGAGACGATTTTAATGATTTTGAATTAAAGTAACGAAGAATGCTTGTTAATAATTAATACGAATAGAAATAAATCTTTAATTAAATATGAATTTTCGAAATGAACATTTTATCGATAAAATAATCTTTCAAATTGTAACTAAATTCTACTGTGAAATATTATAATACCCCGTTGAAAACTCAATTTCTCATTTGCTATTTCACAATAGAAAACGATATTAATATTTTAAATAAACGATACAATCGTTTATTTTAAATATCAAAAACATACCTCCTACATAAAATAGAGGAGACTTGTTTAATTTCGTGATACTAAGCGCTTGTTTATCATTATCTTGTATTCTATTGTAAAATAATTAAAATAAAGCTTACAATCATAAAGCATCAACCTTCTTTTTCATCAAACCATTATTTAGATGTTGTAATTCCTTACCAATTTTGTGTGACATCTCAATTGATCGAATCTGAAACATCTAATTCCATAATACATTGGCTAATCCCATGATAGTGATCATGTAATTCCGTTATAATAATATACTCAATTTTAAGAAAAGCTTCGTAATATATTTTTTTTTATAATAAAAAGATGAGCATTGAAATGTTAAAGAAGATTTACCATTAAATTTTTTTCAAAATTTATTGGCGATTTAATTTAAATACTTTGCGCAGTTTCAATAAAAACAGACATAGGTATAATATAATCTAAATCAGTCGAATATATAATAAACCAAATTTAATTACATATAAAAAATAAACTAGCGAAACCGCACCTCCGTCTGAAACCCACTCGTCTTCGCGGCCCTCCAAAGTAGATTTTCAGCAGCGTCGACTTTAATGAAATACATTGCCGGCTCGCGGACATGTTTATTGCTTCATTTGCAAAAGCGAGGGTTAACAAGATCCTCAGGAGTGGTCGAGGGACATAAGGTACCTTACACGTACAAAGAGCGACGGTGCGCAAATATTTGCGCGCGGAAACTGGGTCGCGAAACGAATATAACAATTTTAAGAATTTCGGTTCGAGTTTCGCCTGCATTTTGTAATTGTTTTGATGTTTATGCGGCTTATACCGAAAGACGCCAGGTGTTTTTGTGCGGTGTACTTTTGCTCGCGATTACTGTTGTGTAGGAGAAATTGTACACTGTTGGACGTATCGGATGTCGTGTGACGTGGAATCGTGAATTTATGATGCGCGAATCGCAAAACTAGTCTTTCGACGTGTGCATTTTTTTAAGTTTGTGATTTTATAATGTGCATAGAATCGGTTGGAATTATAATGTTATAGTTATTGTATTGAATATTCAATTTTATGTAAAATTGAATTACTATTAGAATATAAATGATTTGGGAATTTTATGTGGTGATAGTTTAACGTTGGTGTTTTAACACATCGAAATAATAAAGTGAAATGTTCTGCCATTTTAAAAAAATATACATTTAATGTTTAGATAAGACTTTAACGTGCTGGAATATTTTATAATCTGACAGCAAGTTAAATGGCTGACAATTAGATATATTTAATATTCTAAGTTTTCTAGATAATAAAACTTAACTTACAAAGTGAATAAACTGTTTTAAATATAGAAACTTCAGAACAAACTCCACAATTATCGTCATAAAATTAACTCTAAAGTAAAACATTCAAATTACAAACAATAATATACGGTAAATTATCATATCAACCTATACAACGCAAAACAAACAACTTCCACATAAGCAAAATAACTAAATTCCAAATCCACCTTTAGTTAAACCCATCTATCCAAACTCGACCACGCCCAACACCACCAAACACCAATTAACACAACCCCCCAAAAAAAACCTCAAATCATCGCAAAATCGAGATCAATCATCGAACAAAACGAAAAAAACTTCGACCATCAGCAGCCGCTTTATCTCGACGGGAAAATATTTGTTTTTTGGCGGGAAAAACCAAGCCGTTTTCCCAACGGGGTCGTGACGCTAGATGGCGCGATATGCGATAGCCCTCAGGCAGAAGACGATGGATACGCTTATTTATCTTGTTTTGTCGGACGAAATTCGTCCATTTCGAGTTACGGATGTTGATTATCGTGCGTTATCGACACTTAGGTGATGTTGTGTCTCGTAAGGGTGTGTGTGTGTGTGTGTGTTTGGGGAAATTTCGATCGCGCGTTGCGAAGTTCGCGTTTGTTTTCGGAGCGAGTTTGTCGGTGAGGTTCGACGTTGTGGTTGTTGATTTAATTGCTGATGATTATTTTATGGTGTGTACGTATATCGATTTTGTTAGTGGGTGGTGGGTTTCGAATAATTTATTGAAATATTTACGATAATTGTGTATATAGAATGGAAATAGTGAACGTTTATTCAATGGGAAAATTTGTTTCATAGTGATTGAGGTAAAATCAAGAAATATTCGTGAATAAACCAACACATAAACCAATAACATACATTTATTGTTCATATATTTAATAAAAATAAATCAAATTTCCGTTTTTTTTTAATATAGTCTTCCTCAAAATTTCTATTTTAATCGTTTATAGAATACAAATATCAAAAAAAAACACATTTATAATCACATCATTACATGATTCAATTAATTTAAAGATACAGAAATTCATGACTATAACATAACACACAAAATCACAAAATTCATTTATACACTGACATTTTAAACCCCTAACACCGACATGCAAAAAAACTGCACCGAAACGGACCACGATGAAAATCCAATTTTCCCAAAATTCACACAGAACGAATCGAATAAAAAAAAACCAACAACAAACAAACAATCGCCCACTAGCACACGAATGTGGGACACGAAGAGCCTCTTCATCGATTTTACCTGGCGAACTCCGCGACGGCTATGGCCGATACGGCGCGTGCTATGGCCGTGGCCGCGGGTGTTTAGGCGTATGGGCGTTATCGGGCCGCAGAATTCGGTGTCAAACCGCGGCCGGCCCTGGCCAAATCCACCTATTCCCCTATCGAAGACGGGTCATCTCTCTTGTGGAGGTTGCGGCTTGCTGGGGTTGGATGTGAGGTCGGGGTTGAGGGTTGGTTTAGGGTTTTATTTAATTATTTTTTTAATATAATAAAATATTTTATATAAGTGAATATATCGTTAAGTATCAATGAAAGAATAATATGTTTTTAAATGTTTGAAATATGATTATTTTTTGTATTTTGATTTGTGAATAGAGCGCAGTGTCAACATAATTACCATGGATGAATGGAAATCGAATATTGTTATTTGTAGATGGAATTTGATGACAATTTAATATTTTGAATAATAAAAAATATAGCCTATTTTGCAATATTCGTAATAGTCATAATACGTTATCGCATTACACGGCTGGCGTAATCGCAGTTCGCACGGTATACGTTTTGTTTCCGAAGGTTTTTTTAAAGAATTTTTAAAAACCTATTGTTCCACCGAAAAAAAATCAAAGTAAACAATACTTATAAAACGAGACAATTAACAACTGAAAAAATAAGTTTTCATCATACGTTTACTCAACTGAAATCGTACATATATTTTTCCAACCTCGCGAAATATTACGCAGACATTTCCTACCCAACTAATGACCATCCGAAAACAATGAACAAGCACACACAATAGAAACGATAGCACACAATTCGGAAGACCGTTCTCGGTCGGATTTTAAACCCAAATCCGGCACCGGTGAGTGGTGCTCGATACTGGCCCGTTACCATGATGATGCCACTCTAAACAATCGCTTAATTGCCGCTCGCCACGTCTAATTGATTTACACAGCCCGGAGGTTGTATTTTTTTTATATAGATCGTGTGTACGATCGATATGTGCGGTTGGTTTGGTACGTGCGACAATCCATTTCGTTTTCCGTCAAACGAACGAGTACTTAGGGGGAATGTTTGTATTAACGATGTCGCATTTCTTCAGGCCTTGACCCTTTTGGATCTGTGAGAATTAACGCGAATTCTCTTTAGGGGACGGTGAGAGTGTAGCCGTAATGCTTGTGTTGGAATTCCCGAAGGTTTTGGGTATAAGTGGATCGAAAGAATAAACTGTCTTATATCCAATATGTTTGTAATTATATTTTGTGCAGTCGTTTTCGTGTCGCGTGATATTTCTAGCAAAGATCAAAGATTACGCGAAAGGTCATGGACTAGGCTGTTTGATGCTAAACAAGCACAAGAAGAGTTTCTGTATTGAAATCAATCGTATTCAAAATCAAAGACAACTAGCGTAATATGAGCGAATTCGAAATAAGTTTCGCAGTACAAGAGGAATATTTTATGAATAATATTGCATTGAACAGGTCAAACGGACGAATCGAGCTAATGAACAAAAGGCTCAAAGCTCGTTAAGAAAGCATAGAATTTAAATTGGATTTCTTTGTTTATTCCGCGACGCGAACTCCAAAGAATTTTTTTTCTTCAATTAAAACTCATTAATAAACATTGTTCTGCGCGCGAAAAATGTGCATTAATTTACGTGCGTTACGTGAAAATTAGTCATGAACGCTAGCAGAACGTTTTGTATGAATTTTTCCGTCGGAGTGATTCTAAAAAACTGAAAACGACAGCACGTGTTCGCTAAATGTAAATTTCAGCTGCTCGCTTCGTATTCACGAATATATTAAACGAATTACAATATATTATCAGTGAACGATGAAACGTTGTCAACGTCAGACCTTACGACAAATAGGGATCGTGTTCGGTTCGCTTTGCGGGGATAGGTACTCGTGCAACGAAACTGGGACATCGATTTCCTCAAAACAGATTATTACATTTACCAGTATTCTAGTGCATCAGTGACATATCATGCAAATATTGAATGGACATGAATATAATATTTCATAATTCATAATATCTGGACAGTTATTTGAAGTTTGTCGAGTGCTTCGATAACACCGATCATTAAAATTGATAGATATTACTGCATATTTAATATTATAATTTGACTCTGATAATTCAATTATATTGTACAGGGTCTTCCCCGGGACTTTGATAACTTCTAATCGGATTTAAAGTGACTTAGAGTCATGATAGAGAAGTGAGAGTGATACCATTCTGAATGAAATCGGCTACAATTTATTTTTCATTTTTTACCCCCCCTCAAATTTTACCTCTCCCCCCTCTTCCATCGTCGAATAGCGTACTTCCGTTCACTAACTCGTACAGTTCAAATAATTTTTTTTCACCCATTCGACGATGGAAGAGGGGGGGAGAGGTAAAATTTGAGGGGGGGGGTAAAAAATGAAAAATAAATTGTAGCCGATTTCATTCAGAATGGTATCACTCTCACTTCTCTATCATGACTCTAAGTCACTTTAAATCCGATTAGAAGTTAACAAAGTCCCGGGGAAGACCCTGTATATATAAAAAAAAATTATCAAAATTTTCAATTATATCGAATACTTTTTATTCTATAACAGAAGCTATATAACAATGACGATGCTGATAGAAATATTCATCTAATTCAATGCGTCATTCTAAGCTAAATTTAATAAGAACAAAGAAAGCCGGCTCGCAAAATTTTCTCTAAACTGACGTCGCAAATGTCCCACCTACATTCCCAACTTATTAATTTCGAAAAACAACTAAAAATACCACACCTGACATTCCATTGCACTCGGCCACGCCACACGCACCCGATCCATCAAAACGAACGATTTTCCCCGTCTACAAAATCCCATTATATATGTATATTCAAGCCCGTTACCACCTCAGCTGCAGCCATCAGCCGTATTTATGAAGCGGCCTCGCAGTAATCCGATACGGATCGAATTTTCGCGCGGCAATTAAACCAGACAAATCGCGCGTTGTCTATAAAGCAGCGGCCGAGAGACGCTCGGCATTAATTTCGCCGAAACCGAGTTCCTAACCCGGAATTAACACACGGCTAGAACTCGCAATATGCCCGGTCACAAATCAGCCGGGAAAGTCCCGGGATAACCTCAAGACTGCGGCGACGGGCTGAGAAACGCGCAAAAGGCGGCGTTTCCGCCATGAGAGCCTCGAAGTGAATTATTATGCGTTTTTTCCACCCGGGGGGTGTTTAATTAATTATTACGCGGTCGCGATGTTAATACGATATCGTATAATCTCTAGGCACGAGGTTCAAACGAAATTTCGTACAGCGGGCGGATTGGATTTACGGTGCAATTCAAACTTGGGCCGTTTCGTTAGTTCGGTCTTTATTGAAGTTCGCGGTGACGAAAATTTTGGGAATCCGAGGCGGATTTTCGACATAAGGCGGCCGCGAAATTGGTTCGAAAGATTCGGCGCCGCTGAAAATGATATGCGACTTGCGAATTCGACTTTTAGCGGGTTGAGGAAGTTTTTGATGTATGTGCAGCTTATTGTTAGTTTTGAATGTGATAATGTAGGGAATTAATTGGGATTGTATCGAAAAAAGTCGATGATGATAGTATCGGTTTAAAAGTTGGCGTGAAATTGAATTATCAATTTTAATAAGGAAATTTTCGAACTAAATTGCGAAAGTTTATAGATTCGAGAATGTTGGCTATTAGATGGTACGTTGCACAATTTTCTAAATGAAAAAGTTGTGGTTATATACTTCAATTATGTGAATCGTCTAGAAAATGACAAATTATAATTAGGCACGTTAGCAAATTTTTAGAGATTGTCATGTGACGGGCTAAGAATTATCTCATCAATCCTACCGCTGTCACTGTAATATTCTCATTAATGCACAATTTTCTAAAAATAAAATTTTGTATTAAATATTGATAGTATTATATAATCACATATTAAAATGATGACGTTTTTGAATGATTTAAAAATATGAAAGCATATTTTTCGATGATTCAAAATATCGCATTCAATTTATTTTTTTTTGTAACACGAGAACAGCTTATTTCCTCTAAAAATGCATTATTTATATAAACTGATAGTATTACTAAAAACAATACTCGATTTCAACACCTGACTACAACTAAAAAGTGCATTAAATTTTTTATCACGAATCATGATAGTCGCGTTTCAGAGTGACGCAATCGACACAAATAAAAAATAAAATAAAGGTTTTATTTCGATTGAAACTCAAGAAAATTGATAGTTTCAAAGTTGATTCTGTTAAAAAAATAAATTCAGAAAATAATACGTTGTTACCACAGCGATTACAATCCATGCACTTAATTTCAAATAAACATCACACACTCGCCGTTTTTTCTCGATAAAAAATCGTACTAAAACACAAAAGTGAAAACCCAACACAAATCACCCAACTCAAATGAAAACTTTCCAATTTCGATGATGGCGTGTACGAAACGATCGCCCGAATTCCTCGCGACGCTCATCAACTCGAACCACCAAAACTACACCGACAAAAAACCCGTACCGAAAACGCCCTGGACAATCACGCAAACACACGAAGTGTTGACATTTCATCCGATTTGAAATCCCTGAAAAAAGCGTGAAAAGTCACTGCGGCCGGAGAGCAAGCACTGCGGCGTCGAATCGTGAAAAGATACGCCTACGACCGCAATGCGTACGAATGGCAGAAAGCCTATTCATCTGTTCGAGGCTTTAATCCTGGCGGCATGCGAGTCGGACTTTTCCAATTAAAAAGTCCTAATCCGCCTCTGCTGTCCTTCGGACGTTCAAAAACGAAGGGGCCGACGGCGAGATTCCACCTCATTAACACTTTTACTACCCGCGCTTAGGGCCGACGATTTTTTTGGATGGGATTAATCCTCATAATCCGTCGAATTTCAAAATTCAATTACTGAAACTTTATGAGGCGTTGATTACACATAAAACTTCGTTAGAGTTTAAACGGTCGATATTTTTTTAGAGTCAATTATGGTCGAGTCGAATTCAATTATGTTGACATGATAATTGTTGACGCAAGCGGAAATGTTGTACTCGGACGTGACAAATGCGTGTTAATATTATTTAGTGTATATTATACATGTTATTATCAATGTGATTATAAATTGGACTGAAATGTTATGAATTGCATCATATATTGTCGAGTCTTCTAAAACGCTAATTTCTATAACGGTAAAATGTTAAATAACATGCAAATTTCCACTCTGCGTACATTGCTTTATCGATAAAAATAACTAATAGTCATTTCATGCATGTTGTTTAATAAGTTTTTCGATAAATTGAACTGATTTTTTTTTAATTCAAAAATATTTAAAAAAAATACTTAAATATTCATTAGGAACCAAAATTATAAAAAAATATATAATTAAATAAAAGAAAACAAACGGAAAAAATTTTATAAGGACGGAATAGTGGGATAAATTTCGAGCTGCTTAATTGCAGTTTAATTTTTTGGTGGTGACTTAAAAAATAACCCACCATGCATCCTAAAAATCAAAAAAAGTGTGACACATTTAATACCAAAATGCCCCAAAGAGTTAATACGACAAAAATAACTAATAGACATTTAAGAATTTTTTCGATGAGAATTTATAAAATCGAATTCAAACATCGCATAACAAAAGATACTACCACTTAAAAAGATCATTTCTAACTTAAAAAAAACCCACATCGACGCACGTTAAATTCGAAAACAAATATACGAGGATCATTCTCGAATTCACACTCCGCATTAACGATCCTACGCAGACACCTTATATAAATTAGACGAAAATCCAAGAAAATACGTTCAGTTTTGATAAGAGGGCACACGTACAATGCGGCTGATTCGTGACCCGGCGCTCGGCGGGCTGAAAAGTGGGCGCGGTGGGTTCGCTTTCGAAATTTCATTAGGCCGACAAAGAATTTATGTTTTCATTTGCGCCGGAGGATTCTAATTAGTATTCAGGCTTCGGCTTCAGCTCGGGGAGCATCTCACCTGTGAATATTGCTTAATGACAACACCGTCGCCGAACTCGAGGAGACAAACGATCCTAACGAGACAACAATGAGCGCCCTTTAACAATCGCGGACCACACTCGAGGGCCGTTAATAAGCGGAAAAGCCTCCTCGCAAATTTTCGCACTTTTCCGAGGATTCGGATATAATGTGTGTGTTCTTTTTTTCGCTTTTGTCGCCCGCCATCCAGCGCTGTCGTTTACGATGATTAATGAAGAGCGCGCAACCCATTACCGTATTATGGGGTAAACAATAATAAATAGATAAACGAGTGGAAATCGCTGTTGAATATTTTTCGGCAAACAAACAAATAAAAATTATACTGAAGTGCGCCGACACGATTTATCGGGTTTCGTCGCCGTATTTATCGATTTGAAGAAGTTAATTTTTTTTAGAATAAAAATTCACGGGATGTTTCGACAAAGGATCGGCTCGATTGAAATTTAATTAATTATTAATCGCTTTATCGTGAAGACGAAATTTTTAATCAGTCAAATATTCCTGCAACCGTTTAATATTTTTCAGCGCTATGGAATTTTAATTTCGTCCGAATTTTGCAAACGTTGTCAGATTATGTCAGGGAATAATTTGCAATATGCATGAAATTAATTTGTCTGTTGATGCTTTAGATCTCTCAAATTTATAATTTTATATGAAGATTAATTTCGCATATATTTAATCTCATCGTAATATTGAAGTATCGTGCAATATATAATATCTTTTTTTTACAGGATTAAATGACTTGGAAAATATTTATGAAACTACACGACATAATTACGAAGCAAGATAATCACAATTTTATCGCATTCATCGAGACGTACATAATGGTACTAATTAATAATGAAAAATATTTCGAAAATGAAACGTATAATTAATCTATTATTAAGAAATTATGAGAAAATAATAAAAAAAACTCACGTTACGGAAAGACGACTGTAATAATTGAAGAGTACATACCTATGAAAGAAAAAAATAATATATTAATACAATTTTTTTTAAATATAGAATACATTCATATACATTCAGAATACATTTTAATGTATGAATAATAATGAGTGTGTAGGACAATTTTTCTTTTATTTTTATTTTATTTTTTATTTTTATTTTATTTATTATATAATTTAAGTATTTCCTTTATTGGCGATTTGGGGGAACCTGTCATGCCAGGGTGGTATATTCAAATTTGTATTTTAATAATAATAATAATAATAATAATAGTATTTATATTTATATGTGTCTATTTCTATAAATAAATTATTATTATTCATTAATTTTACAACATACGCCATTAGGGCGCTGCCAGATGAGCGTTGTTCAACGCGCGTTTTAGTAACGCGCGTTTACAACTTCATACATTTTATTTTGCTAAACGCGCGTTAGCATCTGTACGGCCTGCATAAAATGTGTGTAAGTTGTAAACGCGCGTTACCAAAACGCGCGTTGAACAACGCTCATCTGAACCTGGCCTTAGTCTCATGACTTTCAACCAATTAAAATTATATCATTCAACACAAATCAACAAAACTCCAATCATTCCCAAAGTCAATTTCTTAAAAACAACCAAAAAAAAAATCAAATCAAATCCAATAACAAAACAACATTCAATAACAACATTCAATAACAAAATTCAATCACAACCCCCTCAAAACCCCAAACCGACACATCCATCACTTTCCACCACGTCCACTCCTCTTTATAGTCCAGCGCCAAAATCAACATTACACCAACATTTTAATATCCCCGGCCTATCGGGGCCCGGCGCAGACAGCCGGGAGACCCCATCCAGAAATTCCCAGCCCCGGTGGGGCCCCTGACATTCCAGGTGACACCGGCGAGGCTCCTGGAGCAGGAGCGCACCTGTCACCCCCGTCAAAGCCTAGTTCGCCTAACTCGCCTAATTAATTAACCCGCGCGTGCGGAGGCACAGCCACTCTGACACTTGAGGCAAATACTTGACGGGCCGTCGTGTCGCGTTCGGTCTAGTTCGGGCCTGGTGTGTGTGCGCTCGAGGGCCCAAATATATCGCCGGGTGGGTGGTGAGGAGATGGGGGTTCGAGATGAGTGTGATGCTGATGAATGTCGTGGGTGGTGGTTACGTTTTTGGGATCTTGTGAGATTTTTTTGTGCGGTGATTTGACTTGTGAATCATCGGTAGGGAATGGATGATCTCAGATAATCAAATTTTAAATGTGAAAGTAGGTTATTTCTGTGTTATAATTATTAATATTCAATTTTTATCCGTATTTGACAAGGTTTGTTACGATAATATTTCAGTTTCGATTCGATTCGAATTACTATATAATGAAATTCGTATTTCATTTTAAGAATTTATCAAAAGGCTACCTAATTGTAAAATATGATCGAAAGCTTTCTTTGATATGTAATATTATATTTTATATGGAATATGGAATACATGAAAGTTTATATTATATTAATATGATATAACATGAATCATATATTCCTTGAGTAGAAATTTATATTTCATGTGAATCCAATGGAAAAATGGATGTACACGTGTATGTTTATAAACAAAATATTTACGACATGATTTTTAAATGAATCATGAAAAAATTGAGTGAAACCACACCGGAATAAATAAAGCCGAGCGTACGTCAACACTTAAATTGTACCTATATAAACTAAACTAATAAATAAACAATATCTATTTTATATACATTACGCATAAACTTGGAACGGAAGTCGAAATTGAAAAACTGATGACGATCGTTCCAATTAGTTCGGCACAAGAGAGAAAATTCGAAAATTCCAAATGAAAACGTATGGCAAAATCGAACGTTCGGATGATCGAAATCGGTTTATCTTTGACAATTTTACACGGAAAATTGACAATTTCCGTCATTGCGATACGTCGAATCGACTCTAGAACGTTACATTTGATACAAAAAAAAAACAATCTACATCACGTGAAAATTGCCAAACTGGAATAAAAAATTGGGATTTTCGAATTCAAACTGTGCGACGACAGTATCGAAATACAATAACCGCCACAATCGCGCTCCAGATTAAAACGATCGAAAGAAACATCCAATTCAATATATCGATAGTACTGAAATTTAACAATCGATAGATATTTCCGATTACAAAACGTCTAACGTTTCAATTGAACCTAATCAAAAACTCTGAGAGCCACAAAAACTACCACCTTTGGCTACACACGAAATCCACAGCCCGACAAAGAATCTTACACAATCGCACAAGGTTAGCCATATATAATACAAGAAAATATTTACATGTACATCATCATATTGGAAATGTGAATACATATTTTGATACGTTTTTACACATACGTGTGGCGCCAAAGGACATCCGACCGCCATTAAGAATTCATAGCGGTGACCCTTTTCCTATTAAAATATATTCTAGGACACATCTATTTCATGACAAGCCGTGTCGGCGTGTTCATATTTATTTATTTATTTTTTACATATGCTTGCATAGGCGGTTATGCGACTACTACTCGTAATATACATATATCGATTACGTAAAATTGTAGTGAAAATCTATTTTCAAACTGTATCGTAATTGGTACGATGCGACGAACGACAGCGCTAATTTGACAGATTACATTTCGCTAGCGGAGTTTATGTTAACGCGAACATTTTCCGAGCTATAAGTGAACGTTTGTGAAATATTTTATTGAAAATAGAGGATTATAATGAGGGTGAATTGCAGATAATCTACATAGTAGATCAAAGTAAGCTCTGCAAGATTATTTCGCATAATATTTTGATGAACGTTTAACAATTTCAAATAAAAAACGTTTGAGATAAATCGCTGTTTATATTTCCTATAATTTTTAACGCTTCGACAGATACGTTTCGGCATCCTTTTAACCAATTTCAAAAATTGGCCGACCGTGTCTTAAAATACATAAAATTACTAATCATATATTTTGTTTTTCGTTCTATTGCTTGGAAATTGATCGTATCGAACGACTCGATCTTTATAAATTCAAAACAAATATTTGATTTATACTTTTCGCAATATCAAAATCTCGTGCACATTCGTAAATTTATATCAGAAATATAAAATTTAAAGATTTATTACTCAATACAATCGTGAAATATATCCACACAATAATTTTTCACAAAACGAATTTTCAAATAAATAACGAGTGTTATAAATTCTCAGTTTTCAAACGTTGGCCTCCAATAAGATTTTTTTACTAAAAATGCACTGAATCGATCCTTAAAAAAAGAACTAAAACACAAATCCCCATCGACAAAAAGTCACAATCTAAACAGACATCACTCGGAGGAACAAGGACGTCGCGGGACACAACGGCGCACTAGAAAGGGTGGCCCAAAAAAAAACTTTCTTTCAATCCGGTCGTCTTCGGGTATGGTCGAATACGTTTTCGCTTCGGCGAGATTAAGTTTCCTGATTGGATGGGATGTGAATTCGAGTACAAAGGCAGTGTCGAAATGAAAGGGCGCGTTTAATTCGCGTAAAACTGCCAGTTACCGCGAGGGAGTTTCCAGGACGCGCGACGGGGCACGAGTCCACGAGAATCCCCATAAATGAGCGATCCTCGGAAAATTTCCAGACGAGACTGTTTTTCAATCAAGTTTCCTATCCCATGAAAACTGAAATGTTCCGTAAACGATGCTCGAGTTAGTCCGGTGCAGCGTTTTTCAAAATTCTCTCTTTTTCAATTCAAATAAATGCAAATTTTAAATTTCATAGACCGAATCAAATACACGAAAACTCAATCTATAAAACCAATATTACTCAAAAGCATTAAAAAAAAAAAACATAATATTTAATAGGGTCATTCACATTGAAATAATATTAATACTGATGTGCATTTTTTACTTTCAGACTTGGGTGAAATCAAACATCAAAACTCGTCGCTTTGATTGCGCAAAATAAAATCTCAGTTTGAGAAACATTAATCAAGCAAAAGTCGACATTGAAAAGACGCTATGTTTATATTATAACACCGTCCGAGTCGACCGAGCATTAGTTTGTTTCCAAAGTCGCTCTTTCATAAATTCGTGCGTACACATCGGCGATCTAATACGTATATCATAACGATATAGTTGGGATATAAAAGAGGACCTGTTAGATTAGTTTGATCAACTTCTGACCCTTTTCAACCCTCAATATATCATATCTTCGTGTTTACACGCATAAGTTTTCCCCGCCGTAGCGAAACTAGCAAATTTTCTTTTGTTTTCGTCCACTTTCGATATAAATTAAAGTCTTGTCTTCCAGATAATAATACGCTAACTCTATATCTTATTCTGACGGCGATGAAAGGTCTACTTTTTATACATAACATTTTCATCTTCGATAATTCTTTTTTTCGACCTCCAGAACGATATAAATTCACCAGAACAGACATAATGTTATGTATGAGAGGGAAAAAATTAAACGGCAAACACCAATGGAAAACGTTTCAATCGAACAGACACGACACTCGAGATGATAACAAAAAATCTGATATTACCATTGTAGTCGTAACATTTCCTGAGCGATTACAGGCCACCGATTTTTTGTTGGACAAAATCGTTCGCGACTAAAGAAAAAAAATCTATTTTGCGTCATACGGATGTAAGCAGTGATGTTGAGTAAAATATAGAGACAAGTGTAAATATGCTTATAAAATATATAGACTTTTTCGTTAGAAAGAAAGAAAAATTCAAAAGAAAAGAGCTGTGCCAAATATCTAATTTTATCAAAGTCACACTAAAAACGGAAGTCGGGAATTTCGCATTTATACATAATGCTGAATGTCAAACAGGGGTGAACCAAATGTATAAAGTGTAGTATAAAAAGTAAGCAGTCGACCGTAGAAATATAAAGTTTCAAGGATTCGAAGAAATATTTATGAAATAATTTTATAAAAACATATCAGATGAGTTATTTTGTGTTATACGAGTTTATCCATATGCCGAGAGGCGCACTCGAGTGCCGTGCTTCACAATCTGCTGAAATTTAACTTTTCAAGAATAACACTGGAAAAAAATCTAAACGAAACCTTTCTTAAAAATGACAGTATAATAAAGAAAAAACATCGTCAAAGAGAGAAGCGAAAATTCTTAGAAAAAATATCACTGTCAAAATGTACATCTTTACGCGAGTGCCCTTTTCTTCGATTACTCAGAAAAACTCGTTGAAAATTTTGAAAATTTCCCTACACACACCGATAACATACATATATACACAAGTTCAATAATGAATTAAAGTAATTAAATCGCGCTGTGTTGCTCCCGGCAGAACAACGCCGAATAATAAATTAGGCGAACGCTGCAAAAATGCTGTTAGATCTCGAAGTTCGCACTTAATAAATGAATGCATTAAAAGTTAATCCGTTTTAACACGTAAACTTCCGCACGGAACAACTCTCTCTCAACTTTTAAACCGTATAATGAAACACATAAAGGCCTCGGCTAACTTGAGACGAGACCGCAGACTTTAATAAACGCCCTACACAACAACAACGGGCGCAGATTTCGAAAACGAGATTTCGCGACACACAACAATAATGAGCCCTCAGCGCCAAGGGAAAAATTCAAATTGGTACGATAGTAGTACACTCTAGTACCAATTTATATAACGAATTTGATCTGCAAATACCTTTATTATCGTCACGTACAAGCTCATACGGCGTTAATGAAGAATTTAACCTTCTAATATCATTAAAAATTCAAACGTTATCAAAAGTCACGTAATAATAATTTTGATTAAAAACAAAAATCCGTTTTATACGTTAATTTGTTTTGAAAATATTTTCGTACAGGGTCTTCCCCGGGACTTTTATAACTTCTAATCGGATTTAAAGTGACTTATAGTCATGATAGAGAAGTGAGAGTGATACCATTCCGAATGAAATCGGCTACAATTTATTTTTCATTTCCCCCCCCTCAAATTTTACCTCTCTCCCCCCTCTTCCATCGCCGTACTTCCGTCCACTAACTCGTACAGTTCAAATATTTTTTTTTTACCTACCAGTACGCTATTCGACGATGGAAGAGGGGGAGAGAGGTAAAATTTGAGGGGGGGGAAATGAAAAATAAATTGTAGCCGATTTCATTCAGAATGGTATCACTCTCACTTCTCTATCATGACTCTAAGTCACTTTAAATCCGATTAGAAGTTATAAAAGTCCCGGGGAAGACCCTGTATAATATAATTTATTTATAATTAAAAATAGTACACAAAAATAAATCGGAATGATAGCGTACACACATACACTCACACCTAGGCAATATATCATCACGTTGGACAAATGGGTCGTCAAAAGAGAAATTTGTCGTTTTTATGCGAAGTTTATTACGGCGTATTGACCGCACAGACAAGGCACATATTAAAGGGAAAACTTGAATTAGGGCACACCGGTTTCGGTCGCCATTAATCATTTTGCACGACACCGAAAATTTTAAAAGGACCCCTATCCGTTCGGAACCGATCCTTCGGCCGTTCGACAAATTCTGCCCACACCCCTTCACTTTCCCTAATACAATTTTCCGGAAAAAATGCGTTTACGATCCGGCAATTCGTAGCACCGTGGCTAATGTCGGTAGTTAGCATTCGTGCTATATTAGACGAAGAAGCCAATAAAAGCGTCCGTAAAACTATCCGTCGTTGGGAAAAGCTTATTATGTACTGAGAAACTTTCTGTACGTTTATATTGACAATAATTTTTGATTGCCTCGACACACGTCACACTACAAACAACACGATATAAAGTACAGTGCAACATGTATACAATTGCCCGGGCAAAAGTTTGAATTTGTTTAGGTTCGTCTGTGAAAATTGCGTGTGTAGGTTTTTACGTGAATTCGTTGAATAAACAATTAAATCACAACTCGGTTTGAATATATTATTATATTATGTGTGAGAGGGCGTTCGAAAGATCAAAGGGTGGGAAAATTTCGGCGGAAACATTAATTGCGTAAAAGGATAATGGGCGCTAAAGGATAAGTTCAAATGGACGCTTTGAATGAGGATTGATTAAACCCATTTAACACGTCGTATATATATAAATAAAAATAATAAGTGCTTCCATTTCGATTTACAATTCACAGAATACAAAATAAACGGTTTAAATGTTTGTTGAGCATTTGAAACGTGTATTTATTTCAAATATTTTGGTATATCAATCATCAACGCATAGAAAAAAGTTCTAAATGAGACGACTGCATATAGACACTGAAAAATGATCTTTCTACGTCTGTTTTATTTACAGAAGTTTAAGTTTAAGTTTTTCTAATACCGCATTCCAGTTTTTAATATGAGTTAATTTCTATGTTATTTCAGTACGATATTAAATTTCATCGATTTTCCAATACGTACACCGAACAAATCCGATCTCAAAAAACGTTAACTCAATTCCTTATTTTCTTCTTACATAATTTGGCATCGCGTCGAATGGTCATATTTACATACAAAGAACTGTTATTGCCTGAAAAACTTACACACAAACGACGGATCGATAGTCGCCCGATAGTGGCGGCCGTTCAAAATCCACAACGGCAGTTTCTTCGTGAACATCATGAATAGCATCACCATAAATATAATCACTAATATCGGACGATGAATTATGGATGGGCTATCCATAATTCAGGTGTGGCTCCCGGACACGCCGGCCACAAATGTAAACAACGGACCGAGAAAACCAGGAAAACCGACTCCCTAATTCGATTAGGCCCTCCAGGTATTAGCCAAATGATCATTCCTGCCGGTGAAAAAGTGCACATTCCGCCGCACTAAAGCCCTGCAATAAAGTTGTAACGTGTGCGGTCAGTACTAAAATGGCCGCTCGTAAAAGTGACGCGGTCGTAGTTTTTCCGAATTAAATGAGCCGCTCGGTTGTTGAACACGGCCCGGAAAATTAAAAATAATGGGAGTACACTTGCGAAAATATTGCCCGGCTTATTGTTTCGGGTAAATACCGGGTGGTTAAGTATTGATTTTCGTGAGCAATTGAACTCAATTGGATGTGTTTACGAATCAGAACATACATACAAATCGAACTACGGCCGCTAGTCATGTGTTGTTACGAAGGCGACGAAGATGACGGCGATTGTCGTCACACAAATTGCAGTGTATGACACCACGAGTGCACTTGAACACACACACTCGACGGTGGTAATTTGAATAAATCAACAATTCGTTTAGGCGAGTCGGGCGGGCGGCATGTTCGTGAATTCTTGATGAAAATACGTATGTGGTGTGGCCGAAATTGGCTGATGATTTTCAGCTGAATGCTGCAAATTTCGATCTGGTTCTCTGCAAATTTGTGCAGTTTAGATTTGGAATTTTTTATGATGCTGTTTTGTGGCTAGTGTGTTTTTTATTTGGGTTCGTGTATGCCTCCGGTGTTTTGTATATTCATCATGTATTGTTTTGTATCAACATATTATATATCAGTGTCTATCAATTGAAATATGAAGTGTGGTGTGGTAAAAAATGGGCCACTTTTGAAACAGATAAATTATGACACTTTTATTTTCTTAATATGCATTTCAAGTCAAGTTGAATGGTTACATAAAAAAAATCAGATATTTACACCAATTTATCTTACGTATGTTCAAAAGTTTGTTCAAGCATTTTCAGAGAGTTTAAAACCATTCGACCACTTTCACGAAGCCATTTTTCCAATACTTTTTACAACTTTTTTTTAACTTGCAGTAATTTAGTGGCGCTTCAGACCATAAAGTTTATATATTTATAGAAAGGCAATTAAACGAACTTTAATTCGAAATTTCATTATTTTTTTTTACCCACGATCTATATCACTTCAAAGAGCGAACCGTTCATCAAACCATACTTTACATAACCCTCAATATAAATAAAAAGCAATACATTTTCCGAGAAAATCAATTCGCACACACCATGAAAAACACATGACAACGAACCACTCTTTCCGTATACCCACATGAAGAGAAACGGTCCGAATCCGGGCCGGGTCTATTTTGACTTTGAAATTCGAACTGTGTGCGTAATTCACTCGAGCGCGAATTATTGCCATGCGAAAGTATACGGGATACTGCGAATTACTCGGGATAAATTCTGGCAAACACAGCCCGGCAAGACATAAAGTCTTATAAAATTTGAAATTATAGCGAAAGCGGTTGCGCGACTCGCATATAAAATTTAATCTCGACTTCGGAACGTAAATGCAATTTTATACGGCGTGTTGGAGGCAGACAACTTCGATTCGTTCGTTGAATACACTGCGATGACACGATCCGCTTCGGTTCGCTCGCTTTGCTCGAATTTGAAGGAAACACCATTCGACAGGATCGAAAATGGCAGTAGAATAGATTGAGTATGAGAACTTTTCGTAAAATACAATAAATCGAAAAAATACTACGATAATCGAGCGAAAATCTGAAGTTTGAACAAATTAATTGTGGCGGTTTTCGATCAAATATTAATACAAATTGAATCTGTGTCGATATAATGATAATCGTTCAGTGAAAGCTGGATCTTTATACGAATAAAGAATAATTTACAGTTAACGATTCAATTGAAAGTGTTTATCGATCTGTCAATAATACTGTTCATTGAATCATCAATGGGCTAGTTGAGAGAATCTCAATCTTGTCAAAAGCAAAAATATTACAGGTTTAATTAAATATTTTTGTGAATGTGTTATGTAGCTAAATATTTTTTCGATTGAAAAAAAATTGTATATAAAATTTTATTTCTAGTGAAAATCTCGAAAATAGGCGTGGACTACGGTAGATTTGAAACCGCTGACTTTGTGCAAAATGAGTTTTGCAAACAGCTGTGTATATTATACGTTATGATGTATTAAATTTTTGTGAAAGCAACTGAAAATGCACGATTCTATACAGTGGTGTATCCAAAAGTTATTTTTCTATTAAAAGAATAAATAGAATTTGAAAAATATAATGAATGAGTGGAAAGCAATATCATTACATACAAATTATCTGATACGGTGGTAAACCCAATTCCAACAATAATAAATTACTGATAATAATCTATATCGAATTACTTTTCTCGATTATATAGTACTATAATATTTTTTCGATTTTTAGCGTAAAAGGCAGTACATCATCTTCATCTAATTCAACGGCGAAATTTAATTATTGCGTATTTATCAAAATTGTACGCACACAAAAACAATAGATCCCAGATTTAATATTATGACTGAAACGAATACGGAATTAATTAACCTGTTCGCAGAGCGGAATACTGAAACGCGTACGCGAGTTTAATTGTTCCCAAAACGACGTTCCGCAATAATCAAAAGGGGGCGGGTCTCCGTTTTTCGGAAAGGCACGTTTGTTCTTTTGGCCAGATCGAATTAAAACGGTTGAATATTCATCCGCTCGCTTACCGAACTTTGTCTTTTTAGTTAACTTTTAACGTTTCTAACGTTTATTTAAACGCCCGTGCATCTTTGAAGTCGGTTTTGCATCTCTTTGACCGGTCGCTTTTATTTCATTATACACGTTCGAATTGGTCGACAAAAGCGTTGAAGATCGTCTTCGAATTGTTCTACGGGATGAATTTAATCCGACGCAAAAGTAAGAAAGTCAATATTGATTCTGTTACACGTTCTAAGAAAAGTCTATTACCGTAATGGCCCCGATGGCAATCGACGACGTGTCAAAAACGTCCGTTTTCCACAATCCGAAAAGAATTGCCGGAGAGAAAGGATCGTTATTTGATTTGCTGAAAGCATTTGTGTCCAAAAAAAAGAAACAATCATGATATGAGTTAACCATACGAGTCATTTACCCGGATTTCGTTGCATTTTTATTATAGCGGATTTCCTTCGACACGCAACCAAAATTATACACTGAATTTATAGTTTCACAACGTCGTTCAACGTCCGATAGCTTCCACAAGATAAAAATTATACAAGAAATGCTTTAGTTCAAATAAAAACACAGAACAATCGATAAAAAACCTTGTGTTGTGGGCGGGCGTTTTATTTCAGTCGAATTTTAATAAACGAAATCGAAATTCTTCGCGTTTTCAATAAAAAAAGTTTCGGGTACGTCAAGTTTGAAGGTTTCGCATCGAAAATTCGTCGGAATTCTACATCGGATATTTGAAGGTTTTCAAACTCTGAAAAGCGACCGATCGATCCGATGAACATTGTTGCAAATTAGCAATACTTCGCTTCTTTCGATCGACGATACAATTCGCATTATCTAAATTAAAATACCAATAAATTATCTCAGTGTAAACGAGGAAACATTCATTAAACAAAAACAAACTTTATCTGAAGAAAAAGAACGAACGTGGCACGGTTTTCTATGGTTAACTTTATCGGAACCGCAATAATGATACGATTATTTTAAAAATCACATTTCTTCAAACTCGGTTTTTAATATAAAAATAACGTAATGATAAAATGATAATTAAAACACAATTTCCTGTTTTTTTTTTTTTATTTCATTTCCCACAACCTTAGATAATAAATGATATATATTGCAAATTGCAGAAAACCAAAACGAATCACAAAACCTTTGGTTATATTACATACGTGACATCATCATCCGTCCAAAATTGAAAACGACACGTGCTTTTCGTAACGACCGACAATCGCAGAACGAGCCACATTTCGTCCACGTTATTTATACGTTTCGTCATTTTCGGCAATCATTCATACGAAATTATCAAAACGGCGCCATAAAACACCGAAAAAAAACCCCAACCACCGACTCCATACTCGCAAACGGACAGAGTTTTATCGATCATCCACTTTTAGCGTATTCGACCTTTGCGAATCGCCAAGGCGAAAGCGAGCATCGAATGCGAACCCATCATTACGTGTATTCTCTCCCACAGTCATCATCATCATCCATTTGTCAACGGCACGCGAACGATTAGCCTAATCGGCCATCGCGAAAAAAGCGCTCATTACGCGGGGCTAGGTGAAAATTTCGGGACGAGATAAGGTGGTTTTTCGCTGGAAAATTTTATCGCGAACGCAACGGTCGATCAGGCAATGTTCTCCATATTATGTTATGTAATATTTGTGTGATAAGGGCGTTTTAGGGTCATAGGGCGCGCGATGACGTACGTAAAACGCGACGGGTTAATGATGCGAAAATTCTGTGTCGTCCGTACAAAATGCGCATACGAGAAGGATTAGATTAATTGTTCGATCTATATTCTATAATGTAAATTGTATATATTTACTGATTCGTGCGGTTTCGAATATACAAAGCGAATTTGACATACTTGAACGTGGAATTAATTCAAATGCGGATCTTTGTGACGATCAATAGTCGACCCTTTGTGTTAAGGAAACGGTGACTTTTCGTTTTATTCTTGGAAGGTTTATTTTTAAAAAACAATATTATACTTTGAAAAGAACACTTCAAATCGTGTTCTAAAAAAAAACAATTTCCCAAATCAATACAGAATTCAATGGGATGATTTGAAATACTTCGTTGAATTTTAATGCGACAGTTTATTTAATTTTGAGAATAAATCTTGGATAAAAAAACACGTGTTATATAATATATTGTAATAGAATTAGCTTCTATACAACTTTAATGTTAATGTACACACGCGCTGTAAATACATCAACAATTCAAAGCTATCAAAACCCGAATTAGAATTAAGAATTAAACACGACTCATGTATAATATGATCCAATTACGTTTGCAGAACACAAATCCGACATAATTCGTGAACTGGTTGTGCTGTGCAAACACGAGTACTAGTAATTTTTTTGAATGGTCGTAAACGTCCCACATGTAACGGTGTTTCTATTGAAGCAGGTATACCTGGATAAATTGGGTGTATGTATTTGCGAAAAAAAGGTACTATACCGTTTACAATTTAGGTGTGCATTTTCAAGAATATCGAAAATCGAGTACAAATACTTGAAATATAAATCCACGTATCGCAATGACGAATAATCATGTGTTTGTTTTAGATAGTGGTATTGTGCTATGAGTAACAAAGTCATTGTACTCGAATTTACGGTTTTTTTTTCAGTTCTAAATATAAATCGTATGATATTGATTCGGTTTTTTTTACTTTATAAAATCAGTTAGTGCTTATAATGAGCGAATTGATGCAATATAAATTCAAATTAATTAAAATATTCAAATCCCAATTTTTTTTTAAATATTCAATCAACGAAAGCCTCAACGTCGTCAATCGAAGGGATCGCGTGCCGCGACCCACAGTTTTCGACCTTTCGGCATTAATGCGCGACTCCATACTCGCCCGAAAAGGTCATATTGTGAACGAGCGTATGCTTTTTTTAGCGTTTTCATTTTTTCAAAAGGCGCCCGTTCCTTTGGCCGCTTAACCAATTTCGAAAATAGCCCGTTACTGAGCTAGGTACGAGCGTTGTCTGTATAATTTGGAACGTTTCGGTGCCGCGTTGTATAAAATTAGCATAATCGGTCGTATGCGACCGAGTGCAGTCGACGAACGGAAATAAAAACGTATTATCGTAGATATTAGGCTCCTGGTGAAAATAAAGTTTATTTACACTGCGTGATAAAGCCGTGATAAGAGTAATTTGTTTATAGCGAGCGGTTAAGCGTTTAAACGGCTGAATCGTTCAGAATGCTCAACTGATGTTATTTGAGGCAATTTTTGGTTTATTTATTTTGAATATGTTCAAAATTATATCATCGCATAAAAAATATATATAATTTGAATGTTAAAATCAAATTTTGTTAAATAATTTCATATTAAAAACGATGCGTTCAACAATACTAATCATAGATAAAAAATAAACGTATTAGATAATTATAAAAAAAATCAATTTGATATATCAATACGTTTGTAATATTTGCATTTCGATATCTAAAATCGTACGTAATATTAGTTGATAATTTGAATAATATGAATATTTAATAGAAACATTGAATTCGAATAACACATAATATAAATACGAAATCGAGAAAGTCAAAAATGTGCGCGTACGGGACTTTCAAAATTCAAAATAATCCTAAATAATGAAAAAATATGTAAAAAGGTCAATTCTGAAACGACGCCGACGAATCGTAAATCGAGATTACGTCTTTATTACACCGGTTAGATTTTCAAAACGAGACACGATCGCGGTCCATCAGATTGCGAAACCGACACCGAATTACCAACCATTGTACGAAGCCATCATCCATTAATGGCATTGCAAATACGTAGAAAATCGACGAACGACGACAATATGTATAATAGCTCCGGAGCGAATTTTCGAAGATATTTAATAGAGCACAGCACAAAGGAGGCCCGTCTCTTTATCTAAGGAAAACTTTCGGCTTGGAGTTCGATGCAGAACACGTCCCGCTAAAATCCTGTCGAAAATTTCTAAGCGATAATTATTTGGCAGCGTTGTTTGGAACAATGAATACTCCTCTAGCACATGCACACGTGATTATGCCATTTAGAACGCGAGTGCGAGTTCGGACAAGAGAATCTATGATCGGTGCCGAATCCAAAGGTCGTCTTGGATTGTGAGTTTCGCATCGCTGGTCGTTGTGATGGCGATAAAAAATGCCTCGGAATGGTGTAATAAATCATCCGGTTTTATTATCGCGAAATATTTAAGAGTTGCGATCGTAGTTAGCATAATTGTGGTGCGGACGGTGAGTGCTCTTCGGTGAGTCATATGGGGTAATTGTGTTTTCTGGTGTTATTTTGCGAATGTGGTTGTTTTGTGTTTTGGAGAATCGGGAGTAATGTGAGTCTTCTGAGAATTGTGAAATTCATTTATTTTCGATTGGAACTTTTATGTTTGTGTTTCATTGGCTTCCGTTGCATGCGTTTTAATCGAAATGCATATAAAATTTCATCTCTTATCAAGATAACGGTAAAAAGTATATAACAATATATTATCGTGTTTGCAGAAACGTCTATTATAATATCTGTGTGTCTATTGAAAATAGTGCATCATTTTGCATTATTTTTTTTTTATTAAAAGGAAGCAGTAATATGAGATTACCAAGAATCATGAAATTGATTCGAACAATTTATTTTCGCAGAATTCATTCATATTTTTAGATTCGCATTTCATCGATTTCCGTTATGTTCATACACTATTTTCACATGTCATTAAACTCAACATAAAATATCCAAATAAATTCTAATCACGATGAATACACATTTAAAAAAAATGTATCACAATACATCATCATATAACAACAAACTTTTTATTATTATACGAATATCGAATTATGTACATATTACGAACTCACTAAAGGAAAAACCTGATTTTTTTCTTCCAAGAACCATCATAATTTACATAAACACACATACGAACATTAAATCAAAAAAATATTACAAAAAAACACAATCAATATCAAAAACTCAAACAATATCAAAAACACAACCCCAAACTTCCTAGATCCAGAACGAAACCCGCAAAACGCCCAAAAGGCACGTCCTCCAGCAATCGCAACCACAGAATTCGCAATTCCCATGACTTATCGCAATGCACATCTAACCGAAACCGACTTTATTTCCTCCGAAGCCATTCCGCGGTTCCTCCTACGAACTTGAACCATTCTAGCGGCCATCGATTTGCATTCAAAACCGCTATCCGTCGGCGCGTTACAGCTGTTTATATGCCATTCCGTGACAGCTTGCGTGCCAGAAGATTCGCTTTTTGATTTTTTTTCCGACGGTCGGTCGGTCGCGATGCCGTACTGTAAGTTTACTTTTGTTTGTGTCCGTTTTTTGGACGTTTTTGTTTCAGAAGGTGAAACCGGTCTTGGGACGGTGCAGCAGTCGCGATTGGCGTATTTCATTTGTGAAATACGCTCGATGACGTATTTGTATGTGGATTCGCGAAACGGTTTGCCAAATCGGCGTTTATGAATGTGTATGTATTCAAATATTTGATTTTGTGGGAATTGATAACGAATTTGAGTGTTGAAGTGTTTAAAATCGATAGTTTTTTATATGTAAAATAAATACAGATAAAATTTCTTAAGTGCAAATATTTTACAGGCGTCGGTGCAATAAAACGAGTATCTCGTTTTTTTCGAGACGAAAGAGTCGAACGAATTTCGTGAACATCGATTATTTTTTCGACGTTTCATTAAAGTTTCGGACGATGCAAAAATGCACTTCTAAAGCGTCTACACTGTTTTATATGAAACAAATTGGACTCATAAAAAATCTGTGCAAAAAACGTTTCCAATTCCATGCACATTTTGTCTAAATAACTTAATACAATGTTTCGACAGTTCAAAGTCCATTACATAAACATTTCCTCAATTGAATCAAACGATTCTTCTGTACAACTAATACACTTAAATTCTTTATACACAACCAAAATTTTCATATGATCCAAATATCTGAATAGATATAAAAATTCACAGAAACCCAATATAGAATATACGGATCTAAATATTCATAAAAGTCGCCTGTTTGGCCCATTTTAGGCCTCGCAAACTGTAGTACTTGTAGTAACCACTCGACACGCCCCTACAGTTAGTCGTAGACCGTACAAGAGTTGCCGGTCGTGAGATATTCCTCTCGACCGAAAAATTACTCTTGCGTGGGTTTTCCAGACGAAATTTCACGTGGCATACGTGTCCTGAACGTGAACAGCAAACAATTTTTTGAATTCGGTCGTACGCGCCGTCACGTGCCCGAAACCTTCGAGATGTGTACTTCCACGAGATGGTAACGAACTTGTGTATTTTTCTTTAAGAGTGAAAAAAAAACCGCGAATGTTTGCAAATTCGAGTGGCGTAAATCTGATATTTTATCGTGAATCTCAGGTATTTGTTTCGGTAACGAAAATTTCGTTATATCGTTTCTCAATTATGACACAAATCAGTCGAGACTTGGTTGACGTTCTAATATTTTTATACGATTTCTAATAAAAAAATATTTTTTTCATCTGAAAAAATCTAATCCTCTTTTTACACGGTTCAAAGAAGATGAATCGATCACTTTTTTTTTTACACGGATTTTTCACTGTAACAAGGTATAAAAATATGTATTATTATGCCACAATGGTAAGATTTGATGCAGGCCAGTGTGTTGATATAATTATATGTATGTAATTATAATTTTTAAGTAAAAAATTTCGATGTTTTTTGATGATTTTTCATGGCGAAAATTTTTCACTTTGCACATTTTTTATAAAGTACATTTGGATGGAATTCTATCCAAATATAGTGATGGAACCTATCTCCAATTTTCGTATGGTCACCATACATTTTTTTACACGGTTTTTTATTTACACGGTAGTCTCTGAAACGTATCCCCCGTGTAAAAATTGTATCAGATGTATAGATTGTACGAAAATTTGAAAAAAATTAAAAAATACAAGTACCTTGTTTGAATATTGAAAATATAAAAACCATATCGAGTCATAAAAAATTCAAAAAAATATGAATCGAAAACCCAAACGATCGAGCACAATCAACCTCGAACCAAAATTCCATAGTTGAACCATCCACTCAAATTTCCCGCTTAAAACAATAGTTCACAAAACGATTGGCATCAATGGCCAACTGCGTATAGGGATCAGGCAGGCAACATTACGTATTCCATTGTTGTCGCCGCGTTCATTTTGCCAACCTCGATCTAATCATTGCGTTCTAATGAAAATTCTAGCCGTACAAACACAGCCTGAAATGACTCGAACAATGACGATATGACTGCGGGGCAATTTTGAACGTTCGCGCCAAAATTGGCGGAACGTCAACGCACGCAAAATTCGATCCGTGTCTTTGAAATCGAATACGTAATATCATAATTGTATGGTGCGAGCGATCGTCATGCAACATCAACGATTCTATGTTTGTATTTTTTTTTCAATATACGTGTCGGTTGTCATTATTTCGTTTCGTGGCATGAAATGTTTGAAATTCGATCTGTATATCGGTGAATGGTAATGGACTCGAGTTGGTGTTTCGGTTTGCGATAAGTACGCTTTTTTATTGAATGGGTGCCGTTTTTATCATTGAATTGAGTCCGACGGATATTTTGTGAGTTGATTGTCATTAATATGAAGTCGATACAAATATAAGTAGTTCTTAAAAGGTCAATATTATATTTTTTAAGTATTGTTTTAAGTTCTGCTTATTACGTACAAGATCCTACAGCAATATCATTATCTACATTCTACTACACATTATAATGATAAAGTTCTATAGTTTTCTATATTACACGGCAATAAATATAGCGTCCAAGATAGGGAAAAACTTTTCCGATATAAATAACTCTTAAAATGTTAAATAATGAAATTTGACGTCAACATTTTCAATATAATATTTCATGAATATTATCAAAACTACATACATTTTTCCTCACCACATTACCTACGAATTGATAAGAACAAAATGACTCTTGTAGAATTTAAAAATCGAAAAAATATTCAAAAAAACCATCATATAAATTAACAACACACAATCACATCTATCTACTGACCCAAACCATACATCGCTCAACTCAACCGATCGCTAAAAACAGGTGCATTCACAAGGCTAAAACCAAAAACGACCAACCAATAAATCCATCGACCTCACGAACAACCGAACCGAACTCGACTTTCAAAAACGGCCCGCAAAATCAAAAAGCCACAAAATCAAATCCGATCGACAACATCTGACATATCAATCGAAAGCCACCAACTCCCAACAATATCCAGACAAAGACCAATATTTGCAGAGGTGTCCGCCGGCGAATTTGAACTGATTACACACACGCGGCCGTCAAATTACGCAAGTTTGTGTGAACAGTTTGAGAAGCGGCGGCCGGCGCGAAGGTCGTCTCGCAGAAAACGCTTCGTTCCGGCGACAAAGTGGGCTAAGAACGATTTATCGTTGAATTATCGAAAACGAATGTATCGATTGTCGAGTCCTCGAGCGACGTGCTCGGACGCCTCTTATCTATTTCCGAAGAATTCCGAACGATAATAGATTTCGGATGTCGCATGGGTGGTTTGGGAGCTGAAAATTGCTGAAAAATAGGTGGATCTTGGAGCACGTGGCGTGTTATCGTCGAATGACGCGCCACGTGGGTTTATCGTATCAAAGAATACGTTTTTTTTTAATTTTTATGATGCGAATTGCGTGTGTTGTATGTTCTAATTAGTACACTTGGGTTTCGTTTATTAGGTTCAACAAAAACGTCGTGTGATACAAATCCGTGTTATACGAGGTTTGAAGTTTCAAAAAAATATTGAATTTTTAATAAGCAATACAGAAAATATACATTTATGTATTTAGATAAAATGCATTATTAGTGCTTACATTTTTTTTTTACAATTAGTGTGTTTCAAGCGTAATTTATGCATTATAAGTTTTTTTAACGAATTTCGCGTTTTTACAAATCATTCTCCTTTAGATTGTCTAAATTTGCACATACTAACAGTTCGGACGACAAAAGGTGTAACACCAGTAACAACAGTCCAGTAACAACAATTTGAAATGTTCGACCAATGAAAAAATAAAACAAATACAGAGGAAATCGTTTATCATCGATTCTTCACGTTTTTGACAAGCTCTCGTGTTCAAAGCAGAAATTTCAACTTTCTTGCCTTGTAAAGTACATACGTAAAACGTTATTAGCACACTCAAATAATGTTTTGCTTTTATTTTTTTCTCAAAATACCGTCGTCGATAATAAAATTCAATGAAGCATACATGGGCGCATGCACACATTTCCGAAAATGCGATACATTTTCAAAATGCGTCATGTATCGCAATCTCAGAAATACGTACGAAAGTTCATAAGTGCCCCTATTGATTTTTATTACCGTCTGCAACATTTTAGATTTTCGAATTCAAACACGGCTCAATGCATTTTTTCGGTAACCTACAAAAAATTCCCAGGAAAAAAATAAAAATCATCAATCAATGAGTAATCTCAATTATATCATACAAAAAAAAAATAGACCAATTCATTAGAAACAAATCAAGATGTTCATACAAGTATACAACACATTCAGATATCGGATAGCACTACATATATTAACTATATATCGGATGTTTTTAATATACATATTTGATTTTAGACAGGTTTTAAAAACCCGGATTTTCAGAAACCCTACTTATAATGCATTATTTTTTTATGTTAAAATGCAAATTAGTTAATAGATAATTCATGTTCCTAAGTAAAGCATTATCTAATTAATTTTAAATTGTTTTTTTTTTTCTAAAACCGTGTCATATAAAACTACGCTATATGAGAGCTGAGTGTATTTTTTTTATATAGAACAAATCGAATCTTCAATTTTTTTTAACAACTAATTAGTGGATCAATAGCTATATATAAAAATGTCCGGTCAAAAAAATTACAAATTCAACAGGAAAATCAATCGAAAAATCATTACCGATCATTGCACCGATTTGCATAATTCGACCTCCACGTTATTGCGACAATCTTCGCGATCGGCAGCCACGTTTTCACACATCAGTTTCATAACACATCCGAATGACCTACAGATTATCGAAAAAACCTTGCCTTCGTCGCACGTTCGATAAAATTTAGTTCAACAACGTTCGGACACTGATAATTTTCAATTGGACACAAACACTCGTGTCGTACGAAACACGCACACGAACGTTCGTGGCCTTTGACGTAAACTCGCACAGGTCAAATATGTGCATGCCTAAGTGTAAACTTATTGATATAGGACAACATCGATAGATACAAAGTCGATCTTCTGAAATCAATAAGTGGGACAGCGATAACTTTAAGAACTCTGGGTTGATGTGAAAAAAATCAAAACGTGTCGTACCTATCGATGATGGTTTAATTATATTTATTGCTTAGATGTGTTTAAATTAATTGACTGTGCAGTTTATATGAAGATGTGAAATGCAATATTATAAAATATGTCTTATATAAATGTAAAAGATCCTTGAAATTATGTTGTATAAACATCAATTATTTGATACTGAAAATATAATTTTTTTTTTTTTTTGATAAATTTTCATTATATTTATTGCTTACATTAGATATGTTCAAATTGAATGTCTATGCAGTTTATATGAAGATGAGAAATACGATTTTATAAAAAATGTTTTATGTAAGCATAAAAGATCCTTGAAATGATATTGTCGTATAAACATCAATTATTTGATACTGAAAATATTATTTCTTTGATAAATATTCATGGTAAGATATAAAATAAATAATATGGAACATCTCATGTTTAATTACATTGTATACTTCCGCGGCAAAATCACAAATTACACTGAACACTGTTAGTTTTATTAGATTTCGTAATTAACAGTACATAAACAGTTAATCCCACAAAATTTCATTACGATCTGATTATACACGCATCAAAGTCTAACACAAGAACAGGTCTTGGCCGTAATACGGCGCCGACGTCGCCATTAACCACGCCCCTCTACGAAATAAAAACCATTTTTTTTCCATTTATACACAAATTAAGATCGGAAACGTTCAAGAAAACATCAGACGGTCTTCGGTCGACTGCAATTGCGACAAAGTCTATGCAATATCCGGAGCGTCGATAATTTCAAAGGTCAAATCGAATCGCTTCGGAAAATGAATGTAAAAAATGAATTCCGAAATTGTTTCAGAAAGATCTCTATCGGAAAAACATCGGCCGGCAACGCCCAGCGCTTTTGTTGTTTTTCCTCGAACTTTTCCAGCCGGGAAAATCAAGGTCGGAATAATCGAGAAAAACGTTTCGCAAAATGACTACGGATATATTTTACGGTTTTTATATTTTCAAAATTGCTCGTGTAGTGCACGTCCACGTCATAACATTCGAGAGACTTCGATTTTCAAAACGCCCACGTACTTCCGATTTGTGTTTTAATTTTCGACACGCCATCGTTCATTGTCTTGCAATAAATAAAAAAATACGAATCTGCATTAGATGAATTTGCGGAAGCGACCTTCCATTTTCGATGAGATTAATAAAAACCTCGTGCGAAGATATTATTAATGTTCAAAGTATGTGTAAAACGATAAATATTCAAACGTTTTATCTTATCTAATACACTTGACAATGTTAATACGATTGCATGAAATAATACGTAAGACATGTCAATTTTTTTTTTACATATGGGCGTATCCAAGATGGACGAAAAAAGAAAGCACGTGGTTTATAATTAATGTCATATTTTAAAATAAATAAAAAGTCTAATTATAAAATAGACGACTAAACAATTTAAATGTACAATAATTTATTGCAGATCGTTTATAATACAAAAGCCACGTTTTCATATATGCGAACATAAGCATCTCGGCGACGCCCATAAATGCAAGTCACTCGGATTTTCATAACGATAATATTAGCGCTTTTCAAGGAGCGACTTTACGACGTCATATTTCAGCGCCGCCAACATAAGTGCACATCCTTTTTCATAACTCCCCGTGGACTACGCCCCGACAATTGGCGAGCGTGTCTCCTCCGGTTTCGGCGGAGTTCGTCTCGAGGACGTCACGATATGCTTCGGCGGCGCATCGCTTTCTGGAAAAACGGTGTGTTTGTTGGATGGAAGAGAATGCGCCGCGAAAGCATATAGGGTTGCTTGGCGCAATTGAGAGACGTTGCAAAGTTTTGCGATTATTTGTATAAGTAAATATTGTATAGAGTGCAAAAAATTTTTACATGTATGGTGACGATACCAGGGGTTGACCGTTTGTAGTTGAGCAAAAATCAAGGTTTTTGAAGAAGATAATCTTTCGGAAAGGGTGATATAGATTAGTTGTTTATTACATCACCCTTTCCGAATGATTATCATAATTAAAAACCCTAATTTTTCAAGCTTTTTATTATGTTTTTTCTGAAAAGTTGTCAATCACAGGTCCATGGTCGACCACTGGTCGTTATCTTATATTGATAGTGTTTAATGTTTATTAAGATTGACAGTTTCGTCATTATCTTCGGTTATTTGATGGCGATTAAAATATTAGTTAATTAGATTAGGTCAGATTGAACTAGTTTTTATATTTTCATCGAAAAAATGTAACGTTCGTTCACGAAAAGGCCGGGTTAGTCGTGTGACGCAGTTAGCGAATCCGAATCTGTCGTCGCGAACTCGCTTCCTACATTCGAACTATTATTAAAACATCCAAAAGTACAAAAACCACGCTTTTCCAAACAAAAAAATCACCATCGAACCCGTCCAAACGCAACATCCACTCAACACAACGTTCGAAACAAACCGAAACGATCGCAACAACCCAACCTTGCAACTCTGCACCCTATCCGAGCGCCGGTTGGCAGGCCTGCCCGAAACCATATCACCGGCGAACTCTTTCAAACGCAACACTCGAACCGGAACAGCGCAACTCGCCGAAAGCGCGCACCGTTCGCGCCCGGCTCGCGGCGGTTGGCAGCAGTGGGCGCCTTGCGCGCGCCACGCCCCCCGTTCGAAAGTTGGCTCCTCACCTGTGTGCGTCCTGAGATGAGCCTTCAGGTGCGAGCTCTTGCCGTAGAGCTTGTCGCAGCCGGAGTAGAGACAGCGGTGAGTCTTGTGCGGGGGGGCCCTGTCCGAGTTGCGGGGCGCCAGGGCGGCGCAGGGCACGGCGGGGCCTGCGCCCCCGCGCCCTACCGCCGCCGCCTGTCGCGGTCTCCGGGCGCGCGCCCCGGCCTAGCCCGCGCCCCTGTCCCGCTGCTCCTCCAGCTCGGCCAGCAGCCGCGCCACGTTCAGCTGGCCCCGCCCCGCCCCGCCGACATGGCGAGCAGGCAGTGCGCCGCGAAACGCATCTCCTGGTCCATGGCCGCGCCGCCGCCCTCCGCGCCCACCATTCAGCCCCGGCGCTCGGCGCCCATCCTGAGCTCAGCTGGCGACGTCGCCGAGCCGACACCCGACCGCACGTCACATAATAAAACACTGGCGCGCGGGTTCCGGTTCCGGTCGCAGATTCAAAAAAGTGAAACATCGCCCGCGAAAACGTGAACGGCGAGGGAGCGGCACGCACGAGCGGCGCGGCCGAGCGCGGCAAACACTGAAGTTTGGACGTGCGTTTGAACGGCGCGCGTGCGCGTCGGGGGCGACGCCAGCACCGCCGCCGCGGCTGAAAACGGCGGCCTTCGGCGCGATCATAACATAACCGTAAACTTGGGTTTGATTTTTTTATTTTATTTTCAGCAGGGACGGCTCGTGAAAATTTGTAATTTGCTGCAACAATGAAATTGAAAATAGTACCAGTGGCGTAGCGTGGGGGGGGGGGGGGCAGGGGGGGGCCATGGCCCCGGGCGGCATGTGTGTAGGGGGCGGCAATGCACTTTTCAGTAAGGTACAGAAAATTGACCGAAAATATTTAGTCCGCGGATAAAAATCATTTTGAAGTCAAGCATTCGTCCCAAAGGGTTCGTGTGAATATAAAAGGCAGGTGGATCGACTGTGTACTATATAGGTTAGATTGGTTTTAATTGAATTAACAATAGTAAAGACAGTGGCGGGTTTAAGCGGCCGCTTAGGGCCTCCGATATTAGCGAGTTAAAATTGGGCCCCGGATTCTTAAGCCATTTCTCACCATTTTTTTTTTTCCATTTTAGATGTCTTATGGTACGTCAATGAAAAATTGAAAAAATTTCGCCCTGCGGCACTTATTTGAATGTAAGAAAATTAATTAAATTTTTTCATAAGTAATTTTTAAAATTCACAAAAACCTATATTATTTGTTTTTATTTTGTTCGATTTAATAGTGACAAGTATTCTTACAATGAGAAAATTTAGTAATTATAATTAGACAGTAGGCTGCAGTAGTAGACCCCGGGCTATACACCACTATTATAGATCTTTCATGAAGAAATGAAAAAAAATTTCGCCTGTGGCGCAATGAATTGTTTTATCAAAGTTTATTTTTCATTTTAATGCTTTCGAATAATACTTTGGATTTCTTAGATATTTTAAACCATAAGGGCGAACTATCATTTTGCCAAATTTCATCAAATTCGATGACATACATGTCGTGCGTTCCCCTTCTGAGTCACAAATTTTTTTGCTTAATTGTGAAAATATAAGGGGGGGGCAGCAAATTTAGAGCTGGCCCCGGGCGGCAGAAATCCACGCTACGCCACTGAATAGTACACATGTTTTCATGTAAATAAAAAGCTTGAAAAATACGAAAACGTCATCATCAAAACATACAAGAATCAAAATATGTATTGCATTTATACACCTATACAAGAAGAATATAATAATTTAAAAAAATAACTTTATACGGGGAGGACTGCAGCCCCGCAGCCCATTAGGACGAGCCGCCGCTGATTTTGAGGGATTGCGTTTTTGAGGGTTTTGCGATTTTGTGTTTTTGTGTTTGTGTGAGGGAAATGTGGGATATTGGCGATTGGGAGTTTTCGGTGTTTGTGTGAGTTGAAGTTTTTAAGGTGATAATGCGATGTTTTTCGAGCATTGTTTCGCATCCGATACCAATTTGTATCGGAGTTGGCGCAAGTGGTGCAACGGATTTTTACTAGGAACCGAAGTAAGGAAATTTGTAGTATGTACTCCGATTTTAAGTTTAAAATTGAAAAATTTATTTTATTTATTTCTACCATGTTACCTTTCATTTGAAAATTATTAGTGAGCAAGTGCGAGATTTTTGATTTTTTCTCAAAAATCGAAAAAATAACAATAACTCGAAAACTATAATACTTTGGATTAAGGTATATTTACTTTAAAATATTCCAAATTACATGATCTATCTCCCCTTTAAGACTTTGCACAGGTCCACCTAACACCTGTATATTAACCAGTTCATCGAGGCGCTCTATCGGTGGGCGCTCAAGGTAGGTTCTCGGAATCACCATGCGCCCACCCGTGGGCGCTTCATTCCTACAGCTCAAATAAAACGAAATTAATTTCGATTTCTTTACAAACATATTTATTATTATGTTTCGAAAATAATTCAATCCAAAAAGATTCATAATTTTTTACCAATTCGGGGTAAATTCAAACAAGAGTCATCAGGTTGTCCCTAAAAAAATTTTCAGTTCCGCTCTGTCCAACGACTCGCTTAAAAATATATCATAGGCAAAGTATATTAATTTCGTTATGTATTCGAAATTTTTTAACATTTCAATTCAAAATGTAATATATTTTTAATTATTGAACATTTGACTATTGACTGGCAACTCAAAAAAAAAATTTTTTTTTTTGTTGCGAAAATTGGATTCAAATAGGTTTCGACTCGCCAATTAGGCAAGTGAAGAATATTAAAATCACTAGTAAAATAGTTGTTCTTTTTTTAACCTTTTTATTTCAAATTGAAAACACGCAAAATGTGAATGTGCGGCGATAAAGTGGTCTAATTCAACCTTTTTATTAGCTTGTTTTTAAATCAGATTGTATTGATTTTTATCATTATTCCCGTAGTGATATATGTAATTATATTATTTGTGTATTTTTATATTTTATATTAAATATTTATTAAATTTAATTTAATTAATTAATTTTATAGGGGCATGGAGCGGAGCACGAGACGGAGCTGAAGCAAGTACATATTATACTTTGATACCGGAGCGGAGCATTTCGAAAAAGTGATCGCCCCAAAACCCTGTTTTTTTACGATAAATATTCATAATGAATATCGTTAAAAATTGAAATAATTTTAATATGGAAATTATTATTTTTTAATTTACATATAAAATATGTAAATACGATATTATAATCTTTTATTTCTCTAATTATACACGAAAATTAAAAATTATTATGATCAGAACAAAAACCACAAAGATTCTGCAAGTTATTAACAATTTCAGCTTATATACGAAAAATCCAACAACCGCTCTCCGTGCATGAAAAATATGACTGAAATATTCTATTTCACCCCTCATCGGAATGCGATTTTCCTACCGGCGAATGCCTACAGGTAAAAAATTTCTGGCTAATTTCGTTACCGAGGCATGTAGAGAATTTTACTCGGTTCGTTTATGCGACGCTCGAGCACGAAAAATGATGAATGAAATTAATACGCCTTTTTTCGTATCAGAAAAATGTTATATCATCGCTTTTATCGCAAACCAATAAACCGAATATTACCGTAATGAGTTTATCTAATCGTTATTGGATCGTTTGTTGCGTGATTTATTCCATGCAAAATTGAAGATTGTATTCGTTTGGTTTGTGACTGATTCACATTTTTGGTTAGAAAATTGAATTTGTTGTTTGTAATATGCAAGGGAAAACTCTGTTCCGCCTAAAATTTAAAATCAATTACAAATTCAACTTAATTATATCGAGATTGTGAACAAATTCTTTGAACGTCATGTACATGTCATATACATATTATATATCAAACTAATACATACATTATTTCAAATGGAAAACAACAGTATATTTATATCGCATACATATAAAAAGCGGTGTTTTCCCCTCCCCCCCCTTATGAAAAATCCTGACCACGATCGTAATAATATATCAAAATTATCAGAAATCATTATAAACGATTAGTACTCACTGATAAGTATTATTACCGTAATTTTCATTTGCCGGTAATCCGATAATTTTTTTTACAAATTACCGATAAATTAAATTTTGTATAAAAACCAGATAAAGGGACGAAAAACCAAACAAAAACCGTAAACTTACACAAACTTTTTTTTTCAAAAATATTTAAAACACAATTTTTATTTTTTTATTTTGTAAATTACCGAACTATTATTTCTATCATTTACCGGCAATGACCTAAATGGTCATACTACTTCAGTATGTATAATATATGATCAGTTATTGAATTAAATGGACAGTATCTCATGCAAAACGATCTGATTTTAAATTAAATGAAATCAGCAATTTTATTTTGCAATTTTTTGTTTGTAACAACATTTTTTTCATTGATATTGATTCATTTACATTTTTTTAACCTTTCAATCATCGTTTGTTGTTTTTGACTGATAATTTTTATGAACATTCATGTACTTACAATTAGTTACTGACCGAACAATTAGTCGTCCAAAATCGGGTCTATTTATTTGGTTGATTATCGTCGCCGTTGTATAGTAACCGAAGATCGCGACGAAATTTTAATTAACGTTTAAAGCAAAAAGTAATGGCTTCATTTGTGTGAAGAATCACCCGACCCACAAATTACTCTAATTTAATTATGTTTTGGATCGTCCGCTCGTTTTTTTTTATTGCTTTCGTTAACTGTTGTGGCGTTATTAACATTTTAACGGTTGTGTCGCGTCGTTACGTGTATTAAAAAAATATTATCGGCGCATAATTTCGGTCGGTAACATATTCGAATTAATATGCCGCATTGCAGTCGTCGATGCTGCAAATTTGATTTTGCTGAAAGGTGAAAAATGACTGCCATTCAAATGCCGACATTTTAAATTTTTCAACGGAACAAAACGCAAGCGATTTCATACGACGACGTATTAATTTATTCCGCGTACAATAAAAGTCATAACGAGCGTTTATAAATAATTAATACGTGATATTTGTTCGGGTAACAATCATACTAAATCTATTCTTATTTAAATCAATATTTAATTAGTGAAATAGTAGACTTTCAAAAAAGAACATCTTATTTTTAGATGACATCCTAAATTTGTAATGTTCCATCATTTTTATTTTAAATGTTATTAATAGTCAATGAGCTAGCTTTATCAAGAATATCATTCCCAATGATCATAAAAGTTAAGCGATAGGTTATGCAGTCAAAGGATAGATATTATTTAAATTAAACCATTTGATTAAAAAAAAAGACTGAAAAATCATTAATTTTTGATAGTATTCAAAAAATTCTTGTCAGTTACGTTGCATATGATAATTATATACAATCATAATCTCATCAAAGAAGTTTAGCAATATGCGACCAAGATCTATAGATGAATGAGTCAAAATATATTTGGTATATGGATTTGATTACAATATTCAAATCCATTACCTTCTCATAAAAAAATCATCTTAATTTCTAACATTACATAAGAGACCTCTGAACAAACTGAAAAAAATCAAAATAAAAAAAAACTCATCAATTCGCAACGCACACTCACCATTTCATATTTTCATACCGAACGAATCAATTTCGTTCAAAATTTTAATGGAAGTTTGGCAAGTGACCCGTTCGACGAGTGGTTAAATTATTCATACACTTGTTTTGTACCGCAGCTTTTAAACCGCTAGTCGAATGAGGGTCTCTGAAATGTCTAAGCTTTTACGCTTTTCGTCAAGTGGCAACCGTTTTGTTCGCAGAGACGTGGTACGTGCATTATTATGTGCTGTAACACCAGCGGCTCTCAACATTTTCCTATGTAAAAAACCCTTTTTTCATAAACGATATTTTGAATTTTCGCTATGTTTTCTAGTGCATATTTCGTTTCGTATAATTATATTTCTTCTTTTTTCCCAACTGTTTTTTATTGTAATGCTTTCTAAATTAATTTAAAGCGATTTATCCATTGTGTTATCGTTTTAATGCTACTGTATAATTAAAATTTGAAGAGCAATCATGAAAACGTTTACGAGAATAACAAACACCCTCATATATCCAAAATCGAGGTATGAATTTGAAGTGGTACATTTCGAATTCAATATATGTATCTCTTATATTAGAATAATAATGAAAATAAAATTGTTATTCAATTGTATACTGCATAGGTTACATTGTAAATGAATAGATAATGTTGAGGTATTATAATTGCAAACAAAGCAATTTGCATAGAAATAAGCATATCTTTAAAAAAACGTATTTGTACTTAATTATGCACAATTTTGCTTATTTTAAACATTTCTATATCAGAGAATATATATTATTTCATTTATCGACATTGACATGACATTCGAAAATAAAAAATACAGTATAGGTATATTGTATTATCAACGTATTACAATTAATCTGTTAATTAACACCGATTCTTGATACATAAATCAAAATAATATTTCATACTTATAGTATATATAGAATAAAAAAGTAAACTGAAACATAAAACAGTTTTGTAATTAAAGATAAGCCGAGTTTTTTTATTATTCATCGATATCGATGTACTAATCCACACAATTTTTATACGAAAAAAAACTTCAGTTAATGGAATAAGTTTTTCTCAGAATTGATAATTTAGAAAAAGAAATATAACTCATAATTTATATAACTTTTAGATCAGAATAATTGAAATTAAACAAAAAATTTCATAACATGTATAAAATTTGTAATTTGTTCCGCGTTCTACTAACAGTCTGTTAAATTTCTATTTATATTTGTCGCTTTGAACGATTTTTCGAAAGTCGCTATATTGTACTGTTATTATTAAAATTGAGAAATAATATAAATTAAATTTAAACAAATTCTTTTAAACATTAGACACATTTTAATTATTTTGTCAACAGTTGGAATTAAATTTAAACAAGCTAATAAAAATCTTGAAAAATATGCATTAATGCAATATAAAAAATATTAAAAACATACAACATTGTAACATTTTCATAAATTTCAGCAACAATAAAAAATAAAAAATTAGAAAAACGGGAAAACTCCATTACCTAAAAAACGTGATCTACCTAAAATGAACGATTGTTGGTAAGCCGCAAAAACTATCGGCTTCCATTAAAAACGACACAGATTGTTAAAGATAAAAACAGGTATTAATGTAAAAGCGTGTTTTACGAAAAAAAAAAAAACACAGGCCAACCTTTGGATATTTAAGTTCCGTAATCGACCAACGATACGAATTTCGCGAATACCTGATACTAGTTCTAGTGCGAACATCGTGCTGTTAACACGTATTCGTGACAAAAATTTTGAATCAACACAAACTTTCGTTATTTTGAACTCGAATAAATTTCAAATCGATAAATTCATTGCGAGCGAACAATCTGAACTGTGATTACGAAATTTTGTGCTTTCATTAACTGTCGTTCTTGATATGTAATTGGATAAAATGGTGCACAGAATTAGCACTTTCGTTTGTCTATTGACTGTCAGTTGTGTGAATTCAGCAAGATTTAATTTTTCCTCGATGCAACAATTCATCGGCATTGGAGCCGAAGCTGCCAAAGCGATAGGCATTTCTAAAGAACCTTGTGAACCTATAGAAGAAAGTGCCCTTGCGAAAATTCTAGGCGCGGCTTACAATCCGAGATACATGAGCGTCAAACTACCTGATAAGTCTGAAAATTCCGATGATCCTAGTGGCGGGAAGAGGAAAAGTTCCGGGTTCAGACCATTCTCAGTAGACGAAGACTATGAACGTGAACTAGACGAAGAAACACCAGCTTGGCAGACGGATCATTTCACCGCAGACATCTTCACGAATAAAAGAAAAAGAGATTTACTTGAACACGAAAGGAAGGAACGCTCCGCGAAACAATCGACGCCATGGGAATGTGAATCGAATGTGAAATGGATAGATTTGGGCAGAGATTACTTCCCGAGGTATTTAAGGAATATCGAATGCGGCAATCACGATTGCTGGTATGGGAGATATATGTGTAAGCCGAAATCTTTCACGGTGAAAATTTTGCGAAGAAAACATGGCAAATGTGTATATAACCATAGGAAGGAGAGTGTTTTCGATTTGCCGAAGGAGCTGAGGCAGCTTTGGGTGTGGGAGGAGCGAGCTGTCAATTTTTGTTGTGAATGTGCACCTTGAGGTTGTTTTGTATACAATTCGATATTTTTCAAAAGATGAAGTGTGCTGTATTCCGTATTGTGGACCAATCCAGCTGGATGTTTACATGTAAATATTATATGATTTTTATATATGTCTAGTCATAGTGTAGTTCTTTTTAGATATTTATTCAATCGATTTGAAATTGTATATACTGACTTTTTTGTATTGCATGTTTTATGCGATTGTGTTTTCGATGTACATAAATGGATTTCAATATAAAATATCGATTGTCATCATAAGTTTTTTCATTAATGTTGATTTGTGTTTGAATATAGGAAACACATTTTAATTATCATAATTTATTACAATATTCTTCTAAAACATATAAATGATTTGCTTGCGTACATCCATATTGCTTTCAAACATATGATACATTCAAAATAATTTAATCAAACAAATTCTAATGCTAATCAATTGTGTTAAACACTTAATTAAAATTTTCTACTTCTTTCAATACAAAATTATTATGGAAAATAGTTGTATTTTGATCGATTGTTGAATTAGTTACAATAACATTAAAAGCCACATAAAACTATACACTGATTTAAATAATCTTAAAGTGGTTTTACTCCTATCAATTGAACTCATCAGGGCAAATATGTATCTTTACATATAAAAAATAAAATATACCAAGAATTCTTACTTTAAAAAAACCACAATGAAGAAAAATATAAATATCAAGTATGTATGTATAAAGTTATAATTTTTCAAAAAAATTGTTAATTATGAATAATACAGTAGACTCTCACATTATTATGACTGTTTTTATAATTGTTTGATCTGTAAAAATCAATGAATATCAATAAAAAATGAAAAATCCAAATAGTTTCTCATTTAAATTATAATATGTTTATTGAAACTAGTTAAATAGTTAAATTGAGAACAAATAAATAAGATTCACTCAGATAATTATATTATAGTTGCCGCATGATTTCTAGAAATAATCTTAAACTACTTCCCAATTCAACAATGAAGTGTATTCAGTTAAAATTAAAATTCTAAATATTAATGTAATGTTAGGACATAAACATGTAATTAGAATATACAGTATTTTTGAAATAATCGAATTCTTTGCTCTAAATTATATACAATTCAAATAAATGTAAGCAGAAATTATATCATTATTTATCACTAAAAAATTGTTTCATATGTAAGAAATGATTCCCAGGAATTACAATTCGTAATGAAATATTTTACCTTCAGTTAAAATAAAATTATTTAGCAGTTTTAACAATCAAAATGGCACTAGAATGTTTATCTTATTTTTATGAGTTACAATAAATTTATTAAATAAAATCATCCCTGAAAAATTCAGGTATCACAAAATATAACAAGTTTAAAAAAATAAAATATATATACACATAGTTAATTTCTTTCTTTCTGTACTTTTTAGATTAATCTAAATTCAAATTGTGTATTCAAGTTTTCAACTACAAAAATTACACAAATCGCTTGTATATATAAATTATTTTACAATTTTGAAAATTAGAACAATATCAAGAATATCGAAATAGACTAGCAAATACTAGATTTGATTAATTAATAGCCATGAATTAATCAGAAGCAACTAATTTTAATTTATAAAATGCTATGATTTAAAATTATTCAGTGAATTATAAATAAAGTCGAAAAAAAAACATTTTAATACGGCAGTTGTATTTTTTATTCACAAGAAAATATTAATACTTAATTTTTTGACCATCATAACAATTTTTATTAGATCAACTATCATTTGCAAAAAATCCTAAGCTTCGTTTCATTTTCTATGATGGTAAGTCAGTTACTTCTAAACTTATAAACAGTTTTAATGGTTTTTCATACGTTTCATTAGTTTGATATGCTTTAGGAATTCTTCCCTCAATTTCTAACTGGAATGTCTCAGGTGATTTCAACCGTTTTTTGAAATGAAGTGACCAGACTCCATGTTTCTTGACTAAACCTAACTGTTTTGCATTGTTTCCTTTAGTGATTCTGTACACAATATCTGTATTCTGTAAAATAAAAGTTTTATTTCGAACATTATCCAATTTAACAGAAAAAAAACAATAATAGAATTTTTTTTTAAATACCTTCACAGATGGCCGAATTTTGATAATTTCACTGCGGTGTTTTGTTTGTGATAAATCAACCTTTACAACAACGTGTTCAGAATCAACATTACGTGGCTTCTTTCTCCTATTTTTCTTGCCATTCTTTTTTCCATCGTCAACTATGATTTGAAATTTTAAAACAAATTAAAACTCTTATATTTTTATTGTGTAAAACAAAATTTAAATACCTTTCTTTTCGTTATCTTTATCAGATTTTGATTTTGATGGATCTTGAACTTTGTCACTAGCCAACTTTCTTCTTTTTCTTAATGCTTTTCTTATAAATGGAGGATACTTGCTGCTTTTATTTGTATTTAAGTTTTCGTCATCTAATACTGCTGGAATTTCTGCTCCCACGTCAATTGCTAGGGTTTCGTTTTTGTTGTGTTTTGAAGCCCGTCGGTGTCTACCACTTACCTATTTTGTTTATATGAAACTTATAAATAAAATATTTCACTCATACAAAAACATTTATATCAATTTTACATACTTTGCATGAGAAGCACCCTTCAGTTGATATTATCTTTTGATCTCCTCGGCGATTACTGTATTCATCTTGAATAGGGTATATCGGAGCATTTCCAATATCATCACCTCCATATCCACCATCTATGGTTGCAAGACAATGACCTTGACCTTAAACATAAAGTATAAATATATTAAAAAACTTCAGTTTTATTTTTACAAATTCACAAAATAATTCATTTTCACGTTTTATTATCATGCAAATAATAAATTATTGATACGAAACATACCCACAACTTGATACCCTTGAGGACATCCACATGTAAATCCACCAATTCCAACAGTCGTACAATCAAAGAAACACGGATTTCCTACACATCCAGCACTTGACTGCATGAAAAATTTTCAAATATTAAAGGTTTCCATCTTAAAATCAGTATGTATGTTTTTTGAAATTTTATTACTACCTGTAAACAGACTCGGTGTAAACTGTCAAATTGGTATCCATCAGGACAACCGCAGCGATAAGAGCCTTGCACATTGAAACAACGGCCCATTCCATTGCAAGGATTCGACATGCATTCATTGTTATCAATACATTTTTTCAATGAAGGATGCATCACATATCCTAAGGGTAAAATAAATACATGTAGAATTTTTGTGTGAGATAATCAATATTCTATTGAATATAAAATTACCATCAGGACATCCACAACGGTATCCTCCAATAAGGTTTTGGCAACTTTCATCACATTTTGTATCATCCAAACATTCATCTCGGTCAGTACAATAAGTTCCTAAATTTCAAAGATTTTGATTACATTATTTTTCGATAAATAAGTTAACATCAAATGAATTATAAATACCAGTAGAATCCAATTTATATCCTCTCGGACATACACATTTGAAACTTCCCAAAGTATTAATACAAGTACCTGGAGTTGGACAGACTCCAATATCCGAAGAACATTCATTAATATCTACATAAAATTATGAAATTTTAAATTGGTCCAAAAAACCAGTATGACATTAGTTATTTTTAGTAGATAATTACCAATACAAGCATCCCCATGTTTTTTGTACCCTTCTTTACAACCACATTCATATGAGCCTTCAGTATTGATACATTCTTGATGACATGTGTGGGTATTTAACAAACACTCGTTAATATCAGTGCAAGACACTCCATCTATAAGATTTTATTTTATTTTTTATAAATATTATTTTTCATCATATTTATAAGGATATGCAATTCTTACCAAGATTGAGAGAGAAGCCAGGTGGACATGAACAGATGAAAGAACCCTCAGTATTTTTACAAGAATATTTGCATGGTGATGGATGCAATGCACATTCATTAATATCTCGACAGCGTATTCCACTAGAGTCTACTTTGAAACCTTTATTACAAGCACAACGATAAGATGCAATTGTATTGATGCATCTTCCATTAACGCATAGATCGGGTATCACCAAACATTCATCAATATCTGTAAACAAAATTGCAGTTGGAAAGATATGCAAAATAAGATTTATAAGTTATATATTATAATTACTTACCTCCACCATCTATAGTAAGACCCGGAGATAAACACATTTGTCTGTGTTGTTGAGAATCTGGCGGAGGACAACGCTCACATCGGGGACCCCATGCCTCTCCAGTAGAACAGCAACAAGATGCTTTGGTAGTTGTCTGCATTGAAGTTGAAGGTGGTTTCACACAACGACCAGATGAGAGATGTCGGAAGCATATTCCTAATCTTTTATCTATAATCAAAATAAAGAAATATGTAAGTATACCGTACACACAATAATAATTATTAAAAAATTTACAATTAAATAATAACACTAACCTATACAAGATTTTCTATCGAAACTTGGTTCATAACCTGGATTACATTTGCAAGTGTAGCTTCCTTCAGTATTCACACAAATTCCTTCTTGACATAAATCTGTATCAAGAAGACACTCGTTAACATCTTGGCATTCGTCGGTCATTCCAACCTAAAATTAAGCAGATTTTAAAAGTTTATTATATAAAATTGAAATCTATCATTCAAAATCACTTCCTATCAAACCTGTGTGAATCCATCTGGACATATACACATAAAGGATCCCACAAGATTTTTGCACATATATTTACAATTATTTGCAGGAGTTTGGCATTCATTTACATCTGAAAAAAAATAAACCGAAATTATAGTAAATAGGTAACTGTAAAAAAAAACAACAACATATACTTGTACATGAAAATATTTATCACACCTTGACAATGGATACCATCGGGAGCTAGAGCATACCCATAAGGACATGTGCATCTAAAAGATCCTTGTACATTATGACAACGGAAAGCACAATGATTACCTAATTCCTTGCATTCATCAATATCTTCGCATGTCTGGAGAGTAATGGAATATTTGAATATAGTTTCAAAACATAAAATATTTACGTACAGTAAAAAATTTAAATAAAAATACTTGTAATGGTCCCGGTGCATAACCAGTATTACACTGACATTCAAAACTTCCTTCAATATTACTACATGTGCCATTTCCACATACATTTCTGTTCGATATGCATTCATTGTCATCAATGCAATTCACACCTTGAATAGAACATAACCATTTTATGAAAAAGATGTTTATTTTTCTACATATAAAAACTATTAAATCCTACAATTTAAAATTTTGCACAAATATAAATTAAAAACAAAAAAAGGTAACCTGAGCCATCAAGAATATATCCCGGTGGACATTCACAACGGTATGACCCATCTGTGTTCACACAAGTTCCTCCTCCTTTACATATATCAGGATTAATAGTGCATTCATTTATGTCTTCTCCTTTTTCTCCATGACCAATTCCACCAGGACAAAGTTTCTCAAATTCCTCTTAAAATATTTAAATTAAAATAATGAAATATCTCAGGCATACTTATAATATGTTCCATAACTAAAAACCTTTTATACATACTAGATCCTTCTCTTGGGCATTGCTGACAATATCGACCCCAAGCAGCGCCATTTGAACAACAACATTCTCTAGCAGTGAGGATTTTCATTCTAGGATTTATACATTTTCTCCTAAAAATAAGTACAATAAAATACAAAATTGTAAGTAAGTATAGTTCAAACTCATAATATTTGGTTTGATTGTACAAACCTGTCTATGTCATCATAACAGTATTCTCTTCTTTGATCTATACAATTCATACCATCGCGACTGTTAATCCAACCTTCTGGACAAGTACAATAAAACGCTCCATTGGTATTAGTGCACGTACCATCTTCACAAATGTTATTTAATTCAAAACATTCATCAATATCTTCACATTGTCGTTTATTAACATTCAAACGGTATCCAATAGGACATATACACCTAAAACTTCCAGCTGAATTTTCACATTTTCCAGGAGATGGACACAGTCCTGGCATCTATAATATAAATTATTTTCAATTTAAGATTTTCTACATTTTTAAAATATGATATACTTAATCAATTTTAGACTCACTTCTTGGCACTCATTGATATCTCTACAATGTTGTTTATCTTCAGTAAGAACAAAACCATCAGCACATTCACAATTGAATCCACCGACAGTATTGCGACATCTTCCATTTCGACACAAGAAAGGCATTACGCGGCACTCATCAACATCTAAAATATATAAATGTTATTGAAAATGTTTATTCGTCAAATAAAAAAAACCTCATTTTTCAATCTACTGACCTATACAATCATTGTTCGGGCTTAATTTGAACCCATCGTGACAATGACATTTGAAATTGCCAGGAATATTCACACAAGTACCATTTTTGCAAACATTTTGATGCCTCTGACATTCATCAATATCGAGACAATTGTCTTTTTGAGGAGTTAAAGCATATCCAGACTTACAGATACATTGGAACGATCCCTGAAGATTTCTACATTCACCATTGGAACATACACCTTGACCGTCAATACATTCATCTATATCCGTACAGTCTCTCAAGCTTCAAAAATATTACAAAATATATTTTTTGAAAATCGCAATATGAAATTCCAAATAATACAATGACAATTACCCCGAGCCAAGTTTGTAGCCCTCTGGACATCGGCAATCAAAATATCCTGGTAAATTCACACATTGTGCATTTCCTTGACAAGGATTTGGTATTCGCAAACATTCATTTTCATCGCGACACTGATGTGATTCAATATCATAAATATAACTAAAATATATCATATTGTTATTAAAAATAATAAAAAGCTTGAATGACTAATTTCAAAAATATTGATTTTATTAATATTATATTACCCTCGATTGCAATGACATTCAAAACTGCCAGGAGTATCAACACAAGTACCATGTTTACACATAGAACCCATAAGAGTACATTCATCTATATCTTCAGTTATTTTTGTCATTGGATTTACAATTTGTCCTGGTTTATTTCCGCAGAGCATTGTGTAATCCTCTAAAATATGACATAATATAATATAGGTTTATTAGTATATCTATCAATTTGTAATGAATAGAGATAAAATTTTTACCTGATTCAGGTGTTGGACAAGGTGAACAAGGAGATCCCCATGCTTTGCCCATTGTACAGCAACACAACATTTTTGTAAGATCACTAGACATTGGATTTGAGCATCCACTATAATCATAACTTAAATAACAATTTTCTTTTCTAATATCGATACATTCCTCTATAAAAAAAATCATATATCATTATAAGTTAGTTCCAAATAATTAAACATACACACAAAATGTCACATACTTCCACTAGGTAATGCCATATACCCTTCCGGGCAAAGGCATACATATTTTCCATCTTCATTGTGGCAGACACCTGAACCACATAATTGTGGATTTTCTTCACATTCATTAATATCGATACACTGAATACCAGAACTATCCAATCTATATCCGTCATAACAAGAACACATGAATGATCCAAAAGTGTTTGTACAGTACCCATTAATACAAATGTTAGAATGCTCTTCACATTCATTGATATCTTCAAGCATAACCTGTGGTAATATGTATTTATATAAATCAAACAACCTTAATTATCATATCATATTGTTACATAATAACGAATAAAATGATTAAATATACCGTATTTATATTTGGCTTGTAACCCGGACCTCCAGGGCACAACTGTAAATATTCATCCGAATTGGGAGGAGGACACTCCAAGCAACGAGGACCCCATGCTTTTCCAACAGAACAGCAACAAGCAGCTCTAGTTACATCATCTGACAAAGTCTGGGAACAACGGTTGCGACCAACATTTCTATCAAATTTAAAGTCTCCATAACATCTCGAAGTTCTTCGGTCTAAAATAATTCAGAATTTGAAAATTGTAGGTATTAGTTAAGTTAAAATAAATTTGATTTATCCCTACCGACGCAAGCATTTCCCTCAGCTACAAGTTCATAATCTATGGGACATTCACACTTATATGAACCTTGAGTATTCACACAAGTACCATACAGACATGATTGTGGACTTAAACACTCGTCTATATCAGTACAATTTCCACTTACAATATCGGCTCCAATTTCTAGAATTAAAAAAATTTTATCAACCAAATAAAAAATTTTCTGTATTTATTTTTACAAAAAATCATACCATCTAATTTGTAGCCATCGTCGCAGTGACATTTAAACATTCCGAATATATTTTCACATCTACCATAAACACACAAATAATTAAATAATTGACACTCGTTGATATCTGAAAATTAAACATATTTATTATCAACACGCTGTAAAGTGAATATGAAATTAACTAAAAAATGCAATACCCACCAACACATGATTGTCTATTTGTTTCATCAGGATGCATGAATCCCATTTCACACTCACAACTAAATCCACCAGCTTCATTGATACAATGACCATTATCACACAAATTTGGATCATTCAAACATTCATCAATATCATGACATGAATAACTGTGATAATATAATTTAAAAAATTAGATTATCTGATTTAATAATAACAAAATATTAATGAAATTTGAAATTACCCATTTCCTTTGAATCCAGTATCACAAACACACTTGAATGAACCATCGTTATTTATGCATTGGGCATTATTGCTACAGCCTCCATTATTTGTTAAACATTCATTTATATCTTGACAATTGACACCATTTCCAGTGAAACCATCTTTGCATCTACATTGGAATAATCCCTAAAATGCCCAAAAAATATTAGTAAACTTATTTACAATACAGAAAAATTATAGTTTGGAAACAATTATAATATTACTGGTGAATTTATACAGTCTGCAAATTCATCACAGTTATGAGTTCCTAAGTAACACTCGTCATCATCTGTACATTCAGGTCCAATTTCAGGTTTTACAGAGTATCCATCTTCACATCTACAAACAAAGCTTCCCACAGAATTGAAACAATCTCCATTTCCGCATATGTCTGGCTTTGTTACACACTCATCGACATCTATAAACCATGAAAAACAATATAACAAAGTACACAATTGCAATATTTACATGAAATGAATATTTAATGAATAATGAATTGTTTTAGGTTTTAGTACCTAAACAAGAAGTGCTGTCGCCATTTGCTAAAAGACCATCACTACATTGACATTTATGGCCGCCGCGTGTATTTATGCATTTCCCGCCACCACAAATTCGAGGATTATCAATACACTCATCAATATCAATGCACGTACGTCCATCCATTTGCAGTGCATATCCAGGTCTAAATTGAAAAATTGTGAATGATAATTTTTGGATTAAATAAAATGTAGTAGAAAATAATCAAAATAGCTTTTTGATAATTTAAAAAAGATGTACCTACAGGCAAGCACAGGAATAGCTTCCAGGAGTATTGATGCATTCGCCATCACAGTTACCATTACTTTCATCACATTCATCGATATCTGTAATTAATTTCCTTATTGAAACATTTTCATACACAACTTTATATTATTTGTTTTATTTTTTTACCTTTACAGTGGGATTTAAAATCTGTTTGTGTATAACCTTCATCACAAACACACTGATATGTTCCCATCATATTTTCACACACACCATTAGAACATATTCCGCTCGTTCTAGAACATTCGTCGATATCTTTGCAAGATTTTTTATCTGGAGCTAATTCGTGTCCTGTAGGACAATCGCACTTGAATGAACCTTGGGTGTTTATGCATCGACCTCCTCGACACAAACCAGGAGTTGATGCACACTCATTAACATCTGAAATAATATTTTTGAGTTTAGCAAAAAATATAAAAAAACAATATGATACATATGGAAAACAAATTTACCCATGCAAACTTTCATCATATCGTTGCTAGTATAACCATCATTACAATCACATTTGAAGCTGCCTTCTGTATTTCGGCATGTCCCATTTCCACAAACTCCGTGAACAATCTCACATTCGTTTATATCTAAAAAGAAAATGCAATTTATTAATTTTCATTTTATATAAGTAATACATGCAAAAAAAATCAAAAAAGTACTAACCAATGCACTTAATTTTATTCTCATCTAGTTCATATCCTTGATTACATTTACAACTGTAACTACCAATAGTGTTTTTACATCTACCATTTTGACAAATTCCTGGAAATTCTGTGCACTCGTTAATATCAACTTTAGTGAAACCTCCTCCTTTTGGACATAGTGCAGTAAATGAAGTTGATCCTGTGAATTTAAAAAATAATGGTATTCAGCTAAAATTATTACAATTTCTAATGCCACAAAATTTATTTTATATATCATTCTTTATAACCTGGTCTTGGACAGGGTTCACATTTGTCTCCACCCCATGCTCTTCCCACTGGTGAACAACAACATATTTCTTTACTGAAAACACCATCAATTGAATTTGTACATTGCCCATGTTTATGGTCAGTGTAACAAGGCTCACGTCTCATATCTCGACACTTAGAACCTGAAAATTTTCGGAAATTTTGTAATTATTTTTTTTGCATTTTTTTTTCATTTGAATTAACTCATTTAAAATTTTACCAGTTGAATCTAAAGTAAGCCCAGGTGGACAAGTACAAGTATAACTTCCTTCTGTATTAATACATACACCTCCACCTCGACAAATTTCACTATTCAGCGAACATTCATTTATATCAGTACATGTTTTACCATCTAACTAAAATGATAAGAAAAAATGTATCATTTTATATGCATGCATATTTATTTAAATACTTTTTTAAAGATATTTACTTTGGCAAATCCTTTCGGGCAATCACAGATAGACAAATCGCATGCTTCACAAGGAGAGCCCCAAGCAAGACCAACAGTGCAACAACATTCTTGACGAAGTACAAGCTTCGGTAAATTCATTTCACATTGGCCATGAACTAGTCTAAGCCAGCAAGTTCCTTTACGATTATCTGTAAGGAAAATAAAAAATACTGTTTTATAAAAATTGAAAAATAATGATTTAGGTTTATATCAGAATTGTTAAAGATTTTACCTAAGCACACTCTGCCTGAATTATCCAGCACAAAACCTGGTTCGCATTCACACTCATATGATCCTTGGGTATTGATACAGTCACCATTTATACAAACTTCTGAACCATCTTCATCTTCACATTCATTTATATCATCGCAGGTTTGTGTTTGTGCATTATGCTGTGTACCTGGTGGACATATACACTGAAAACTTCCTGGTAAATTTCTACATTGTCCACCCAAACATAACTAAAAATATACAAAAAAATTTATTTCACGAAAAAAAAACTATAAAGAAAAAAAAATTAAAAGATCTCACAGAAACTTCCATTTCACATTCATTTATATCGGAGCAAATTTTTCCCGTAGAATCAACGTGATAACCCGGATTACAAATACATCTATGAGTTCCCATCAAATTTTCACAAGCGCCGTTTTTACATATATCAGGATTTTGTGTGCACTCATTGATATCATTACCATTAAATGTCATACCAGGTCCATGAGGACACAAATTTTCAAACTCCATTGTGCCCGGTATCGGACATGGTTGACAATTGGTACCCCAACCCATAGGATGACCTGCTACAATTGTACAGCAACAACAACTAGATTTTGTTACAGCAATAGAAGTGGGATTTAAACATTGGCCATCCTTATATTGTGAATAGCAGAGATCTCTCCTATTATCTGTAAATAAATAACTCAACATCAAGTTACTGCAGTCTTCAATTTATAAAACTTCTTAAGTCAAAGACTTACCGAGGCATGATCTACCATCTGGACCTAGATTAAAACCTGTTATACATTCGCATCGAAAACTTCCTTGCGAATTCGTACATTTACCATTTAGACAGGGATTACTGAGACATTCATCAATGTCAATACAATTTTTGCGATCTGGACCAATTCTATATCCAGAATCACAAACACATTGAAAAGATCCCTCCACATTTACGCACTTTCCGTGGTCACACATTCCTAAAGATAAATTATGATTAATATTTGTATTTTATAGTAAAAATGTAATATTTTGTAAGTTTTACCTGTGCTTAAGCATTCGTTCAAGTCTATGCAATATGCTCCATCTTCGGACATTGTAAATCCTCTATCACAATGGCATTTGTAAGAACCCAATGTATTTTCACACCGGCCATTCAAACAAATTCTCATATTCTCATAACACTCGTCTATGTCAATACATGCTCTTCCAGTAGTACTTAATTTAAATCCATTTTTACACTGACATTTAAATGTTCCATCCATATTTATACACATTCCATTAGCACAAACGCCAGATAACGAACATTCATCTTTATCTGTGCATAATTTGCCATCATTAGACATATCAAATCCTGGCGGACAAGTGCATTTGAAACCGTCTGGTGAATTTATACATTCGCCACCTTGACAATAGCCTTTGGCACACTCATCAACATCAATACATACTGGACGACCATCTATTTCATCAAGCTCTGCTCCTTTATAACATTCGCACTCATATCTGTAAAAAAATAATAGTTCACTATCTCTGAAACAGACAATAGATTTACAAAATATTAACTTACCCATCTTCGATGTCAATACATTTTCCTAAGCCGCAGATGTCTTTTCTAAATAAACATTCGTTGACTTTGTGTACAAAAGGTTCTGGTGTAGGATTGAAAGTGTTAACACCAGGGAACATCGGGTCCCATCCGTTACCATTTCCATCATGCCCATTTCCATGACCATTTCCATGACCATTTCCATGACCATTTCCGTGACCATTTCCATTACCGTTTCCGTTACCATTTCCATGTCTGTGTCCTGTACCACTTTTAGTTATATTTGAACTACTTTGAGTCTTTTTATTCATATGTGAGCTATATGAATTCCACAAACACAGACTCTTAAAATCCGCTAGATAAATATTCAACCAATTATATTTTGCATTGTTTTTAAATTTATTTATTTTCCATTTAAAATTATAAATATTATATTATATTCTACTTACGTTCGCCTGGTTGTGGACATGGATCACAATAATCTCCCCATCCTTGTCCCATATTTTTACCGCAACAACAATCTCTATTTGAAATTTTCATAGGTAAGGCATGAGAACATTCACCGTCAGAAGAACGATGTGTGAAACATGTGCCCAATCTTCCATCTAAATAATAATAATTCAAATCAATAAACCTGATGAAAATTTTACATTAAATATTATTAAATTGAAAACCTACCAACGCAAAACTTTTTATCTGGACTTTGAATGAAATGAGGATTGCAAAGACAATAATAATCTCCATCGGTATTAACGCATTTTCCATTCTATATAAAAGAATACAACATTAATTCAAACAAATTATTATTGTCCGATACAATTAAATTTAATCAAGTTAGTACTTTGCATATATTCTCATCTTCACACTCGTTGCGATCTTCACAATTGTTCGTTTCTATATTTCTCGTCTCTCCTGGTGGGCATTCACAAGAAAATGATCCTATACTATTTATACATTTTCCACCTGAACAAAGTCCTGGAATTGCTGCACATTCATCAATATCTACAAAAAAAAAAAATTAGTTTTTATTTTGTATGTAAACTATATTATATTAATATTTAAAAATGTATACCTAAACATTCTCCAGAGCTCAAATTTCTTAAGAACCCTAACTCACAATCCAAATAATCTGGACATTGTTCACAAGGATGACCCCAAGCTTTTCCAACAGTTGCACAACATAGATTCTTTGTGCAGACAACTCCTTGTAAGGAATTAGTACACAAACTGCCACGAATATCAGTATAGCATGGCCCAGTGCGTCTATCTAACATTTAATATATTTATATTGTATGTATTTTAAGAAAATATTTAAACATCATAAAAATTCTATACACTCACCAATCTCACACCGTTTTCCACTGCGTCCATGGAAGCACACACATCTATCCGGTGCAACACACCGACCTCCATGAAGACAAGGCTCTCTACATATAGCTTTAAATAAAAAAAGCAACTATTATAAAAAATGTCATAATTAAAATCCATTCAAATAATGATGATACTCACGTTCTGTACAAAATTCTCCACTCCAACCAGGTGTACAAGAACATGTCGCATTCATACAAGTACCACCGTTCATGCATATTCTTTTGCAACCACCACGGTTCATATCTGATTCGAAAAGAACATTAAAAATAGATCGAATAAAAAAATAATTAATTTAAATATAATACCAACTTTGGATGTTTATATTCATATTATTTTGATTGCATGATGGACCTTCGATCCCATTATCACATCTGCATAAATTAGGTTGTATACATATACCTGGTCCACCGCAACTTCTAGCACATACGGCTGCAAACCATTAACTTTATTTCAATATTAAATTTAAGCGAATGTTTATTATATTGCGAAAAATGTATTTGTTCAATCGAATGGATTTGAATTCGAAAAATCACTTACGCACTACGCATAATGAAGTATGGGGTTTAGTAGACCATCCGGGGCAGCAATGTGTCCGATTTGTTCTCGTTCGACATACATTTGGTCTGAAACAATAATAAAAAATTGATTTAATACATTTTTTACTAAGTAACAAATATTAGCATTTCAAATATTTGAAACATTTTGCTACCGAGTTTCTTATCAGTTAAATAACTGAAGTCCTCTGTTACTCTCTTATCTCGCTTAATTTATTGTATACTACAATCTAAAGGTATAACACAATGAATTCTTTGATCAAAACAATGAAGATAAAATAACCGTGCGAGCTTTCTATTTAACTTCTGCAGTCTATCGAGATACTGACTTCGATCAAAATAATAAAAAGTAAGTACCAAAAGCGCTCCCGATTCCACTAAATCTCGATTATGAATCTTGAGCTTATCTCATACATTCATCTGTGATAAAATGCGAACGTCACGATTCCGATGTACCTGAAATACCAAAGTGTCACGAAGGTCTTCAGCAAACGGAAGACGGACTTTGTAAAGTACTGACATATTTCAGGGTGGGTCAGTTGACTCGTCGTATCTGACAGGACGAGATGTCGATGTCTTTCTTACGACAATGAGGTAATATTTTGTCGGCAAAGCCAATAAGGCACTGAACATATTCTTTGAATCAAACTTTTTTATTTATCCATACGAAAAATTGAAGAGGGTCACAGATTCAAATGTCAAATGTGAACATAAAAACAAATTTTTATTGCACTCCATTTTTTTCTCAAAAAAAGATTTATTCAACATAAATAAAAGTCATACTCAATAAATGTACATATATACTTAAACTATATATTGATATGAAAAAGTATATTTGCTACCTCTGTTTCGGGTCATATATCGTTCCTGTAACCATTTAGTTAAGCAAATGAAGATGGAACGTCTACGTATGTAATCAATTATTTTTTTACCACGGTAAAAAGTCACTAAACCGAAGCATACATAAGTGTTTTATATGTGAATATAATATGTACAATTGAACTTTTTCAAGACGCTGAAATGACATTTGAATCTAGCGCACCAATTTTTTCAGAGCGGTTGAGTTATCATCGCGTTTTATTCCTTTCAAATGCCAAAATAATGTTAAATATAACCGATGCGCCAAAATGTCAAACGGAAAAAAAACCGCAATAAACTCTACAAGGAATCGGAAACGATATTGCATCGGATTGGACACGATTCCTTTTTGTATAAATAAACGTACGTTATTCAGCCGTTAGTACGTGACGATCGTTCGTTGCGGTTAGTTGAACCGATTCGAATTGGGTCATATGAGAAAAACCGACATAAGGTTGTCCACTATATTTGGGAACGAGATGTGCTCTAATTTTTGGCAGACAAGCTAAAATTGGGTCGATTGTCGCGACGAAAATTAGCGTGAGATCCTTGTGTGAATCTTGTGACATTTATGAATGGAGGAAAAAATTGAATTAATTCAGTCAGAAGTTTTAAAGAAGGAAATCGTTTTTATTTTCGATAATAATCCTAATATATTTTAAAAATATATTTAAGATAATAATACTGGGTATGGAAAATCTTTATATTATTTCGCGTAATCAAATAATAAAGTCATTTATGGAAAAAATAATAAATTCGCAATTTTCGAAGGAAATACTTCTGCTTGTTTTGACTGGTGCGAGTTTAGGTGTTAGCCCAAATTGGGTCTGATTTTCCACGGACAATTTAACGAAGTTGGCGTAAAATTTCATAGTTAAGGTCGATGGACGTCTGCGAGCTTTTTCCTAAACGATTATTGTCCACAATAAAGAAAACACGTGAAAATTGTCGGCAACAATTTTCAAAAAGGTGAGACGCAAAGTGGAGACGTTCCCACAATTCAACTCAGTGCGGAAATATTTCAGATATTTTGAATTGGCTACGAAGGTCTTTCGTTTGAATAACTATCAATTTGCGAAAAGGAGCATTTTTTTCCGCAAATGCTTACGAAGTAGGCAATTTGATCCAATTGTATATTCGAAAAAATAGCATAAAGGACATCGTTTAAGGTATTTCCCAACACCTTGGGGACCAATTGTACGTGTCAATTGTGTATTTTACGTGCCGATTTTTACAGATGAGCTTAACCCAAGATTATCCAATCATCACAATTCGGTAACAAGAATATGATTACAAGCTTTTACGATATGACAGACGCGGCTTGTTACCTAAAATTTATAACGGACAAAATCACGATTCAATAATTAGAAAGTGTTAACACATTTCTTCTTTCTTCTTATATACATAGAATAAGAATGCGTGTGAGGAAATAACGACTCTTTAATTGAAAATTATGTTTTGGGAGTCAATGCGTGTATCTCGAGGAAGCATAAATCAAACATAATTGTTTATGAACCATGAATGTTATAATACAAAGAAAATTGCCAAATGTTTGTTATAATTTCATATAAAATTTTCAGAAATTCGCAGAATGTACTAAATGTAATATACTAAAAACAATTTGAATAGACTCTACTTAAAACGATCATAACAATTACGCAGATTAGTACAAAGAAGCAGCACTCGACGCTAAACACCTAATAAACGTTCAAAGTCCATTAGCGGCAAAAGCACCATGCACAGAAGCTCCCATTAATTCAAATCGTGAACTATGTATACACATTGCGCAACGTCCATAAACTCGGAAAAATCACACTATCGGAAAATTACGATGATGGCAAGCCCTCAAAGAGGCCGATGCAGTTGACGATTGCTCTTAATTGGCCGATGAAGTTGCACAAAAGCCGAATGCATAATGCCGCAAAGACCGCAACGCAACCCAATTACGACGATTCGGTTTCAACTCGAGTGTTTGCCTTTTTTCAATTATATTATGGACGCTGCAATCGACACTGAACTTAGGAGTTAAGTTTGTTGACCGATGGAGGATTGAGTTTCGTTTTTATTGCCGTTTCTGCTCGGGATTGAGTCGCGATGCAAAAGTGCAACGGCTATGTGAAAATATGACGCGTTTGTAGATCAATTACTTTTTATGTGTGTCGTTTGTAGAAGATTTTTTATTATGTTGAAGAACGTTCGTTTTTATGTTTTCACAACAGTTTTAGGATAAAATTTTATATTTTCACTAACGAAGAATTTGTTATAATAAAACTAATGTTCGACTACACTTGGGCATCGTATAATACGGTTATACGGTTCCACAAAAATGTCATGTAATACAAATTCGTGTTATACGAGGTTTGAAGTTTATACAAAATTAGAGTTTTTGTTCCAAAAATATCAAAGTTTTATTGAAAAAGCAATACAGATAATATACATTTACGTATTTAGATAAAATGTATTATAAGTTCTTGAATTAAATTTCTAAATATGTTTCATGCGTAATTTATGCATTATAATCCTACAAATTATGTTTCTTGACGAATTTCGCGTAGTTTTTACGTGTATGCGTTTTGAGGAAGTTATGTTTGACAGTTTTTACAAGTCATTTTCCCATAGATCGTCTGAATTTGCACATGCTAACAATTTGGGTGGCATAAGTTGCTACTGAACATGTAAACCCGAAATTCTTTAAGATATGGTTAAAAATTGATAAATATAACTTCCAAACTACACAAGAAATTCGTAAAAAAAAAAAAAAAATACGTACCAATAACGCACGAATTACGCTTGAAATTCGTTAAGAATCTCAATTTTAACACTTATAATGCATTTTCATTCATGTTAAAATGCAAATTTGTTAACAAATAATGTATGCACCTAAGTAAAGCATTACCTAATTCATTTTTTTTATAAAACCATGTTGTTCAAAAATAGGTCACAATTCATCAACCGTGTTATTTAATTTTTTTAACGAGCGTATTTAATTTTAGACATTTTTCTAAATGAAAATTATCGCATTTCATCAAAGAACACTTTCTTCAAATTAATCAAAATACCACTGTGCGTCAAAAGGAAAAACATCGTAAGAAATTAATTAATCAACGGCACGTACCTAGTACATAATTAAAAGACATTTCGCGCTCTTCGACAATTAAAGGGTTGGCGCGGTTAAATTTATTATTTAGGCCAACTAGTGTATCGTTGCCGCCATCTTCAATGTCGTCCATCAAAACCGCTAATTAAGTATCTCGATAAAAGCGGCACACACAATAAAAGCGTTAAGGTTTCGGATTACTTAAGCGCATAGTTTAGATTCGCCATTCGAACACTCCTCGGCTTATAGAACGAAATCTGTTTCGAATTTCCGAATGGTCAGCAGTAAATCATCGTCAATAGGATTCATCAGAATTTATGGCTTCACATAAAGAGTTTCTAATCTATTTTAATTTACGACGCGGGAAAATTCGACGCTTGCATAATGCACGTCGATGAAAGGACTCTGCAGCGAGTTGCATTTTATCGTCGTGTATAAAGAATTAAATGAAAAAATTCGAACGAGTTCCTTGAACGTGTTAATTTGTATATAAATTTTCTGTCTGGTTGGAAATTTTCTTTTATAGTCGACGGAAAATGTCGTTAGCGTGAATCATCCGTATGAAAGTGATCTCTTGACACGTATATACGAGCTTATTGTTAGTGTTATAGTAGACGATAACAATGTTATTGTTTATATTTTATGATGATAGTAAAAGTTGATGAAAATCATAGTGACGTAGGTTGTATAATAATTTAAGACATTTTAGTGAGAATTTTCCTCTAACACGAATATTTTTGATTGATTATCTTTCGAAAAAATAGTTAATTAACTTTCGTTTCATTTCATTAATAAAGAATCACATTTAATTTCATAAAGTAATAAAAAAACGAAAATCATAAAAAAATAACGATACACTCTTACGATATCAAGTTACAAACAAATGATAAGTTTCAGTGGTGCGTTAACTTTCACCGAGTCAATATAGGTCAGCCATGTAAATTTTTCACGCCAATTAAAACAAACAATACGGCGATGATTTAACAATTTGTTTTTCCTCGAAACACACGCCTAATTAAATGATCTCATCTTCGGAGATCCCCTTCTATTTTAATTAATACCAAAGGTTTCCGAAAGCAGCATTCAAATTTCTCGAAAGTTCCATTCGACCGAGTCATCGAGCGGCAAAAGCCAGCGCGTTTATAGTTGACTTAACTGCTGGGTATTGATGACAATTATGCACGGTTGATTTTCAAATTGAGAAGATGCTTTAATGATACATTGTGGTGTGGTTTTATAGCGGCGTTAACATGTTGTGAAATTGTTAAATGTTAAATTTACGACTGTATTGTTTTCCCTTGTAAAATGGCGTGCAGACATGTTCGAGTGCAAAATTATGATGAAATCTCTATTGGGTCGAATGTAAAATGTTATAGAATACAATTTAGTTCCTAGAAAAGTGATAACAACGCTTTTTCATTATCTCACACGTTGAATGCAAATAAGATAATGATGATCTCAATTATAGCAGCTCTCTTATTACCTGCATTAATTCTTGTATGAAAGCTTTAAATTTCATTGTACGCTCGAGCAGTGGGTTGCAAAAGACATCAATCGTACTAAATGAACGTTTGTTATTTATTTTTTAGTGGAACACATGTCGAAATGTGCATTTTCTAATAGGAATGTTTGCTCGTGGAAAAAGTCAGACAATGAGGAACTAGAGATGACACAGGTGCTCTGTGCAGTGCATTCTGAATACGTATTTTTGTAGCCCAATCTATATAACTTTTTTTTTTTAAACGGCTTTAAGCAATACTTTGTTATTATAATGATTGAAATCATACGTTGTCGATTTGACCTATATTCATAATAATAAGGCATGTTATTGAATAACAATGATTCTTTGAAACGATTTGTACTTTTTTGAAATAACTGAATAAATTCACATTTTTTTTTATGTTTCGAATGATAAAAAATTTATTTGACTATAAAGCTCAATGTTTTTTTTATTATTTTTTCAATTTGATTAGAAACTACCGTACTCTCGTCTACTGCACGTATCAAGTATTGAATGTAATAAAAAACGATATGGTTTGAAAAAAGTGTAATTGAGTGTGTACGAGCCGACACGAGATATATAACTCAATCTGATACGATTTTTTTTAACGATCACCCCCCACGACTTTGAACATGAAATATTATAAATTCATGACAGCCAAATTGAACGAGCTTTATCCTTACACATGTATGAAAGGATACCAAAACGATACTGACGTTTAAATAGAATCGCTTGATTCATAACGAGAACGAAGAATTCGCAAATATGTCAGTTTGGAATGAAGGTTAATAAATTGACTATTAAATTGAGGTGATATGTATTATGTAATATAAGTAAGATTGTGTAAATTATGCGTTTTATTATCTGAAATATTATAGAAAGTTATGCAATTTAAGAAGAGGTTAATAATTATCAAATTATATAAGGTCATTGTAATTGATGAACCAAAATATTTACTTCGTATTGTAAATTATCTATGTTTTGATACAAATTTTGAGAGAAATTTATTTTTTATAATAAAAATATATTTCAATATTCGTTGAATGGTTAAATATTATTTTATTTTTTAACGGAAGTAACCGAGTTTACGTAAACTTAATATCATTATATGTACATATATACTTGCGATAATTGTTATGATTAGCTCATATTTATTGAGCTTTACAAAAATCAAAAATTGAATAAATATAAAAATATGTATCATGCAAACTGTTCAATTTATAAACTTTAGACATCAATTCAAAACATCCTTTAAAAAACCACAATTATTATATTGAAAAATTATTATCATATTAAATTTGTAACATTCAAGATATAATATTTCTTATACAAAAAAATAATTACTAAAGAATTTTTCAAAAAAAAACCATTGCTTGAAGATTTTAAAAAATAACCAAAATCGTCATATTTCGAATAAGATTTTTGTAATGTTTGCAATTGAACATATCAATCAAACACAAGGTTTGTGCGTGGTCTCGAGGCCATATTCATAGGGGTTATCATTTTGTGTCAAAATCATGAACGAATTTTGAATGAAAATCGTCAAAACGATAGTTTGGAACAAATATTCTTCGGTACAAGTGTATGTGGAACGTACAGAATCTTGTCTCGCCTCTCGATTCAGATAACATATCGAAACTGTGTCACGAATTTTACGTCACTAAATCGTAGGTTTATTGGATTTTTAATAATTAATTTTAATTAATTTTATAATAATCGTAGGTGTTTATAATACGGTTTTTATGAAAATATTTGTAAGCAAAACTAAATTTTACAACTCAATGAAATCCAAATTTTATCTCAATAAACATTACGAAATTTGAGGAATTCCGTATTTTGTTATTCGAAAAATGTTCCAAGAACTGATTTTTTATAATTAAATTGTTTATATTGATCCATATTCAACATTCGTCTAATTACGTCAGCTGATAATTAATTAGCCTTACAAATCATTTCAAAACTCGCATTTACGAGAAAAACAATTACAAACCCGATCGTTTTTAAAACCTTGAAAAACGTTTATCCTCAAATACTATCATCCCGACTGGTAATATAATATAATATACCTTCGATAACAACGATCATTATACCACACAAAATCGCCTCAGGCCGATTCGATGAAAGCTCGTCGATTTCGCAAAAAACCCTATATTTTATCCGATTATAATAAATCCCTGAAAATCGACGATAACGAATGCGGCCAATTTCAACGGCGTTAATTCTCACGAAAAATAAATCTGATATATAAAATTCCGAAGATTTCACATGAAAAGAGTTATATGGGTGGTCGATGACAGACTTTTTATATCTTATTCGATATAATCTCGTATCGAATATCAGCTTTTGTTCCGGATCAAGTTCAATATTTTACTAGTTGATTATTACATAGGTATGATGTGATTCGATTAGAATCATTGTTTTTTTTGCGGATGGAACATTCAGGATCTATGAAATGATGGCTTATTGGGTGGTCCGGTGCATCTTAACGAGTGCACCTTGCAGAATGGTAGGAAATCGCTTAAGGCCATTAAAAATCCATGCAATTCTGTATAATCATGGTCACAGTGAGGATGCACCGACTAATTGGACATCCGAAGCAGTTTATTGGCGATCATACCAGTTTTTGTACGTAATGCCTATTTATAGTACTAAAATATAAAAATCGTCCTATGCCGTTTTCTAAGTGAAATTGATGGTTTCTAACACGATTGATGGATGCCGCAAATAACGTCATCGAGTTTTAATTGTTTGAATTGTTGTATCAATAAGCGAATGTTAAATATGTATAGCGATTCGATCGTTTCCTTTGTGATTATTTTAAAAGTTTACCCTTGCAAATCAAACAATGATAAACAAGCTTTAAATAAACGGAATTTAACGCTTGTATCGATGCGTTTGAAAATTTAAAAAGCTTATGTTTAATTGAGTAATTTTAGATGTACCAATATTACTATACGTCAGTCGTTTATCGTTCTTATTTTTTCTGTTTATTTTATAAATATTTCAACAATTTTGTGACGTATTTTTTTTATAAAAATAGGAAGTATTTTGGTATATATTATTATTATTATATCAACAAGTAGATATTAAAACACGCAAATAATGAAAGTAGTGATTAAAAATAGAAAATTTACATTAAAATTTTAATTTTAAAATCAAAATGGAACATTCCATTAAGAAATTTTGTGAGTTTATGTGCAAACGTCAAATCTAAATTTTGGGTTTCGTGCTTTCATTTAAAGAAAATTCTTAATGTCTAATTTTTTTTTTCTTAAATTAAATATTCGATTTCAACTTTATCGATATTCAACAGATTGTGAGTAAAAGTTTCCAGTGAATAAATCAATAAAATTTCAACACGAAATCGCAAATTCCACGTGGCATCACAACCGTTTCGCCGGTATTTCACAAGCAGCGAAAAACAACGATAATTGGTTCAAGTTTTAGGTCAACTAAAATGACAGAATATAGAAAGAACCGCGATAAACAATAACTCATTCGCGAGATGTAATAATAAAAATCGTCAAAAGTAATCTAACAATAGCGTTCGTGATTTCGTATTTGCACGACAATATCAAAACAGAATACCACGACGAATACTTTGTATCGCAAGACCTCAGATCTGGGGTCAAGTTTACTAAAACAAAAACAATAGTCTCCAAGCGATCGATGGAATAAACGATTCCGAATTGAATCATATGTCTATAAAAATTATTATTAATATATGTACTGAGTGTGAAGATATGTGCCGTTTAAAGACCTTTACCCAGTCTTTGATAAGCATTTGAATTTTTTATGATACTCAACGATAAAAATAAAGTTTCTTATTAATCTGCGAAACACCAGATGCTACTCTCAATAATACGGCCCACTACTATAGATAAAAATATTAAATTATAGCAAAAAAGAATGTTCTTCAGTTATGTGCTGAAGAATTCTCAATCGTAGGATAGCATACGTTTCGTCTTAAATGTTGGTAAAATTTTTTCGCGGTTTTCGTTTTCGCTGAAATTGGATATTTTATTTAATGTGGCGAAAAGTGTGAGTGTCGAATTTCAGCGAACATTACGTTTTATTCGTCTTATTAAAGGATAAAATTTCGGGACGGCGACTAAAAGGCGCTTCGGAATGAACGATGAAATGTGCTGGAAATTTTAATACGATTATGTCATAATAACATATAAAGCCCGTAAGAATCACGAGAAAATTATAGAGTATACAGCTTATAAATTATTTTAGTGACTGCGTACTTATCGGTGGATGTGGCGAAGCTGTATACATACATTGTTGAACGACGTTTAATAAAGCCGGATGATTATTCATAATAGCGGTATACATTGTTTAAATAGTGAATTAAATATAAACGAGGTTTTCGTTATTCAACAAAACATTAGATTTAATTAAATAAACATTTTTGTTTTAAGAATAACAACTATTAAGGCAATGGTGCGATTTAACTGTGCATTGAAAATTATAGATTGTGTATTGAAACGAATCACTTGTGCATTAAAAAAATATACGATATGCATTAGAATCTCGTATTGAGCAAGCTCGTTTTATTTATAGTGTGCAATGAAAAAAATTGTTTGTGTATTAAAAAGTGAGCATTAAAAATTATTATATGAACAATATAAAAATTAGTATGAGTATTGAAATGATCGAAAGGTGACAACGTTGCCAAAGTAAAGTCTTTTTCGATAGACAATACAATACAATACAACTGTCAACATTTCTTTTTGTCAAATTTTTTATTTAATTTAATTTTTATCACGTTTTAATAATTTGGTCCACTTATAATTGAGCTTCAAAAATTCTAGGAAAATTTACGTCGTATTTATCAAGAGAGCTTTCGCATCGATCGCCAACTGCAATTGATCCATTGTGCACAGGTCCATTGTTCGAAATCTATTATATGCATATAATAGCAAACGCATGCGAATAATTGCGTGGAGAAAACTAAGCGTGCATATATAGATGGGAGACCATCTTAGGAGCATAATGGCCGTTAAAAGCTGACAGCACGAATCGGTTACAAGGTGAGGGAGTGTTGGCGAACAGGACCAATCCGTTATTATTTGATCCCGTGTTGAGTTGCAGAACAATGTGGATGTCTTATTTGGAGCGTGGAATGATGATGTTTAGATAGTGCGTGCGATCGAGATTGGAACTTTCGATGGACATTCTTGGGATGATGTCGTGTGTTAGGATGGGTTGAGTAATCTTCGGTGCTTATATGGATGTGTTGTTTTGATCGGAGGTATGAAATTTGAGATCGGTGATGACGATGATGATGATGATGATGAAGATTATGATGAGTATTGCTAATTAATCTTGCCTATTATGGAAAAATGTTGGAAGGTATTTGAGAAACTATAATACGAAGATCGAATGAGAAAATGAGATCATAAAAATATAAGTTAACATGTGAATACTGGAAAAAACCAACAAACCTGTGCGTCAGAGCAAGCTAATAAAAAGCTTGAAAAAGCTTGAAAAAGCTTGTTAAATGCCATTTTTAAGATTTTTAGATACAACCGTTTTTATCGAGAAATTCCCATACTGCCACATACAACTGATACAAAACCGATTTTAGAGATTTCGACATATTTTAAAACTTTGGCGTTATTATAATAAAACGAATTTCTGGCATAAAACCGATTTTGGATTTTTTGACACTTCAGTCCTTTTTTATTTCCGTCATTCATGTATGTACATACATATATTCAAAAAATCTTCATCTAATTGTAAGGTTAAAGAAAATTGATTGTAAATATAGCATGAACTTGTAGAATCGATTACCGAAATCGAATCAGTAAATGGATTTAATCGACATAAAATCATTTAAAAAAAAAACACTTTTCAAAAGTTGAATAAAAATAAAATGTATACTACAAACTTATAATATATTCGAAAATTGAGTAATAAAAACGACAATATCATCCACTAAACATATTCAAAACATTCATTGATCAAAAACCGCATTTCATTAACAAACCGTACGCAATACGGAACCTACACAAACCGACACACAAGAGCCTCACAAATCAATCACCCCGATGCTAATCTCTAAAAACAAAACAATCGACAATACCGCCAATCGAAAGCGAACCAACACACAAATCTCGATGCATTCTCGCAAATCTCGATGCGTTTTCCCCTCTTCGAAGAATTAGCGCAAATCAGTCCACAATTGAATCGGCCATCTCGGGAATGCGCCTCCCCCGCGCGTGCCTGATGCATATTGAGAGATAAGAAGGTGATGGACGTGCATCCGACTTGATGATGATGGCCCACTCGCCGGTTGCATTGTGCATTGAATTGCATCGCATTGTGGATTGTGGATTGTCGCTGCGAATGCTAATATTGGAATATTGTGGACGATTGAAATATATGGCGGTCGGTTGGAATTGAGATTTTCCTGCGTTTTTGTCGTTTCCCTTTTAGTGATGGATGCGGATGGGTCGAGGGTGAGGCGTCATGGTGAACGAGGAGTCTAGGGAGTCCAAATTTAGCGTGATTGATGATGAAAAAAAAAACTATATTGTTATTATGATTTTCCAATTTAAAGACTTCGCCCACTAAACGGCTCGGCACCACCTCATATTTTTTGAACAAACTCAAATATAGGTTTTAAGCACTCATAATACATTTTTATTCAAGTTAAAATGCAAATCTGTTCAGAAGTGTATTAAAAATAAAATTTGTGGATTTACCGGTGAATTATCAAGTTATAATTCGGGCCATTTACAGATAAACCGTATTTACGCTCCATCCGCCACAATCATCACTAACTTACTAAAGGAGATTAATATTCAGATGACTCGTTTAAAAATAAATCATCTAAGAATTCTGATTTGAATCCTTGGGTGAGTTTATTATTATTTTTTTAAATGAATCATCTAAATATTATATAAACGATTGAAATGGATCATTTGAAATATGAATACAAAGTATGTTATGTTTATGATTCGTTTGGAACGATCATGTTTAACGTATGTATGATTTGTAAAATAAATAACGTACTGTATAAATTTTGCGCGATATAAATAATAAATATTTGTACAAGACATTTTTAAGGATTGATTCGTATACAAAGTTATCAATGTAGATATGAAAATAAATCAGTTTTGAAAAATAAATGTATCGGAACGTTCGAAACTGATACAATGATCATATTCCGGAAAATAAGAAGATCAGATAAATTTTCAATTATAATTAAATTATTGGACTATTAGCGTATTAAAGTTTTAAATTGAATCATGAATGAATATAAATTTATTCGCATCTAATCTGCCCTTTGGAAAATATTATAGTTCTATGAATCGAATGAATAATATTATATAGTTCATGAATAATATTATATCTACATGGCTTTGACAAAAAAGTGTATTATCAATATAAAATAGCATAGATAATTCGAAAGATGATTTTCAATTGATTCTAAAATGAATCATTATTATGATTTGATTTATAATTATTGAGAGATCAGCACACAAACCAATTAAACAATCGAACTTTTATAAAACAAATTCAATCTACAGCACAATACCTTCAACCAATTAATTCAAACGGTTGTTCCTCTCGAGTTTCAATAGCCCTATCAAATTACAATCCCAACTTGCTAATTTCGAGCACGGTCAACTTTCATTTTCGCACATCTCTCGTGCCAGAGTTGTGACCTAGATCCTTGATTTTCCTCCATTTTCAGTCTATGCACAATTGTGCTAATTCGAGTTAGAGAACCAAGACGTGTCCATGAGGTCCTCGAGTGGGTCGAAGATGAGGCACACCTAATTATTGCCATGGTAATTTGATGTTTCCGTGTTTCGCGAGGAAATAGCCGATTCGTGTGTATTCCGCATTATAGCTGAACCAAAATTGCATTTCAGATATCAAACGACTTTGTAAGATGAATTGATATCAGGTTGTTTAATTTCGCGGCATTAAATATAAACGGTTGCAACATCTACTGATTCAGGAGCCTATCACGTAAAGAGTGCATTAGATGCAACTGAGAAAAATAATTATACGATGCGTAGCGAGTATTTATTAAATGTAATCTGTTAAAAAATAAATGTTGAGATCATATCCGGCAATATTATTGCTAATGTGCAATTGGCGAGTGCGTAAAGTGCAATTTTCACAAGGGCAACGACCTTCTACGGATATTTTCGTTTTGTTTTTTTTTTCAAACATTTACACAGAAGATAGCCGAAGAATTTTCGAGATAAAATCCGGGGAAGACAGCCCGCAGTGTTACGATGTGATAGTTTGGTGATTGTGAGACGTTGCATAATGGCGGTGCCGAGAGCGAACTTTATTTTCGGCCAGTGCCGGTATGATAACGATGATGATAAATTATTACAAAAACGCTTGGTTTGTTTAAGGATTGTATATTTATCAGCGGATTGTGCAACTCGTCCATATTTTCCTAAAGCTTATGTACATTTTTCAGTTCAGCGCGATGTTTGCTCAACGAATTCCTCAGTACGTGAATATTCATTGTGCTGATTTTAAAAATAAATTCTTCACGACCATAAAGTTTTTAGACACATTTTTTCAAGTTTTAAATCACTATACAACACAACTCCTTAAAACCACTCTCCAATCAAAATCTTTCAACAAGTTTTAAATATCACCACACAATACACAACTCTCCAATCAAACCGAAGCGTAACACCACCACTGCGCGCCTAATTTAAATCTCAATAAGACCGAATGACTTCTCGCGCGATTTGACCGCGGTCCTTCAATCGGACACGTCTGATGTCATCGTAGAAACACCACAGAGCCTCAGAGGACCATTGGGAACAAGAGGGCCCGTTGTGGGCGCACAGTGCGGGGTATCAAAGTGTGCCGGCTCTGTTGGCGCCTGTTCCGCGCCGCCTTTGAACCCGTGAAAAACCACGAAAAAGAGTATCAATCAACCCGATTGATGGCCACAGTGTGACTACAAGATCGCTAACCCCGACACGGCCGAGTCATAATGTTGTATGAATGCGGCGATGTCCACAATCGAGGCCTTTGACGATTCGACGCGCGCGCTTTTGAGGTGTTGGGTTCGAAGAGATTCTGCACGTTTTTATTATGATTCAAATATATGTTAGGTTATTCCGAAAGTTATACCGTATTTTGAATGAAATTTTCATGCATACTTAAGCTATAGTATCATAGCTCATAGATTATCATCAATTATTTAAATAGTTGCAGTTAAATTTGTTTCAACTTCGGCTCAAAAACTTTCTTATCAAAACTTCTGAAACCATTTTTGATATGTTTGAACCTCCAAAATATCGCCTAGTAAATCGCAAATATTGTTAGTCACGACAGTTGCGCTTTTTCTTCAAGAAAATACATTTTTGAGAATGTCTGTGATTAATATAACATAAAAAATGTGATGAGAAGTCGACGAACACGACACAACTAAGGATCAAAACAGACCATCATAAATACGACATCACTTACGGGATTAGCTAATATTTTTTTGTTAGATAATCTCGGTGCAACGATCCCTTATAGGGAATTTGTAATCACTGTACTTTAGTCGTATGCATTATGCATCGCATTGCAGTGTGAGCAGGAATTTCAGATCTTTATACACGAAAGTGCACAGCATGTGTGGCACTGCTTAAGAATTCAGTCCCACGGACTCGAGCAAATTTGCATTGCTCGGAAAAAACGAACAAAATCAACTTTTGGATATCGGAACAACCTCGACAACACGTATTATAATTCGTACCAAATGTTTGTGTCGCGTATTACGTGATAATGTTTGGAGCGCGAGCGAATTTCCTAGTCAACACGTGTTCATCTATTTATTTATGAGGCGACGCTAAATTGACACAAATTGGTTCAGCAAAGGCATCATGTGTACTCCAGATTAGCATTTAAATATAAACATTGTGGGAAATATTTGACACTGAGTTTCTTTGTGCATTAGGAGTGTTTGTGGACAATTGCGTAAATTAAATCAAATGTCGCGTTCGGGTACGTCGCTTATTCAACTGGTTTTTTTTCGTATTCTGTATAATTGATAGATAGTAAGAGATTTGTCCGACAAATTAAAAGTGACAGCAGTCACGTAAGCGCGCGACATTTTTGACTGATAATCAATTTGTGGCCTTTCGAAACACTTAATACGACTGCCCGGTGATTGTGACAAAGATTAACTGCATTATGTTATTGCCGCTAACAATTATTGTCGCTTTTACTTCCGTGGATTTTGTTTTTCTTGAGCCGATTTAGGATTGCGATGGTAATTGAATTTCAATTGGTTTAAGCTAATTCTCTAAATCTGCTCTGAGCTACAGATTGATTATTCGGGTTGGGTTAACAGATTATAGCTTTTAGCTAATTTGACGTTTGTATGCATAGAGACCAACCTACGTATCGACATTGTTGGGATCCAGTTTGTTAACGCGTATAAGGAGTCATTCAATTGAGCCGATATAAATCAATACGAAAAGTATGTGTGATTAATAGATTTCTTTATATGGAATATAGGAATTTTCTAAAAAAAGTCACGTAGCTCTGGATTAAATTGACTTTACAAAATTATTTCGATGACTAACCATACGTGATCCGAGATTTTCTTTTATGTTCAATGAGATATATCACGTACTTATTTTGAAATATAGAGAATCAAAATAATTTGCTACGATTTAAATGAAAAACTTTATACGTCAAGACTAAAAAATTTGAAGTTCATGGTCAATTATGCTTTGTATGCAAACGAGAAAAAATGTACAAGGAAATCTAAGCCCCATAGATCAGATTTGAAGATTTTCTATCGACGACATCTTCCAATATATTCACATTGAATCCGATTGTTTATTATTATTTTTTGTAGTATATGACTCAATACAAAATTGCGCAATAATAAGACCGATCATCGCCGTTTCGATGTTTCCAGTTTTTTTATGCCGACGATATATTAGAGGCCTACGCAAAAAGAATTGTATTTTTAACGAACGGCGCGTATCTAAATCTTTTATTCGATCACATAATTACAGTTCGGAAATATGTAATAAAAAATATTACAATGAAATCGACGAATCGGGTAGCCGCTGCAGGCGCCCACAGACGCTATTTTGACAATTTCGTAATTTTCATATCGTACGGGTCATTCTCGTAGAATACGTTTATGTAAATTTTTATAATCACCTGATGCGCTATTTACACAATTTTTTAAAATACTGCTGTCAGAATTTTATGGTCAAAAGTAATTTTCATCATATGAATATTTTATCTATTTTTAGTGCCTTGGAGACAAAGCGTTTCCGATATCATCATAAGATCAGTTTTTTATATGTAAATCATCGATATCATATTCAATTCCATATGAAATATTTTAAATATTAACTTTTGAGTTTAAATACTAAAAATCATCCCTTTCTAAATAACTTTATGCCAATAGTATGTGATCGCATATATGTATAATATGTACTGACCTCATTACAAGTCACTTAACTTTAGTAAAATCGCCGTCAAAAAAAGCCAAATTGTTGACTTTAGTTAAAAGTACAGCTGAGGCTCCACATTGAGCGTTTCCATACTAAATAGTTTTTATAGAAAAACAAGTTCAAACGCTCAATATGTAGTCTTATTGTCAGCTTTATTCCCAAAAAGCTGAATACTGAAAACATCCCTAAATTAATAGGTCGTACCACTTCTTATGTCCGAATTTTTCTCGATCAAAATCACACAATCCTGGGAACAATATGTGAATAATAAACAATTTTATTTTGAAATATTACAAGGGTAGTTACTATAATAGAAAAAAAAACTGAAGTGGTACAACCTAATAAATGATCTAACAATAAGATCAATAGTACACAATCACATCCATCTTGCATAACCAATTTTTCACGTTAACATTAATCAATTGACAATTTTCATCAATACACATCTAATAATTAATAAATCGAACATAAAAAAGAAAGTAAATAGACAAAAAAAAAACTCACCCCAAGTAATTGTTGTTGTTGGTGAGGTCGTTTTCGTTTTCGTGGTTCGTTCTTTTAGGCCAAGGGGGAGGTGCCGGATCAGCTAGGGCCAAACAAACTAGGCCCAGGGCCAATATGGCATACAGGGGCCACTTCGCCATGGCGATCGCTGCGACCCCTCGTTTCGGAACCGCTGCTTGCGCGATGGTCGAACCGAACTCTCTTGAATATTCCTCCTTATGTGTACTCAATCGTACTCTCGATTTTCGGTTCAGCAATCTGCAGAGACGGATGCACTTATTCGCGTGACGTCTTCATTTACGTGCGGTCGTTTGCTTGACAAGATCGAGTGCTGCGATAGATAAAGATTTGATTTGTTAACGGGTTTTTGAGGCAGTTTTAGAAATCGGGTGTAAGGTTTTCGTTTGGTCGAGTTTTTTACGCAAATACTCCAAGCGGATCGAGTCAATAAGCTCGAGCATTGAATTCACAAATATGTATTTTGATAATCAACATTACAAAAACATCGGAATCGGATTGCTCATTATGAAATCAAATATGCGCAAGTACGAAAACAAATCTCGATCCGGCGATGACTTCACGTTCGATATGTCTGAAATTTTTTGAAAATCGAACACGTGAAAAAACATTGAGATCATCTTAGATTTTGCACGACTTCTAATATAATATTTTTGAGAAAACAACCCATTTCGGCCGTTATTACTTTATTATTGTACACTTTATGACCCAATTTTGTCGAGTTTTCCCCGCCGATATGAGATAGAGGGCAACAAACGACGTCGATTCCCACAGAATTATCAAAATCCTATATCGTCCCGGACAATTGCCACTAAAAAGGGTGTCTTATTAAAAAAATGGGGCGTCCGGGAAGACTGTATGCGTAGGTCACCCTGAATGTTACTGAAATAAGAAAATAACCGGAAATTGTTCGAAGAAAATTGGAAAATTTATTGAATGTTATTACGGAATGTTAAATAATTATATTCTCAACAAATTTTGCTTTTAAACATAAACATCTCTTTACAGCATATACAAGGAAGTCCATTCATAAACGATTTTTTTTTAACAAAATTAATTTGAATATAATCAACATTCGTACATAATTTTAAACGAATGCAACCACACAAAATGAATCAGCAACTGGAAAATATATTTTCAATTGATCCTACCTTTTTGGAAATACATCATACTGACCTTCACTAATTTTAATATTGTTTCGAAATAATTACATCACACTTAGATTATGATGTTATTAAGACGAATATAAATAATATGTAATTGTTGAGGAGAATCTTCACGAATAACAATTAAATTGTTGAAATAATCATAAATAATTATTATGTCGACAAATGATTTCAGCGAACATGACTAAAATGATTCATAATAAAATAATCTTTCCTCGTGAATAATTGTCAAAGTCTAATAACGAGCACAACTGATTAATATATATTTTTTATCGCATTTTGTCCCTGAATCATTTTAGAGAAAATTTACAACTAATAACTTTTACTCTATTAAAGTCAGATTAAGTCAGGTCAGGTTAAGTCAATCGCTCAACAAAAAATCAATAATATGTAATTGAATCAAATTTTTTAGCATCAACACCCAAAATTTTCAACGTTCAACATCTGAAAGATTATATACAAATTCCATCATTCAAATTCGACTTCGGATACCTCAAAACAGTTGTAGATTCCAATAATTTCGCCACAACATGCACAATAGTACAATTTTTTTGCAGAAAGATCAAATCCGGAAATCCGGTCGAGTGACAAAGTGCCAGTGACCACCCCCGCGACACTTCGATAAGCAACAAGATAATTCACCGAGCCATGCGACCTATTAACACTATACTGGGTCATCGTGTGTTTTCAAAACATGAATTCATTATACGCACGTAGCCGACATTCGAGATTTCATTGAATAGTTTGGATTTCGAATTGTAGATGTTGGAGTGTCGTGTTGTTGTTGGCGAAGTGTTCGAAGCGTAGGGCGCGTTGGTTTGTTTGAAATTCGGTTTTGAATGTTTTTGGAATAGATTTCTTGGAAATTGGTATTTTGATTGTTGTATTGATTGAAAATAATAAAAGAAAATTTTAAGAATGTTTGAAGTAGGGATTTTCAAATAAGGAACTTTAATGCTTATAAAATAATTGGATAAGTGTTTTGTTAAAAAATTTTGATATGATAAACAAAATTATATTTTTTATAAGAAACTAGACTTATAATTAAAGAATAATTATATTTATTAAATCTATTCGAATTAATTTATAATCAAAAAATTAAAAATTCTCAACATAATTTTAAAACACTCTTAAATCTTTTTTAAATAAGACTATAAATTTAATTCTGATAAAAAAAAACAATTCATAGAATTACAATATGAATTATTTCATTATATAACTACAGTTATTCTAAAAAAAATTTCAACAAATTTAACGAAACAATACTCTACTATTATAATATCAAAAAATACCATCATTTTTCACTTATCTATTGATCTTACAAAATTCCAAAGTGTCCCCACATCGAAAAAAATTGAACATCCCTTCCCCGAAGAATTCTTATATATGCAAAATCGATATTTATTTCAAATCCTCGTATCGAATGGACAATGGGATCCTGGATTCCCATATGATAAATGATCTTTGGGCGGGATCGGTCGTGACCGACCTCAGGTGTGTCCACATTCGAAAAACCCCCATTAAAAAAATAACGCGGACCACGGCCCCAGACTTGGCCACGTCTGGTCGAAAGTTACACTATGACACGAATTTATAAGCACGGGTCAAATGCGTACGGACGACGCTTGATTAAAACAATTCGTCCGGATTAATTAACGATCCCTCTCAATTAAGGGTACGCAACTTTCGAATGGGGACTTTTAGCACTTGTCGTTTTTAGTTTTGAATTTTTTTCGATGTCGGATTTATGTAATGGCGTTTGGATTATTCGGTTTGGTGCGTGTCGATTTTTTTGATTTGTCGTTTCGGGGCTTATTGTTATGCGGTGTGGGTCTTGTGTAAATTTTTTGAATCTGCATGATATGGAGGTACGTTGTTTGATTTGATAAGCGATTTTATTTAAAAAGTATCGTCAATGTGATTTTTTTATTCATAGTACAATGGTACTTAAAATAAAAGTTATCGTAAATCCGAAAAAACGACGTAATAAATTTTTATATGAACAAGATTAACATTGTGTTTTTTTTTCTAAAATGGTCAAATGTCTGATTTAATTTTTAAACATTGTACAATTCAATACACGTAAAACGGGGAATATTTATTATTTTAGACGATGTTTATGTTTGTAAAAAAAAGTCGATTTGAATAAATTTATGTCGCGAATGATATGCGCGCTATTGAACGAGATAGCCATTTAACTAGAACGATTCTGTGGGTGTTGAACTTTTCATCTCCATAATAGCGAAACCGACAGCGAAACATTGAAAATTTATAAATAGAACCGAACATAAAGGGATTTTTCTGCGGAAGCTTTTCGCGATTTTCGCACGCGCGAAAGCTCCGTGCGAGGGATGCGCGTTCGTCGGCTAAATTCGCTCGACGAAAAACTTCATATATACGACTCAAAGGTGAGTTTGTGTTGCTGATATTTTGCTTGGATAAAGTTGGAAGTATATTTGAATTTTTAGATTGAAAAAAAGTGGTTGTATGTAAAGTCTGAGGTCTCACCGTGGGTCCAAAACGCGACCGTCCGGTCAACGCTCGGCGGGCAACTGACTCGGTGCTTCGCTATGGACTGAACCTCGTCTTGATATCAGCTTCTGAATGTACTGAACATATACTGGAGGCAGGGGAGCTTAATTGGTGGGCCAAGGACGATTTTGTTAAAGGGTTATTTATTTATTTTTGTTTCAATTAAAAATATTTAATCAATCAGCTCAATATGTTAAGCGCTAGTTTAAAAATTGTTGATTCGATTGTAAATGTAATTTTTATTTGAATAAATATTTCATTTTATATTAAGAAATTAACCTTTATTAAAACTAACTGAATTAAGAAGGAAAATGTATAAATTTATATTTATTTATTATTTTAACGAAAATATTTTGAACTCATTTCCGTTGTCAATACGATTCATATATTTTTATTATTTTGAAAATATTGAAACGATCTTTGAATATATGCTAATTTAGAAAAGATCGTTAACTTCATTTTAACAATATTATATAACACATGAAACTATTGTATCGTCAAGAATATTCTGAAAATGATGCATCTTTTGAAATCCTGATCGTTAGTATAATAATTGCATAGTTTGTTTTATTATAATTTGGCGGTATAAGTATTCTAAAAACTATAATCAATGACACATTTTTTAAATTTAAATTAGAAATTTAAAAATAAAGTAAAATATCAAATTTTAGTACATCGTAAATAGTACAATAAATAGTATAATACATCGTTATAAATAATCGAAAATATTTTATGTAGATAAATTTCAAATTTTCAAATAATTACACAGAGGCGTAGCTAAGGGGGGTAAGGGGGATCAGAGGCCAAAAACGATGTTTGAAATATATATTTATTTTGAAGATTAACTTCCTTGTGCTTGGTAAATTTCAAACTTTTTCGATTTTTTTTTTCATATTTGTGAATTAGGGTGGCGTACATTATATAAATTGTCTCCGAGCGCACGATATCCAAGCTACGCCTCTGAAATTACATTAAAAAAATAATAATTTATAACATCAAACAATAATCTTTCAACGACTGAAACATATCTGCACCGCCACAGTGTCAATCACTTACCGAGAACCACTTTATAATTAGTCCCTCGCTCACACAATCGAACTATTTTAAATCCGATCGAAGAGAACCCAACCATAAAACGACCGAGATTGGCCACATCTGCCTCCACAAAACACCATTATTATTGCAATGCGGAACGAGCGGCGCTACGCTATCTATCCCATTTGCGCGATGACGACTTTTGCAACTTAATAACTGAATAATTCCCATCGCGAGAATACCTCCGGAGATAAGACGGATCGCACTTCGGAAGTGGCCCGTTCGAATTGTGCACTTGTGCGATTTCGAAGGGATCTTCGATAGGATGCTCGTTTCGGTGTTTCGTTCCGCTGATGAAGGAGTGTAACGTCTTCAGAAGTAATGGGTCTTTGTTCGGAGGAAATATGTTGATTGGAAACATTAGAACTGACCTAATAATGCATCGGTTTGTGTTGATGTTTATCGATCGTTTTATTTGTGAGTGATGGTTGTTCATGTCGTAAATATAGATTGATGTGAATGGGTTTTGTAGTTGGAGCTTTTGAGATTGGTGATGTGAATTTTGTTTGATTGGGTGTATGAAATTTGAAGTTGATAATTAAATTTGATTGTGTATCGTCAAATCGACATTTTTTTATAAGGGAGATAAAACTTTTATAATATAAGAGTATTGATACGCATTAAATGAATTTTAAAATAATGCTAATGGTTGTTAATGGAAAATTATTGTAAATAAGCTATTTATTATAGTTTATAAAATTTGTGTAATTCATTACAATCGATAATTCATAACATAAACACATACAATCGTAAACGTATAACCGTATATTGTAATAATCGAATAAACGTATATTAATCATTAATATACATATTGTACAATATATTATACATACTTTTCGTTCAATATTTCAACATTTAAATTTTAAAACATAACTCACTTTCTGTTTATATTTTCCTTACTACCAATTAGAAAAAAATTAAATTTTCAACAACACAAAAAATATCTTATCCTGAAACGGACATGTAAACTAAACATAACAATAACGAGATAAAATAAAATACCATTCCGCAAATCGCTTCAACGAACTTTCGTACCATCAAACTTTTATCCGGTTAGCGTTATATTGATCTCGATCGAACCAGCACTAGGATGGGTGCGAAATCGTCAAACGGTGACCCGAATTCGTCGTCCATTGAAGAGGGCCTTTTTTTCACCCATGAATGGTCATATACGGCTGCATGAGCACGCTCCCGATGTGCACGCGACGAATGCAAATCGTGAATCTGATGCAATTATACAAACGGATTACACACTTGTACATTTGTATTATGCGCTGTTTCGAACAATGGAACGCTACGATTGTGATACGAATTGAGTCGTTTTCAGAAACGTTTTTATAATATTATGCAATGTCTTCAACAGTGGCGGATTTATTTTGTTAGGGGTTCGAGGTGTTAAAAGTTTTTGGGGGTCCGTATCACGGCCAGGATTTTTTTCAGGGAACAAAACACAACTTTGTACATATAAGCGATTCCAAACAATAATAAAAGATGCTGTTTTTTTATTTATTTATAGTATAATGTGTGTAAAGAATTGAGGCATTCAAAGAATTGATATAGATATATCACGATCGAATAATAAATCTTATAATTTGTCATTATTTTTGAAATTCACCCCCTATACATATATAAATGTACAGGACTGGGTTACAATTACAAACCTTTTTACAAACTTTTCTCCATTACACATAAATTATTAAAAACCTTAAAAGAAACTAGCGCCAGAAGCGAAAAATTTATCGTTTATTATACATAGATAAATGAAATCTAATAATAAAGATTAAAATAAGAAAGATTGGCGATGTTAGAAAATAAAATTAGTTTTTGGGCAAAAAAATAACTTTTTTCTTTGAAAATTGATTCAAATGTCATGATGTCTATTGAATCTTTATAAAAAAACTATAATATAATAATTCAACAAAAATGACTTTTTCAAAAATGAAAGGGACCTTGAAGCGAAAGCCTTCACCGCTTATAAATAAATCAACCACTGGTCTTAAGAATAGTTTGTGATTTAGAAAGAACCTAAAATTTTAAAGATTGATTAGTTTTTCAATATATACATGTACAGCTTTTGCTCCGTTGCAATTTAGGTGTGTCAACGGTTATATCAGAGATAAAAGAGTTGTGGTTGTTAACATCAATGAAAAGATTTATGTTAGAATCATTGCTGGGTATCACAAAAGTCCTTGACGCAGTGTCTCATCTATGAAAAACGATAATACAATCAGTTTTGAGTGCTACTAAATGCAATAGTTAGCATCACATGAAATGCAGCAATTTTTCAGTTGACACAATTAAATTTTTTGTTGCATCAATGAAGCGCTATTGAAATGACAAAAAATGTACTTTAGTGATGTGCGATTAACGAATGCAATTTCAAGTATATCTTTCGTTGGACATTGTTCGAAATTTAATTCGCATAAGAGCACAAATAAAATATTAATATTTCAAATACATATACAGGTACGTATATCTCGTTTAATACGGGAAATAGGTTTTGCTGGATAGCTGTGTAAAACGAGTCTTATAGAAAAAAGGAGGGTAGGTTCTTTTAGAAAAAATAAAGAAATGTAAATGTTAATTTTTGCAGAAATCGTTGAAATTATATCAAAACTTTTAAACTAACCACTTTCAGTGTCAATTGAAACTGATAAATAGTTGAAAACGAGTAATTTGTAAAAAAGCTTTCAAGAATCATAATGTTTACAAAAAGTGCATAATTCTTTTCGTCGATTTTTTTTTTTAAGGAAGTAACCCTCAGAAATAATTTTTTTTTGACAAAACAGAAACTATTAAATAAGTACCATGTTAAATGAGGGATGCTTGTACATTCGTTTTTTTTTTACAAATAAAACCAAATAATAGAAAATACATATTTATTGCTTATCATTTTATAATTTTCAAAACCAGTTTTTATCAATGTAAGGATAGGCTTTGAAATTTCCAATTTTTTCATCGCCGATGTAATTATAGGAACGAAAACAAGCTTCACAGAAATATGCTGGGTCAAAAGGTATTCTATCACATTCAGTAACAAGCCATCTAGCCATAAATAATCCGCAGATATTACAGCGGACAGTTTTATTACGAATCAATGAGCTACAGTAAGGATATTTGCCGGAATAACAAATATCCGAAGGCTGTAAAATCTCAATGTCGGAGAATATGAAGATGTGCTCACAATTACCGTGATGTACGTATACCTAGAATAAAATAAATACATTGTATTGAAGGATATACAATACTATTTAAAAATATCAAATATATAACCAACTTGAGGTTGGCCGAAAATAACTTTTAAGTCATTGAAAGTCGTTTTTTCCATACTATCAGTTTTAAATTCAGGAAAACACTTTTTATTTTTGGCCCATTTTATTATAATTTCACTATAGTCAATATTATCAGAGCAACGAGTATCATTATAAAACGTGTTGTTGATGAAAATAAATCCAGATTTGAATACGTCCTACAAAAACAATATTTATGTATGATTCGCATAGAAAATAAATTAAAATTAACTCGAAAGAATCAATAACACCTTAGCAAGTGTGATATTTGATAAATCGGGATTATTACTCATATCTTCAACTGCTCCGATGCTATTAGGACACCTAATTTGATCTCGGAATAAATCTAATGTGTGACTTCCCAATACTACAACGTCATGACTAAGTTTAGATAGATTAGTTTTTTTCTGAAAAAAAAAAATCGTATTTGTGCAAAAAGAAAAAGAAACATTATTTGATCATACATTTTGTAACTTACTGCATGTTGACCATATATTTTAATTTTAATTAATACATTTTTTCCTGGTGTTAAATCTGGCTCTGTGGATGGTATCTCAAACTAAAAAGAAAAAAACTAAAACTGGAAGACTCAGACATGAAAAGTTTTAAGTTTTTAAATTAGCTTTCATTTGCATTCACTTGAGGAAAACATTGTTTATTTTAAAACAGATTATATATCTATATATATATGTATATCTCTTACCTTATCCATGGGTTGAATAGAAACAGCGCTTTTTTTAACCAAATTTTTGCAACTGTAAGTCGAATCTTTCATGATCCTTTCATTCAACTTTTTAATAGTATTAAATTTTGCTCCTTCTGGTGGAATTTTTCTAGGATTATATTTCAAAGAAGGTTTACAAGAAGATAACGATGAATTTTGCTGCTCTTTATAGTTATCTTCACTGAAAATTAGATGTTTTGTTAGTTTGAGTTTAGTTATTTAAGCTTTTAATTATTTTAATGCTCACCAATAATCCATCAATTTTCCTAAATATTCTTCATCTAAATCACTATTCATAATTTGAAGAATTTCTGACTTTCTAGCTTCTCCATTGGGTAAAAAGGGAATGTGCGACAATAAAGTGGCTCCTTCGTGAATGTTGTAAAATTTACTAATGTCTACAAAGTCCAACCCTCTTTCATTATTTTCTCGGTGCGCAAAGTTCATTTTATACAAATGATGATATATCTGAATATTTTTAGATAGAATAAACAACAAAAATAAATAAATTACTGAAAATTATAACCTCGAAACAACCGAATTATTTGACAACTAATATTTGGCATAAACCTTACATTACTCGTCCAACTATAATTTTTTTTCAACATTAGCGAAATATATCGAACGGCGACCAGACCGTACCAGATGTTTGCGCAAATGACTCTGGGTCATACGACGGTGGCTAGAATCTAACTCACACGAAGCAAGCTCATACGAAGCGAGCTCACACTAAGCAAGCTCACACGAAGCAAGCTCACATGCTTTCGAAAATTTTCAAATTTTCAAATTAAAGTGAAAAACCTTTAACACGAAACACACACACATGCACACACCGACAATATTTTTAATTTGAACTCTGAGTATTTTTGCTTTAGTGATAATTTTAAAATGAGTAAGTTAATAAAAAGCTTTAAAAATTATAAAAATAACGACAGTTTTGTTTTTAATTTTGATAACTTTGATGATTTTAACAGTAGTATCGATGTAGGCCTATTACATTTGATAATATTTTATATGACAATAAAAATAATGAAAGTCATTTAAATGAGTTGTTGAAAATGTACGCTACCGTTGGCGTGCGCCAGTGTCGTGTACGCGAGTGTCATTCATACGTCTGTGAACTGTGCTACTGTCAGTGTTTATCAGTGTCGTGTATGATATATTCTAGTACTTTTCGGGCAAACACCTGAGAACCGTATTCACCTACAAATCGAAAGTGATTTTAAACTTTACATGCTCAAAAAAATAGCACAATTTCAACCAAATTATTCAACATTTATATTCGCAATGTAATCGCTGAAGGCCAAAATATGTCACTGTCATTTTGACAACCACCTGATTGTTCGTCACGACCGTGAAAAAACTTATATCGATTTCCTTTATTGCAAAATGGTTTGCGTTCCTTGCATATTCATTCCTGTTCTGCTGTTCTTGTGGCATAAATTCATCCAGCCTTACGTGCTCAGATTTTGGAATCCTTGGGCTAAGAAAGACGACAAAGGTAACGTCGTACAAACTGAGTTTCCGTTCTCATGCAAAGGTGGAGTTTGCCCTTATCCCGGCAAGAGTAACAAAAGCATAGATGGAAACGAATCAATACCCTCGGATTCGGGAGATGATCAGTTGTCTGCAGGAAGCGCCGAGTTGAAGACGAAATCTGAATAATTTATGATTCTCTCACGTGAACGGTGTTGCACTTGATTAATAATTTTCACTTGAATGTGATTTGACATTCCGCTGTTGGTTTATATGAATGGCTATTTATCGATCAAATTATCAAAAAAAATATCAAGTATTATTTATGAAGATTAACAAATGTTTGAATGATCAAAAAACATGTTTTTATTAAGAAATCAACTTATCAGAAGCTGACACCAAATAATACTATTCCATATATTTATGAAAACTACCCATCGTCACAATCCAATATTATTGTTATATTCCTTATTAAATGTATTATACTTTTATCTACAATAAAACTGTTTGATAAAAACTATTCTGGTGTTTAAATAAGAAATGAAAGAAGATTTTATAAAAATATTTCATATTTTAATTTTAATTAAATTTAATTCAAATTGTTTATTTATAACATCAAGAGTAAATGCAAAAAAAACACTTCATTTAATCTCCATTTTTTTTCTAGACAAATGACATGAAATTTATAAAAGTTTTGTCAAATTTACAGTTGCAAAATAATGATCAACTTAAAAAAATACAAAGAATATTAATGTCAATAAAGTATAAAATGAAAATCAACAATGATTACAATATCTTAACTTATTGTGCTAACAATAAGACAGTAAATAAACCATAAAAATGAACAAAGCACTGAAACAAATAATGTATAGGGCAAATAAATAAATGCAATATTAAGATTCGTTACAGATTGAATTTTATAACATTGACGATCGAATCAAGCACTCCTTTACATCTTTCGATTAATTTGTTATTATATTTATTTATACGAGATCATCTTGCTAGTGCCACAAAATATCTCTCACGGTTGTCTCTACAATTAGTTTAGTGGTAATGGTGACTGGGAGAATATCCCTGGTGTTTTAGACTGCAGATGAACCAGAGACGAGATAATCGTACGGGTATCATAAAACAAGAAAGCGCGTGATCCCTAGGGACCGGCTTTCCCTAACATTTTTTTAAACGCGTGGCATCTCGGCACCTTGGACATCTTTCAAAGCACGGAATCAACCACAACTGGAGGCTGACCACTGAACCACGCCCTCCGCTATCCACCCGCTGCTTGCATTTGTAAATATAAATAACCTTAAAAAACCTTATAACCTTAATAAATAATGTTTGTCATCTTAATATAAGCTGTGTCATCGACTCAAGCAACCCCTCATTTAATTTTCAGTCCCCTGAGATCGTTTACCTGTCCTCAGACTCACTGGCTGCGAGAGGAGACCGCAGCATTATAAACCGGTAGCCCATAAGGCTATTCGACGTTTAAGTAATATAGAGAGCTCCTCAACATGAACGAAACCATTTTTTAGCAAAAACATTAAGAAAAATCAGCTTCGAAGTTAAAAAAAATATTCATGAAATCAATCGTCTGCCGTTTCGATAAATAATGGATTTGAATCAGTGTTTTATTGTTAGATTTCTAGATATATTATTACAGCCTGTCAATCACACCCTTTCCGAAAATTTATCATTTTTGAAAACCTTATTTTTTACGATTTTCTGACAGGTGGCCACCGGTACATGGCCAACCATTGGCACATTACCTTATACTTTACAATTTAAATTAGCTCGCTTCACAGGCCAGATTTTTTTGCTCGAGGGCCATTTTTGGCCCATGGACCGTAATTTGGGCACCCTTGCCTTAATTGTATTATAATTTTATCTATAATACAATAAAACTGTTTAATAAAAACTATTCTGGTGTTGGAATAATAAATGAAAGAAGATTTTATAAAAATATTTCATTTTAATTCAAATTGTTTATTTATTAACATCAAGAGTAAATGCGAACAAACGCTTCATTTAATCTCCATTTTTTATCCTGACAAATAACATGAAAATTAGAAAAGTTTTGTCAAATTTACAGTCGCAAAATAATGATCAACTTAAAAGATTACAAAGAATGTCAATAGAGTATAAAATGAAAATCCACTTATGATTACAATATCTTAACTTATTGTGCTTTAATAAGACAGTAATTAAATCATAAAAAATAAACAAAGCACTGAAAAAAAATAATGTAAAGGGCAAATAAAAAAATAAATGCAATATTAAGATTCTTATACTAGTAAATGAATGTATAAACTAGTTTGCATCATCAATTCAATTGACTCCTTTAAGTTCAACTTCAAATACTAAGGTGGAATTGGGGGGAATCACTGGAGGTGAACCTTTCTTTCCGTATCTGAAAATATCAAAATCAAATCAATCACCAGCACTTTGTTAAATAAAATCCACAAAAGAATAGGAAACTTACGCCATTCCAGGTGGACAGACAATTCGTCGCTTTCCGCCGACCTTCATTCCAGCTACACCGACGTCCCATCCAGATATGACTTCTTTCTTCCCTAATTTGAATTTGAAGCCTGGTCCTTTGAGACAACTATCGAACATTTTGTTGTTACTCTTCAACCTTCCTTCGTAGTATACCTATCAAATCAAATGACGTATTAGCTACATTATATTTTTCAAATAAAAAAAATGTTTTGCAAAATTTAATAAAAAAATTACATACTTGAACCATTTTTCCGGGTTTCGCTGGTGCTCCTTGTCCAACTTTCAGATCTTCGATTGCTACATTTCCGGGGAGAACTTTTTTAATTTTTTCTTCTTGGCTTGGTTTCTGTTCGTTCTCTTTATTCTAAAAACAATCAAAACATTGTTCATAAAATAAATAAAGCGTGCAGTATTTAAAAAAAATATCAATATAACACTAACTACCTTATTTTTCTCTGCAAATCCATTTTGTTGAGGTTTATCTGCTTTTTTATCTTTCTTTTGCTTCTGTCCTTTGGCAGGAGGAACTTGTGGTGAAGACTTTTCATCTGAATCTTCATCTGAGTCATCATCATCGTCGTCTTCATCGTCTTCCTCATCTTCATCTTCTTCATCATCGCTGAAATAAAAATAAAAATAAACAAAATTCCATCTATAAAAAAATTAAAAACTTAACTACTGATATTAACCTGTCGGCAAGGGATACTTCGCTAGTTTCATTTGGAATATAAGATTCATCATTTGCATCAGATTCATCATCTTGCAACAATTTTGCAAGATAATCTTTTCCTTCTTCTTCATCATCGTCATCGTCGTCGCTTTCATCATCATCGTCTCCTAAAGTGGAATCTTTAGTTTTTTTTGCAGTCTTTTTATTTTTCTCCAACTCTTTCTAAATTTGAACAAAAAATAAGTTTCCAAACACAAAATTATATAAATCCAAATCAATTATACACCCAAATCTTTTTTTGCACTGAAAATACATTCTAAAGACCAACATGGAAAGAAATGTAAGGGGACCATATAAAAAAAATTGGAGTTTGATTTAATTAGTATATTATTTTAATGAACATGCAGAGAAAATAAAAAAAAACCACTCATTTTTGTAAATCACATAAGTACGAATTCACGTAAGTCGAGGACTTACTGTACTCTGGTCTGGATCATACTATTTTGGTATATTAATGCATTTTATTTTTTATTTTTACACCATAATAAATTTAAAAAATGAAATAACCTGTCTTTCTGTAACTGTGAAAAGTTTTGGGCGTATAAAAATTAACTACAGAATTATAAATGAAAATACAACCTTCATTTTCTTAGTAAGGGTCGCTACAGGAGATGTTTCTGCCTTCCTCTTCTTCTTATCGATCGGAGTCAATTCGGGGATCTCATCATCATCTTCCATATCTGACTCGGTCTCTTCCCCATCTTCGTATAATTCAGGATCGAGATATCCCGTTAAATGGATTATGCCTTTCCCTAAACATTCAATCATATTATTACACACTGCATAAGATATATTTAAAGCATTCGAACAAATTCGCACATACCACTGGATGAAAAAGAGATTTCACTCCCTTCTTTGAAATAGAGATCGAGCGGAGTTTGCAAATTCTTTCCTTTTTGTAAAGTGCAAATGAGAAACTCCTTTCCCTGCGCTCCCACCATAACCTGACATATGTCATTGTCACCCGTAGACGAATCGAGGGCAGCATTTGATATATGAAAAGCTTTGCTAACAGTTTGTGAATACCGTTTGTACGGTTCCAATATCAATCCTGAAAAGATGGAATATACAATTTAAAATTCCACACACACAAGTGGGTAGATTCTAAAAACAACGAATAAAACACAAAAAATACACATGTGACGAAATGCATGCATCGGATCACAAACACGTGGTCAATCATAAAAAACACAAAACCGAATTGTCACAAAACATACAAAAGACATTCACAAAATGTGAAAAAACGTGGTCGGAACATTCGCCGACACGTGCGTCGAGGCGGTGGATATAAAACACGTGTGTAATTTTGGGGAAAAGTCGCGTGGGGCGAAATGTGACAATAAAATAAGGCTTTCGGGGCCCTGGAGGAGTCTTACCCCAAAACATCGTGGATTATTTGGAGATTTGTGGCTGATGGAGGGTGGAAATGTGCAAAAGTGCGAGACACGGTAGATTGGGGTACCGGCTCGCGCGCCAAATGCCGGAACGGCTACCAGCTGCGGAAATATGCGCAGTTGCGCATTTGATGGCCATGTCTGGGTTTCTGTGGAAGTGGTGATTTGTTTTGGTTGTGTGATGTTTTAAAAATTTTGATTTTGATGGAAGTTGAACTGGTTTGTTTTATTGTAATTATTATTTAGGATAATGAAAATTAGGAGTTTCGTAAATGACGCAAGCGCACATGACGCAAGCGGGAAATTTTCAGATTGTAGTGGAAGACATTTAATTAGGGCTTGCAATTCCGGTAAAACGGTTAACCGCCCAAAATGTGCCAAAATGTGTTACCGGTAAATTGAAAAAATTACCGGTAAATACCGGAAACGATTTTAATGCGAATTAAGGTAAACATAGACATAAAAAAATGAAAGGGTGGTTTTGTGAGTGTGAGAGGCGTCATTATGGTTTTGTGAATCTGGGGGGGGTAGTAATTATTTATTTTAGTTTCAGCACCGAAAGTTACATTACTTGATGGATTTCCATACATATATTTTATATAATGTGACTTTCACTGAAATTAGAAAAAAAAATTATTACTACCTCATGGATTTGTATATATATATATATATATATATATATATATATATTTCATAAAATTTTAGGTTTCATCAAGGATACTGTTTTCATTTTTGTTTTTTTAGTAAAATTAGCCACACACAGTCATACTTTAATCATTTAATCTACATAATTTTTTTTTTACCGGTAGGTAAATTATCGATTAACCGGTTATTTACCGTTTACCGGTAATCGAAATTTGACGGAAAATTGCAAGCCCTACATTTAACACGAAACTGGAAGGATCAAAATATGTTTTGTGCTAAATAAATTCATGTTAGGCGTTATAGGTAGATTTGCGAAAAAATTTTCGTTACCAATGGTTAGGAAATGAAATAGTCATGAGTGTTTATGTGAAAGATTATCGAAATGATAATAAATCTTCTAAGTACAGTGGAAATCGCTTAAAACGAAAAAAATCGATTAACGAGAAATAGTACTTTAGTACTGACAAAATACTGTGTATGTATATTATAACGTCTAACATGAAATTCTTTTAACACAAAAAACATATTTTGGTCGTTTCAGTTTCGGGTTAATTGTTCTCTAGTTATTTGAAAATTTCGTGAAACTTGCTTTTGCGTCGCATGCGCTTGAGTGATTTGCGCTCTTTTTTTTATGCACAATTTCAAAAAATTTTCAAAATATGTTAACGACGCCAGCGATGGACCATGTACCTGTAGTTGACTATCTCTCGAAGAAACGTAAAATAAAATTTTTCAGAAAGGATGCGATAGATAAACTGTTCATAAAAGACTCATAATCGTCTTAAAAAACCGTAATTTTTATGTTTTGAGATTTTCAACTATAGGTATATGGCCTACCGCTGGTGTCGTCACCCTATAATTATTATAATTTTGATAAAATCATTTAAGTATATACCCATGTCTCTTTATATAGCCCAGATAAACGATGGCAATCTTTTGTTTGAACGAATCTGCCATGTGTACATGTCAACTAATAGTTATCAAGAAAAGGACACAGAGGCGCGAATCATAAGCTATATTTTATCCTATGATTATTTTTTTATATAATGCCCAGTTAATTTAAGAATCCTTTCTTTCATACTTATATATTTTCCTTCAAGTTTTTTTGATCAATAAAACATTAGAAAACAAAAACATATTTATCTACTTCGCATAAAACATCCCTCCAATAAAAAAAAAAAATCTATGTAATTAGTTGACTTACCGTATCTTAACAAGTGAAGTTGCATCTCTCATATAAATTCAGTGCATGTTAACTGAATGATTTATGTAAGTAGACAATAAGAATTAATGAAACCATCATAAAGCATCAAATAGACATTTTATTAATAAAAAAAAAGGAATGACATTTTTCTTTATGGCTCAATATAATTTTTTAAAAGCTAAATAAAATGAGATATTGATTATCAGAAAATTAACAGCCTCCACGAAGACGCAATACGAGATGGAGGGTAGATTCCTTTGGATATTATAATCTGAAAGGGTGCGTCCATCTTCCAACTGTTTTCCAGCGAAAATCAATCTCTGTTGGTCTGGGGATTCCTTCCTTGTCTTGAATTTTGGCTTTTACGTTCTCAATGGTATCAGAAGGTTCTACTTCGAGGGTGATGGTTTTACCAGTAAGGGTCTTCACGAAGATTTGCATACCACCACGAAGACGCAACACAAGATGAAGGGTAGACTCTTTTTTGGATATTGTAGTCAGAAAGGGTGCGCCGTCTTCCAACTGTTTTCGCGCAAAATCAATCTTTGCTGATCTGGGGATACCTTCCTTATCTTGAATTTTAGCTTTAACGTTCTCAATGGTATCAGAAGGTTCTACTTCAGGGTGATGGTTTTGCCTGTTAATGTCTTGACAAAATTTGCATACCACCACTAAGACGTAAGACGAGATGGAGGGTGGACTCCTTCTGGATATTATAGTCTGAAAGGGTGCGCCCGTCTTCCAACTGTTTTCCTGCAAAATCAATCTCTGCTGATCTGGGGGATTCCTTCCTTGTCTTGAATTTTGGCTTTAACATTTTCAATTGTGTCAGAAGGTTCTACTTCAAGAGTGATGGTTTTTCCTGTTAAGGGTTTTGACGAAAATTTGCATACCACCACGAAGACGTAAGACGAGATGGAGGGTGGACTTTTTTGGATATTGTAGTCTGAAAGGGTGCGTCCATCTTCCAACTGTTTTCCTGCGAAAATCAATCTCTGCTGATCTGGGGATTCCTTCCTTGTCTTGGATTTTGGCTTTTACATTTTCAATTGTATCAGAAGGTTCTACTTCAAGAGTGATGGTCTTTCCAGTAAGGGTCTTTACGAAGATTTGCATACCACCACGAAGACGTAAGACGAGATGGAGGGTGGACTCCTTTTGGATATTGTAGTCTGAAAGGGTGCGCCCGTCTTCCAACTGTTTTCCAGCGAAGATCAATCTTTGTTGGTCTGGGGGGATTCCTTCCTTATCTTGAATTTTAGCTTTTACATTTTCAATTGTATCAGAAGGTTCTACTTCAAGGGTGATGGTTTTGCCTGTTAGGGTCTTTGACGAAAATTTGCATACCACCACGAAGACGTAATACGAGATGAAGGGTGGACTCCTTTTGGATATTATAGTCTGAAAGGGTGCGTCCATCTTCCAACTGTTTTCCGGCGAAGATCAATCTCTGTTGGTCTGGGGGGATTCCTTCCTTATCTTGGATTTTGGCTTTCACATTCTCAATTGTATCAGAAGGCTCTACTTCGAGGGTGATGGTTTTGCCTGTTAATGTCTTGACAAAAATCTGCATACCACCACGAAGACGTAATACGAGATGAAGGGTGGATTCCTTTTGGATATTATAGTCTGAAAGGGTGCGCCCGTCTTCCAACTGTTTTCCTGCGAAAATCAATCTCTGCTGATCTGGGGGGATTCCTTCCTTGTCTTGGATTTTGGCTTTAACATTTTCAATGGTATCGGAAGGTTCTACTTCAAGAGTGATGGTCTTTCCAGTAAGGGTCTTTACGAATATTTGCATACCACCACGAAGACGTAAGACGAGATGGAGGGTGGACTCCTTTTGGATATTGTAGTCTGAAAGGGTGCGCCCGTCTTCCAACTGTTTTCCAGCGAAGATCAATCTTTGTTGGTCTGGGGGGATTCCTTCCTTATCTTGGATTTTGGCTTTAACATTTTCAATGGTATCAGAAGGTTCTACTTCAAGAGTGATGGTTTTTCCTGTTAAGGGTCTTTGACAAAATCTGCATACGATCATCTGGTCACGCAAACACGAGATGAAGGGTAGACTTTTTTGATATTGTAGGAAACGTAAGACGCAAAGATGGAGGGGAGACTCTTTTGGATATTGTAGTCAGAAAAGGGTGCGTCCATCTTCCAACTGTTTTCCGGCGAAGATCAATCTTTGTTGGTCTGGGGGGATTCCTTCCTTATCTTGAATTTTAGCTTTTACATTTTCAATTGTGTCAGAAGGTTCTACTTCAAGAGTGATGGTCTTTCCAGTAAGGGTCTTTACGAAGATTTGCATACCACCACGAAGACGTAAGACGAGATGGAGGGTGGACTCCTTTTGGATATTGTAGTCAGAAAGGGTGCGTCCATCTTCCAACTGTTTTCCGGCGAAGATCAATCTTTGTTGGTCTGGGGGGATTCCTTCCTTATCTTGGATTTTGGCTTTAACATTTTCAATGGTATCAGAAGGTTCTACTTCAAGAGTGATGGTTTTGCCTGTTAATGTTTTGACAAAAATCTGCATACCACCACGAAGACGCAACACGAGATGGAGGGTAGACTCTTTTTGGATATTGTAGTCAGAAAGGGTGCGTCCATCTTCCAACTGTTTTCCGGCGAAGATCAATCTTTGTTGGTCTGGGGGGATTCCTTCCTTATCTTGAATTTTAGCTTTTACATTTTCAATTGTGTCAGAAGGTTCTACTTCAAGAGTGATGGTCTTGCATACCACCTTTAAGACGTAAGACAGATAAGGGGTCTTTACGAGGGTGCGCCCATTTGCATACCACTTTAACATTCTCAATGGATCGGATGGCGTCAAGAGTGATGGTTTTGCCTGATGTTTTGACAAAAATGGAGGATAGACTCTTTTTGGATATTGTAGTCAGAAAGGGTGCGTCCATCTTCCAACTGTTTTCCGGCGAAGATCAATCTCTGTTGGTCTGGGGGGATTCCCTCTTTATCTTGGATTTTGGCTTTAACATTCTCAATGGTATCGGATGGTTCTACTTCAAGAGTGATGGTTTTGCCTGTTAATGTTTTGACAAAAATCTGCATACCACCGAGATGGAGGTGGAGCTCTTTTGATCAATATTGTAGTCAGAAAGGGTCTTACCCATCTTCCATTTCAATGGTATCGATTTCCAGCCGTTAAGATCAATCTTTGTTGGTCTGGGGATTCCTTCCTTATGGTATGGAGGGTAGACGAGGGTGATGGTTTTGCCTGTTAATGTCTTGACAAAATTCTGCATACCGCCACGAAGACGCAATACGAGATGGAAGGTTGTACTCTTTCTGAATGTTGTAATCGGAGAGTGTTCTGCCATCTTCTAATTGCTTTCCGGCGAAAATCAGTCTTTGTTGATCTGGGGGGATTCCTTCCTTGTCTTGGATTTTAGCTTTCACATTTTCGATAGTATCGGAGGGCTCTACCTCAAGGGTGATGGTCTTGCCGGTCAACGTCTTTACGAAGATTTGCATGATTCTGAAATAATGTAACAAGTAAATTAGCATATTGCAAAAATAATCCTATTGTTACAAATTCATTTGAAGATTTTATTTAAATTTTCTAGATCCCATTGTTATCGATTATGATTTTCACATTATTACAATAATGACAATGCCATGACAAATAAAAAGTCTACACTAGCTCGGTCGACAAATAAAACAAACAATCAACGGAATCTGAACAAAGATTAGTCGTCATAGTCCGCCATTTTGGGTGCGTCTTCTGACGTGTCTCAGCCATTTTGCGTACCGACCGACGCAAATTACCGTTTTTCACCACCGACATAAATACCACTTTGGAGCGATAAGAACGAGCGTCACTCGTTATAACGAGCGCCGCTCGTTAGAATGCACCAGAAACGCCCGAGTTCAAATATCAAACATGGCGGCCCAGCAACGCGTAAAACAAAGACACGGAAATCGAAATGGCCGTTACTGGGGCGAATTTTTTTTATGTTTTTCGGATGTATGTGTACTAATGCGGTTTCACAAAGCGATAGAATATTGAGAAAGTTACCTTGGGATTTTGTTTGCAACGTAAAAAGTGTAGCGCCGCTCAGCAGTAGTTCACTGTAGCACGGCGTCCACCGTAATGCCCAGACGACCTCCCCACCGCGTATTTATAGCCTTGGCGTCGATCAATACTGCAAGTATTATATGTTTCTTTCTAACGTATAGAGTTGTATGAAATAAACAGAGATAAAAGATCAAGCTTTTCGTTGCTTTGTTGTTTTATTAAATTGTATTTAAATCAGTTTTTTTTATATAAATAAATTATAAATACCAACTTTAATCAATCAATCGATTGTTTTTTTATGGAATTTCAAATATAACTTAAATTATCATCTTATTTCTAGTGTTTTGTGATAAAAGCGTTTTGTGATTTTATAAATGACGCGTTTTAGAATCTGTGGAAATGCATATACAGTTGTTTTGCGTCAAAATGTCTAGAACAGCGTAGAATATTTCACAATACATGTTCGCATGATAATATTGAGGTTTTCATTTTTATTTTTCACATCGATTTAATACAGATTTCGATAATATGAATCGATGAGCGACGCGTTATTTTTGACATCCTACCTACAGCTGTACATATTGTATTTGAGCATCGACGGCCATGATTTTATTTTTAAAAATGGGTCAACGTTTTTCGCGAAACACCTATTCTTTTTCCGCCGAAATACATATACAAAATTCGATATTTCGAATTATTTCCAATAACATAGAGCGCAAATAGTCTATGAAAAAACAAGATCACGCGAGTAGGAGGCATCGACGTCATTTATTTATTTTTTCTCCTTTATTCGTAAATTCGATCTTGGCGAAAACACCGTAGATTCTGGTTAGAGGGATATAAGTATGCGTTTTTGTTATTATTTTGTTTTTCCTGATACTATTTCGATGGGTTCTTTAGCATTTCTTTGTTTGGCAGTTTTACGTCACTATGAGGAACAAGGAAAATGAATGTGCGAATAAGCACTAACGCATTTTGAAAATATAACGTTCTTTAAATGGATCCAAAAAGTGCTATTCATGTACATAATACGCTTGAATTTTTTAGGGTCAACCGTGGGAAAGTTTTTTCACCTTTTCTCGGACAAAGACCTTTGAAAGAGGGATGAAGAAACTTTCGGTTGTTGAACTTTAGTTTTCCAGACACAAAGACGTTAAATTTTAAAATAGAAAACAGAATCGAATCAAAAACATGAAAATTTTGGTATTTTACTATGTTAATCCAAAATATTATATACTTGATACAATTAAAATTTATTAATACACACGTCATTGCTTAATCATCAAATGCCATTATAATTAAAAAAATAATCGATTATATGATTCATTTCATTTTTGACGAGTATAAATTTTGATAAAGTTAATCAGCAAATGTTTTGATACGATTTTTGTTAATAAGCAGGTGAAACATGATGCAATCGTGTTGATCATACAAATTTTGCTTGCTGAATAAAAAATTTGTATGAATCATGAGTTTCCTTTGAATTCGCTTCTGCTATTGCAAGTACAGAGAGGTCACCGCCAGCTCCCAGATCAATAACTGTTCAGACTAAAGGTGAATCCAATTATATTCATGAAAATCGACTGAAAACTGCGTTGTTGAAGTTTTTACGGATTCAACAGTCATATAACAACCTACGAAACAATTTTCGAAACGTTTATGTAATTATTTTTTATGGACTGGAAAAATAATGCACGAGTCGTAGCTATTATAAACGACAAGTGATGAATCATCAAAAATAATTGAAATTTAATCGCTTTCATGAGTTTTTATTTGATATCAGTAGTGTGTTTTATTAGTGGTGTTATAAACTATGAATTGTATTGATTTGCGTGTTACATTACAATTCTTAAATGAAACAATAAACAGATATAGAATTTTTATGATAATAAGTAATATAATAGATGCAAAAGAGAAAAACTTCTGATAACTTGATTAATTTTGTTCTGAATTAAAAAAAAAAATTATTTATTTTCAAATCTGAAATAGTGTATGTACATATGTATGTCCGATTCAATCATATTTTCATTGAACGTAACGTGTAAAACTTTCACCAAATTGTGCAATTTTCATATGTAATCCGATTGCAAGAATTATTAATTTGAACGAGATTAGAAATTTTTCGTGCTGAGAAAATACGTCAATTCATATTTTTTCAGCGCTTTGTTCTAAGAAATCATTTAGATTCATCGTCACAAGGAAACAAGTTTCATGTCAAGACCGCGTGGGTATATATAAATAGTGATGATTTTCGGAATAGAAATTGGAATTTCGTTTAAGCAGTATGTTTTCCAGTATCGTGCCAAAACATTGTTCGTTTCAGGAAATACTGTGAAAAAAGGCTGATTAATCATTTTTGATAGTTTTTAAAACTAAGATTTTTATCACATCAAAACAGATAACTTGTTTATTTAGAAAATATCTTTAATACGCAATTGATGTGAGACTTTAATCTTTGTAAGAGGCGTACATATTAGAAAGAAACATCAGCTGTGGTGCAATTTTATACATAATATAATTTTCGATCAATGACGCAGAGGTCATCTGATTCGGATCCTGATCACGATGAAAATAATCGAGCACAATTTACAGGTGTTTACCTATTTATGTTGTAAATTATATTACAATCGTGATTTAAAAAAAAATATTTTGGTGCCGCACAGAGAAAAGATTGCTGGAGATTGGTAACCTTACATATTTAACATGTCATGTTGGTAATACTGCGTGCGACTGCGCTTGGAAGAGTCGAGTTTCTCGGCGGGAAATGAAAACATAACTGATAATGTTATGTATTATATATTCAGTAGTGAAGATATTCTCATAATTTCATTATTTAATATGTACCGATTTTGGTAAAGGTTCACAAAGGGACTTTTAAAAAAGTTGGCAGTCCTGGGCCTGCCCAGAAAAAAAAAATTTGGAACCACTGCACGTATGCATATTATGCGTTCGCGTCGCCTGCCAACTGTCACTTTTGACGTTTATCGGGTATGTAGTTTTACGTTCGCCGATTGGAGACAATTATTTACACGATTCGAGGAGAAGATACCACGATCGTTGAAGTATGGAGTTCTTTTACTCTTCGGAAAAACAACACAATGGATTTTCGACAGTGGTGGTATTTGTCGAGAAACTAACGAGTGTTTCGTAGTCAACTTTCTGTTGGAACACATGAAGCCTGGCTTCCGATCGTGGTATTAGTAAGCATCTTCGAAACGATGCAGTAAATCAACGAACGAATCAATGTCAATCCTGTAGCGGTCGAAAGAACATGGCAAGAGTTTTATACACTCGTATCAGGTGAATAATGTGCAATATTTTTATTATTTTCTTATAACTCGCATTGGGTACTAACAATGTATACTTACATACTTATATATCTATAAATTTAATTGAATATACTCATATACTCATTTCAATTCACTCCTTTCCAGGTTTTCAACGCCATTGCAGATGGTGAGGATTTGCTATTTGCGATACATGTTATCCTAATCGTTTATCCTGTTATAGGCTATAAAATTTCTCCGCATGTCTGTAACACTTGCTATAATACCTTGAAAGCTGAACCATATGTTTATGTATTCAATGTAAGTATAAGTATAGTTAGGTAATATTCAACATTCCAAACCAAATTATAAAACTTTGAATTATTAATTGCAGACATGAATGCTCAGTCGTCACTTCTTTTCCAATGTCTAGTTGCCACAAGTGGCAACATATGCATATTCAAACTGATGGATGTTTATCAAAATGTAGACAATACTTCAAATGTGCTAATTATAAACCATCCTCTCACTATACGTGTGCAACAATCATAAGTGAAAGGGTTGTTTGTTAAATAAACACATACACACACACACACATTCACTATAACGTTCCAAAGTAGTCATCCTTTTATCGATACATAAATAGTATAGTGAGAGGATGGTTTATAATTAGCACATTTGAAGTATTGTCTACATTTTGATAAACATCCATCAGTTTGAATATGCATATGTTGCCACTTGTGGCAACTAGACATTGGAAAAGAAGTGACGACTGAGCATTCATGTCTGCAATTAATAATTCAAAGTTTTATAATTTGGTTTGGAATGTTGAATATTACCTAACTATACTTATACTTACATTGAATACATAAACATATGGTTCAGCTTTCAAGGTATTATAGCAAGTGTTACAGACATGCGGAGAAATTTTATAGCCTATAACAGGATAAACGATTAGGATAACATGTATCGCAAATAGCAAATCCTCACCATCTGCAATGGCGTTGAAAACCTGGAAAGGAGTGAATTGAAATGAGTATATGAGTATATTCAATTAAATTTATAGATATATAAGTATGTAAGTATACATTGTTAGTACCCAATGCGAGTTATAAGAAAATAATAAAAATATTGCACATTATTCACCTGATACGAGTGTATAAAACTCTTGCCATGTTCTTTCGACCGCTACAGGATTGACATTGATTCGTTCGTTGATTTACTGCATCGTTTCGAAGATGCTTACTAATACCACGATCGGAAGCCAGGCTTCATGTGTTCCAACAGAAAGTTGACTACGAAACACTCGTTAGTTTCTCGACAAATACCACCACTGTCGAAAATCCATTGTGTTGTTTTTCCGAAGAGTAAAAGAACTTCATACTTCAACGGTCGTGGTATCTTCTTCTCGAATCGTGTAAATAATTGTCTCCAATCGGCGAACGTAAAACTACATACCCGATAAACGTCAAAAGTGACAGTTGGCAGGCGACGCGAACGCATAATATGCATACGTGCAGTGGTTCCAAATTTTTTTTTTCTGGGCAGGCCCAGGACTGCCAACTTTTTTAAAAGTCCCTTTGTGAACTTTTACCCTAGTGCGAACGCACAAACGGTGATGGCACAGGAGTTTTAAATTTTTGGTTTCGTAGCGATGGATTTATAGATTTGGCCATAAATCGTATTCATGAGCTTAGGTTGCCTTTTGCCGCTGGTAGGCCCTTTGGGTCTACCGACTCGGCCCTGCGGGCCTCGTTTCATGGGCTCTTCAGGCCCATCCGTAACGACCCAGTCCTTCGAGCCTCGCATTATAGGCTTTTAGGGTCCCTCCACGTCCAGGCATACTCATATTGATATATAGAAATAAACGTAATCTTCTTGAAATTAAAAATAAAATAATAATTTATCGGAAAAATATATTTTGAAATAATGAATTCACTCAAATCTAAAAAAAAATATCGAAATACTTCTTCTCGTGAAAAATTACGATAAATGCGATAAATGTGCGTTCTACCTACACTGGTGTACCGATTATATAATACTTATTGTCAAAATCAATCGAAATTAAAAGTAAAAGCATCTATCTTTTCTGCTTTTATTTAATTGATTAAATTTAAAAAAAAATATTGAAAAATTAATATTTCAGATAATATCTGAAAATCTTTTCACAGAATAATTAAGTAATTTGATATTATGTGGATGAGTACGATTTTTTACATTATTAGATGGAATATCACTTAAACCACTATCAAGTTTAAGCGTTGGTTTCGAAGAGATTTCTTTTTTTATCCAATAACGATTGGTTGTATTTTTAGATTTATTCGGCAAGTTTAATTTAAATTTTCTATACCACAAATTTCTAGCTTTTGAATTGACAAGTATAAAAAACACGAAAAATATAAAACCTTGTATAGTTGCTGTGATACAAAACAAATAATTCATGATCAAAAACATCGAAAAAAATCCAAATAGCCATGAGAATCCGAAAAGAAAAAATAATATAACGCTAACATAAAATTTTCTACAATTGGCTTTGTGATTTTGATGTTTTTGAATTGAAGGTTTTATAATAACTTTATATATAATCATACAATACAAAATAAAATTAATAAACATAATCAGAAGTACAGGAAAAAAAACTGTGATCCAATAACCTACTCCTCTCGGTAAACAAAACGAGGAGTATTGACACTCATAACTATCAGGTGATTTTGATACAAGAAGTGTCACTGGAATCAGTGGAACTAGCCAACCACAAAGAAAAATCTTGAGCAATCTGTGAGTCATTTCAGTATAAATTACAATAACCAGTTTTTTATATGAAAGAAATGCTATTATTAACATCCAACAAAATGCAGTTAAAATACCATAATGAAGTAGTCCACCCAAAATAAAGCAATACTCAGGCTTTATTTTTAGAGTGGAACTAACTAAGAAAGTCACTAGCAAAAATGTAAGCGATGCTGAAATGTTAAGGTAGATTTTGTTTGTAAATTCACTTCTCCACTCTTTAAAAAGTATAGCGGTCAAGGCAATGATGGATAACCCAAACAATGAAATTACAAAACCGAAATATGTAATTGATGATAATGCTATATAGTCGTCATTTGAAATTTCAAACCAATAAGGACTTAGAAGAAGAGAAAAATGATTCAAATGTCGGCATCGACACGTATCAAAACCTTTGATAAATTCTTTATTAATTAATTGGCAACCATCCGGAGACCAGCCACCATTACTGCCCAATTTGAAATCCCAAAATGCACATATTTTATGCATATCACATGTCAAGTTTGACTTAAATGGTTTCATATGGATATCGATATGTTGATCATCAGAAAGATTCAATTTGTTTTCAGTTGAAATTCCTATGACTAAACTGTTAATACTCCAATTCCTTTGGCTTTGATCTGTAATGAAGAATTTTTCATTTTTGATAGCCACAATTTTTAATTTTTCTGATAAGTTTAAATGAACTTTAGAAATGTCTACAATAATTTCTGTATCATTTTGTTCTACTTCAACCTTTTTTAATTCATCTGAAATGAAAAAATTGTATTATATAAATTAATTTATTGTGATAATACTTCATTTAAAAATTTGTGTGACCTTCGTTTAAAAAATCAACCGAAAAATTGGACATGTTAGTATCTACTTTTTTGACTTTGACACCTCGTATATGATTTGATTTTCGAGTCGAAATGACTCCAACGGACAAATTAGGTGATGTAAATTGAATTTGTAAATTTGTTGTCGAATTTAATTCAATGTTATTTAATACTTTGTCAAAATTTTGAAGAGTTTTACTAAGAACTTTTTCAGTCTTTTCTGAAGATACAGCCCCGTTTAAATTATTAATAATATCACTCATACTGAAATTTTTTAATGAGTGAATTAAAATATATTCCATTTTTTTATTGACATCTGAGATCAATGGGACATTCTAAAATAAAAAAAGTTGAATAATTATATAAAATTAAATATAGCATAATCATATTTAGAAAAAATTATTTTATTTAAAATACTTACTGGACATGACATGTTGCTATCTGCTTTTTTAATATTTTCTGAATACTGAATTTCATCCATACTGATAATTTTTGATGAGTTATTCGAAATGTTTTTCGTAGCATTATTAACATTTGAGTTTAATGAGATATTCTAAAATTCAAAAAGTTTAAATGTATACATAATATAAAAAAAAATTGCAAAAACTCATTTTGAAAAACCTCTTTTTCAAGCTTTTTATTATTTTAATATGTACTTGACTTGAATTAAATTTTTCTGTTATCGGATTCAATATTACTTACATTATTTGGAAACGATATTGGTATAGTTTTATTATACAAAACAATTTTGTAATTAAGATCTCCATACACACAACAATTTTTGAAGTCACAATATATATTTTCTTTTTCGTTATCTAAATTGACATTTAATAAACAGCATTCAGTTATTTTGTTAAAGTATGGAAAAATAATAGAGTTATGTTATAGTTTTCACCTGCTATAATAAAACCTTCAATTAAGTCAATAAATAGGAAATTAATTGGAGATTTTCCAATAGCATTCAAATCAGTAGAAAATTTATTGGCAACAGATTTTGTTACATTCGCATGAAACACAACTCTCCCATTCGCAAAAACTTTTTTAAGTTTAAAATTATACAAATCCATTGTTTCATTAAATAGTGTGCAGTTGCTAAAATTGATTTAATAAAAAAAAACATTTTTGTCATTTCAAACTAAAGTAAAGTACATCTGTTGTAGAAATTTTTTTTGTTAAATATTTATGAACCTTGAATCCTGAAATTTCTGAAAATAATATGGCGTCAAATCAGTAGAATTATTTATTTCATCTGTATCTATTTCTATATAAAGATCTGTTGTAACAATATAAATGGTCGATAAAGATTTTATATCATAAGAAAACATTATATGTTTAGATTCATATGGCTCAATTTCCACTGTATTCACAATGACACACCAATAGTATCCATAACCAACATACTCCACTTTAAATATAAACGGATCATCAGTTTTGGATATGTTTAATCTAACAGGATAATATTTTAGAGCATCAGTAAAACAACTAATATCAGAATTGTCGAACGAAACATTGAATTCATTTTTATTCTTAGCATGGAGATTTTTTATTTGAACCACTATTCCCATATTTCTAAAAGCAATAAAATCAAATTACTATGTTATTCAATATATGTATATATTGTAAAAATTGTGTTTTTTGTTCACTTTTTGGTAAATAAGTTAAGTTCAACTTTTATTTTGTCAATGAAATATTCGCAAATCGCTGCATTGTATATATCGTCTTGTTTCCTGTGATATAACGTTTCAGATCCATCCATTGAATCATTTTGAAATGTCTGCAATTTCATATTATGTTTTGTCTTATTGTTAGTATAAAACTACATCATGATATATTAAATTATAAAGATTCATGTTTTCTTACAGTTTCACTCAAGTTTTGAAAATAATTTTCTATAGGAAATTCTAGTTTTTGTATAGCGATTGATGAATTCAAGATATAAATATGGCCTTTATTGATTAAATTACTAGATAATTTGTTGCAGAATTGCTTAATATAATCCCATGTGCCATTTCTGAATTTTATATGTCCATCAAAATACATCTCATTGTCAGTTAGACACATGGGTATTGGAGATGAATAATAAACAAAGTGTTTTTTACACCGTCCTTGGATTGAATTATTTGTTCTTATAGGTTTGACTACACATATCCTATTTATTTTAGCATTACAATCTTCAGTTATCATTTTTTTATCATCTGTATTAAAAATTATACAATTGTAATTTTTCACAAAAATTTTTTTCATATTTTTTAAGAGTATTGGTAATCCCATAGTTTCCATGTGTTGTGCATTCCAATTGATAAAAAGCCCATCTTTATAAGCTCGTTTTGCATCTATCCAGATTGATTTTACTTGATTTTTTTGCAAAAAATCTATTAAAGATGTATTCAATATAGTATTTATCGTAATAACTGAATTTTGATTGCATTCATTGTAGGCTTCTTTAAATGTTTCTTTTTCTTTGATTTTTACACAAATAACAGGGTCAGCATCAACAATTTTCTCAAAATTCAAAGGGCATCTTTCTTCCAACCCCGTTATATTTGTATTTTGTGAGCTCGTAGTGTATGTCAATTTTAATACAAATGTGATGATCAAAATTAGTCTCAACATTTTCTCTAAAAATTAGTTTTATTAGATAGTAAATATAAATTGTAATGTAAGCATTTTCTATTATTTTTAAAATTTCTTACAATTAGATAATCTTGAAAAGCAATAAATTATAGGTGATTGCATAAACAAAGATTGATAAACAAAATGATTGCCATATTAATTAAAAAATAATCTATCTATCTATCTATATCAGGCTTGTCCAACATTTCGGTATGTAGGGACCACTTTGGCCGAAATGTGCTGTTACCGGGGGCCACGTATAAATTTCAAATTTCAATAGGGGAGCCTTGTCTAATTCCGCGATAATCGGAATAAAGTTGATTTTTTAAAATAATGATAACGTATTTTAGAGAACTATATTTACTAAAAGTTTGCCACTACATACACGAATTCATGAAGACATAATTTATTGATAACCGTTCACAGTTCTGCGACATAGCACTAAACGATAAAAGGCGACCGACATAACGCTACCTGGACAAAACGCTACGAGACATAATATGCACAAATAAAAATTATGAGGTTTTTTGAAATAATCAGTAAATATGTAGAATATACAATAAAATATTAATTTGATTGTATACTAGCGTATTTTGGTTAGCTTCACTAACTCGAACACGCTAGCTCGGCTCTTCGCACCTCGGTTTGTGGGCCCTTCGGGTCTCGCCTAGGGTTTCTGGATTCGACCCGACCCGGACCCGAACCCGTCGGGTAATGGACCTAAAACCCCGGCCCGAGACCCGGGACTAAAAACCATCGGGTCCGGGTAGCAAGAAATAATTTTTTTTTTAATTAAAAATATTTTTTTAAAATCAAAATGCGTTATAAAATTAATTTTTTTAACAAAATATAGGCGAAAAACAAAAATGGAATATGTAATTCGAAATATTTGAATTAATCAAAATGGCCCTGAAATAAATTATTTATTATTCAATGGCCAAAAAATTTTTGTCGTTTTTTGATGTTAATCTTTATTATTCAGGAAAGTTATTTTAAACATAAATAGTTATGACTATACCAAGTGCTTTAACACTTAAATTGAAGATTTTTCAAAAAATGGAGTTAATCAGTCTGCGCACTGTAGCACTGCATATGTAAAACGTTATTTTCGTACGGAAATAATTTCTTCTCAGAATACCGCTAAGGATAATAAAATTCAATGGGGCACGTTCGTCTTCCGAAATACAATGCATTTTCGAATGCGTCATGTATTTCAATTTGAGAAATACCTGCCTAAGTGATTTTGTTTCACGGAAGGTTCACAGATGCGATCTTCCGTCTGCAGTATGTATTTTGATTTTTCAAATTTTAAAACATTTTATTTTGGATCCGGACTCGACCCGGACTCGTCGGGTATCTAAAATATTGGACCCGGACCCGACGGGTTTTGAAAACCCGGGTTTTCAGAAACCCTAGCTCTCGCCTTGAAGGCCCTTCGGGCACACAATTTATTGAAAAAAAATATATATCTATATATATTGTATATATATATATATTTTATAATAAAAAAATGGAGGTCGATTTTGGTCGAAAATCGTCGTCTTACGGTCGAGGGTTCTGGTCGGGCGTCGCTTTGCTTATTGGTCAAGCGTTAATCAATGGCTAGCTAGGCCGTTTGACGGCAGATTCGGTAATAAGCTGAAATTCCGCGGTCAATTTTAATTCTTCACGCATTTGACTTCTTATATTTTGATAAAAATCGCACTTCCATCCTAAATATTACTTGAATCGACACAAGAAATCAACAGCAAGAAATTCGGGCTCTAAAATCACTTCTGACAGTGAAAAAATCTCGAAAAAAAGCAAAAGGGGCGCCTAATAATTTCGATAAATTGTCAATTAATTAATTTTTTGCGTAATTTCATTCGGTATTTTTCCCGCTTTAAAAATGTCCTAGTCGTCACAGAAATATTTTTTAAGATATCTGACAAAGTTTTAGCTCTGTAGGTGCTATAGTTTCTGTTTCTATAAAGGATAAAGTTTAATTTTTCAAAACGCGTGGCAAACAGACAGACAGAGAAACTTTCGCTTTTATAATAGTACTAGCGTATTCGGACTGGCTGCGCCAGTCCTCACGCTAGGACCTTCTGCGCCCCTGGCTACACTCCACACCCACTTATATTGAGTTGTAGAAATTAATATCGATTTAAAATTTGAAAAATATGATTTATCGAAAAAAACGTATTTTGAAAACATTTATTATTTTATTATCATTTATTGAAACGAAATCTATAAAAAAAATATCGATATTTGACTTCGTATTGCGAAAATATAGAAAAAAAAAATTATGAAAATTTATAAAAAAGTTTGAGAACCGCACGCTTAAATATAGAAATGAAAAAAAATCATTATAACTTTATAAAAAGTTTGAGGATTGCACGATTTTATATTATACCTCAACGCTAGTGGATAAGCCCTTCGGGCGTACCGGCTCGCCCTGGCTACACACCCAAATCCACTAATATTGAGTTGTAGATATAAATATCTATTTAAAATTAAAAAATGATTTATCGAAAAAAAAAAAACGTATTTTGAAAACATTTATTATTTTATTATCATTTATTAAATCGAAATCTAAAAAGAAATCGATATTTGACTTCGTATTGCGAAAATATTGAAATAAAAAAAAAATCATTAAAACCTTATAAAAAAGTTTGAGAACCGCACGCTTAAATATCGTAATAGAAAAAAAATCATTAAAACTTTATAAAAAAAAGTTTGAAAAAAATTGAAAAAAAACAAATAAAAAAAATCAACTACACAGTTTGACATTCGTATGATTCGGTAAATCGATAAATTTATGTAAAAAAACTATTGATAAGGATTCGATGACTTATTAATATGTACAATAGATACGGTTTTGGCATATTGAAACACCTGAATATCTTCCTTGAGACAGGCTTCGAAATGACAGCGACTCAATGGAAAAACCAAGATGGCGTCGTCCAAAAAATCGTAAATTTCGAGTTTTTACGCATTCAATTTCATATATTTCAATAAATACCGCACTCCCGTCCGAAATTTGAAATAGATCGTCACACAGGGATCCATAGCAAGATAAACTGCCCCTAGAATAACCCCCCACTGTGAAAAAAACCCTGAAAAATTCAAAAGGGGCGCCTAAAAATTTTCAATTAATTAATTTTTTGCGTAATTTAATTCGGCCAGTCACTAAAGGATTATTTTTTAAGGTATTTGAGAAAGTTTCAACGTTCTAGGTGGTTTCGTCACAGTTTGTATAAAGGACAAACTTTAATTAAAAAAAAAGCGTCTCAGACGGACAGACGGACAGAGGGACTTTCAGTTTTATAATAGTACTAGCGTATTCGGACTGGCTGCGCCAGTCCTCACGCTAGGACCTTTATGCCCCTGGCTACACTCCACACCCACTAATATTGAGTTGTAGAAATTAATATCGATTTAAAATTTGAAAAAAATGATTTATCAAAAAAAACGTATTTTGAAAACATTTATTATTTTATTATCATTTATTGAAACGAAATCTAAAAAAAAAATTATAAAAATTTATAAAAAAGTTTGAGAACCGCACGCTTAAATATAGAAATGAAAAAAATCATTATAACTTTATAAAAGTTTGAGGATTGCACGATTTTATATTATACCTCAACGCTAGTGGGTAAGCCCTTCGGGCGTACCGGCTCGCCCTGGCTACACACCCAAATCCAGTAAACTTCATAAAAAAAGTTTGAGGATCGCAGGCTTTTTGTTAAAACGAAAAAAAATTATTTATCGAAAAAAAACGTAATTTGAAAATATTTATTATTTTAATATTATTTATTTAATCGAAATCTAAAAAGAAATCGATATTTGACTTCGTATTGCGAAAATATTGAAATAAAAAAAAAATCATTAAAAATTTATAAAAAAGTTTGAGAACCGCACGCTCAAATATAGAAATGAAAAAAAATCATTATAACTTTATAAAAAGTTTGAGGATTGCACGATTTTATATTATACCTCAACGCTAGTGGGTAAGCCCTTCGGGCGTACCGGCTCGCCCTGGCTACACACTCAAATCCAGTAAACTTCATAAAAAAAGTTTGAGGATCGCAGCTTTTTTTGTTAAAACGAAAAAAAATTATTTATCGAAAAAAAAACGTAATTTGAAAATATTTATTATTTATTTAATCGAAATCTAAAAGAAATCGATATTTGACTTCGTATTGCGAAAATATTGAAATAAAAAAAAAATCATTAAAACTTTATAAAAAAGTTTGAGAACCGCACGCTTAAATATAGTAATATTGAAAAAAAAAAATCATTAAAACTTTATAAAAAAAGTTTGAAAAAAATTGAAAAAAAATAAATAAAAAAAATCAACTACACAGTTTGACATTCGTATGATTCGGTAAATCGATAAATCGACGCGATAAATTAATGTGAAAAAACTATTGGTTAGGATTCTATGACTTATTTATATGTCGATAGATACATTTTTCGCTCACCATATTTTTCCATACTAATTTATATTTGAACAAAATTAAATGGCGTCGGGCCTTATTTGGCAGATTTGGCCGAAAGACCGTTTTTGGCGTACAAAACGAATTTTTCGCGTATTTCATTTCATTGGATCTCAAATATTTCGATGAATATCGCATTCCCGTCCGAAATACGAAATAGATCGTCGCTTAGGGATCCATAGCAAGATATTCCGCCATTGAAATAACCCCCAATAGTGAAAAAAAAAATAAAAAAAAATCAAAGGGGCGCCTACTAATTTCCGAAAAATTTTCAATTAATTCATTTTTTGCGTAATTTAATTCGGCCTTTTTCGAGATTCTAAAGTACGCCAGTCACTAAAGGATTATTTTTTAAGGTATTTGAGAAGGTTTCGACGTTCTAGGTGGTTTCGTCACAGTTTGTATAAAGGACAAACTTTAATTAAAAAAAAAGCGTCTCAGACGGACAGACGGACAGACGGACAGGGGACTTTCAGTTTTATAATAGTACTAGCGTATTCGGACTGGCTGCGCCAGTCCTCACGCTAGGACCTTGGCCCCCTGGCTACACTCCACACCCACTAATATTGAGTTGTAGAAATTAATATCGATTTAAAATTTGAAAAAAATGATTTATCGAAAAAAACGTATTTTGAAAACATTCATTATTTTATTATCATTTATTGAAACGAAATCTAAAAAAAAAATTATAAAAATTTATAAAAAAGTTTGAGAACCGCACGCTTAAATATAGAAATGAAAAAAAATCATTATAACTTTATAAAAAGTTTGAGGATTGCACGATTTTATATGATACCTTAACGCTAGTGGGTAAGCCCTTCGGGCGAACCGGCTCGCCCTGGCTACACACCCAAATCCACTAAACTTCATAAAAAAAGTTTGAGGATCGCAGGCTTTTTGTTAAAACGAAAAAAAATTATTTATCGAAAAAAAACGTAATTTGAAAATATTTATTATTTTAATATTATTTATTTAATCGAAATCTAAAAGAAATCGATATTTGACTTCGTATTGCGAAAATATTGAAATAAAAAAAAATCATTAAAAATTTATAAAAAGTTTGAGAACCGCACGCTTAAATATAGAAATGAAAAAAAAAAATCATTATAACTTTATAAAAGTTTGAGGATTGCACGATTTTATATTATACCTCAACGCTAGTGGGTAAGCCCTTCGGGCGTACCGGCTCGCCCTGGCTACACACCCAAATCCACTAAACTTCATAAAAAAAAAGTTTGAGGATCGCAGGCTTTTGTTAAAACGAAAAAAAATTATTTATCGAAAAAAAAAAACGTAATTTGAAAATATTTATTATTTTAATATTATTTATTTAATCGAAATCTAAAAAGAAATCGATATTTGACTTCGTATTGCGAAAATATTGAAATAAAAAAAAAATCATTAAAACTTTATAAAAAAAGTTTGAGAACCGCACGCTTAAATATAGTAATATTGAAAAAAAAAATCATTAAAACTTTATAAAAAAAGTTTGAAAAAAATTGAAAAAAAATAAATAAAAAAAATCAACTACACAGTTTGACATTCGTATGATTCGGTAAATCGATAAATCGACGCGATAAATTAATGTGAAAAAACTATTGGTTAGGATTCTATGACTTATTTATATGTCGATAGATACATTTTTCGCTCACCATATTTTTCCATACTAATTTATATTTGAACAAAATTAAATGGCGTCGGGCCTTATTTGGCAGATTTGGCCGAAAGACCGTTTTTGGCGTACAAAACGAATTTTTCGCGTATTTCATTTCATTGGATCTCAAATATTTCGATGAATATCGCATTCCCGTCCGAAATACGAAATAGATCGTCGCTTAGGGATCCATAGCAAGATATTCCGCCATTGAAATAACCCCCAATAGTGAAAAAATATCGGAAAAAATCAAAAGGGGCGCCTACTAATTTCCGAAAAATTTTCAGTTAATTAATTTTTTGCGTAATTTAATTCGGCCTTTTTCGAGATTTTAAAGTACGCGCGTCGCTATAGGAATATTTTCTAAGGTATTTGAGAAACTTTCAACGTTCTAGGTGGTTTCGTCACAGTTTGTATAAAGGACAAACTTTAATTAAAAAAAAAGCGTCTCAGACAGGGGGACTTTCAGTTTTATAATAGTACTAGCGTATTCGGACTGGCTGCGCCAGTCCTCACGCTAGGACCTTGGCCCCTGGCTACACTCCACACCCACTAATATTGAGTTGTAGAAATTAATATTGATTTAAAATTTGAAAAAAATGATTTATCGAAAAAAACGTATTTTGAAAACATTTATTATTTTATTATCATTTATTGAAACGAAATCTAAAAAAAAAATTATAAAAATTTATAAAAAAGTTTGAGAACCGCACGATTAAATATAGAAATGAAAAAAAATCATTATAACTTTATAAAAAGTTTGAGGATTGCACGATTTTATATTATACCTCAACGCTAGTGGGTAAGCCCTTCGGGCGTACCGGCTCGCCCTGGCTACACACCCAAATCCACTAAACTTCATAAAAAAAGTTTGAGGATCGCAGGCTTTTTGTTAAAACGAAAAAAAATTATTTATCGAAAAAAACGTATCTTGAAAATATTTATTATTTTAATATCATTTATTTAATCAAAATCTAAAAAGAAATCGATATTAGACTTCGTATTGCGAAAATATTGAAATAAAAAAATAATAATTAAAACCTTATTAAAAGTTTGAGAACCGCACGCTTAAATATAGTAATAGAAAAAAAAAAAATCATTAAAACTTTATAAAAAAAAAAGTTTGAAAAAAATAAATAAAAAAAATCAACTACACAGTTTGACATTCGTATGATTCGGTAAATCGATAAATTAATGTAAAAAAACTATTGATAAGGATTCGATGACTTATTAATATGTACAATAGATACGGTTTTGGCATATTGAAACACCTGAATGTCTTCCTTGAGAAAGGCTTCGAAATGACAGCGACTCAATGGAAAAATCAAGATGGCGGCGTCAAAAAAAAATCGTAAATTTCAAGTTTTTACGCATTCAATTTCATATATTTCAATAAATACCGCACTCCCGTCCGAAATTTGAAATAGATCGTCACACAGGGATCCATAGCAAGATAAACCGCCCCTAAAATAACCCCCCACTGTGAAAAAAACCCTGAAAAAATCAAAAGGGGCGCCTAAAAATTTTCAATTAATTAATTTTTTGCGTAATTTAATTCGGCCTTTTTCGAGATTCTTAAGTACGCCAGTCACTAAAGGATTATTTTTTAAGGTATTTGAGAAAGTTTCAACGTTCTAGGTGGTTTCGTCACAGTTTGTATAAAGGACAAACTTTAATTTAAAAAAAAGCGTCTCAGACAGACAGACAGGGGGACTTTCAGTTTTATAATAGTATAGATAGATATAGATAGATAGATAGATATAGATAGACTAGCGTATTCGGACAAGCTGCGCCAGTCCTCAACGCTAGGACCTTTGCCCCCCTGGCTCCACTCCACACCCACCAATATTGAGTTGTCGAAATTAATATCGATTTAAAATTTAAAAAAAATGATTTATCGAAAAAAACGTATTTAGGAAACATTTATTATCTTATTATCATTTTTTGAAACGAAATAAAAAAAATATATCGATATTTGACATCGTATTGCGAAAATATAGAAATAAAAAAAACTTTATAAAAAAAGTTCAAGAACCGCACGCTTAAATATAGAAATAATAAAAAATATAAAAAATTAATAAAACTTTATAAAAAAGTTTGAGAACCGCATGCTTAAATATAAGAATTTAAAAAAATCATTATCTATCTATCTATCTATCTATCTATCTATATCTATCTATACTATTATAAAACTGAAAGTCCCCCTGTCTGTCTGTCTGAGACGCTTTTTTTTTAATTAAAGTTTGTCCTTTATACAAACTGTGACGAAACCACCTAGAACGTCGAAACCTTCTCAAATACCTTAAAAAATAATCCTTTAGTGACTGGCGTACTTTAGAATCTCGAAAAGGCCGAATTAAATTACGCAAAAAAATGAATTAATTGAAAATTTTTTCGGAAATTAGTAGGCGCCCTTTTGATTTTTTCCGATATTTTTTTTCACTATTGGGGTTATTTCAATGGCGGAATATCTTGCTATGGATCCCTAAGCGACGATCTATTTCGTATTTCGGACGGGAATGCGATATTCATCGAAATATTTGAGATCCAATGAAATGAAATACGCGAAAAATTCGTTTTGTACGCCAAAAACTGTCTTTCGGCCAAATCTGCCAAATAAGGCCCGACGCCATTTAATTTTGTTCAAATATAAATTAGTATGGAAAAATATGTTGAGCGAAAAACGTATCTATCGACATATAAATAAGTCATAGAATCCTAACCAATAATTTTTTCACATTAATTTATCGCGTCGATTTATCGATTTACCGAATCATACGAATGTCAAACTGTGTAGTTGATTTTTTTTATTTATTTTTTTTCAATTTTTTTCAAACTTTTTTTATAAAGTTTTAATGATTTTTTTTTTCAATATTACTATATTTAAGCGTGCGGTTCTCAAACTTTTTTATAAAGTTTTAATGATTTTTTTTTATTTCAATATTTTCGCAATACGAAGTCAAATATCGATTTACTTTTAGATTTCGATTAAATAAATAATATTAAAATAATAAATATTTTCAAATAACGTTTTTTTTCGATAAATAATTTTTTTTCGTTTTAACAAAAAGCCTGCGATCCTCAAACTTTTTTTATGAAGTTTAGTGGATTTGGGTGTATAGCCAGGGCGAGCCGGTACGCCCGAAGGGCTTACCCACTAGCGTTGAGGTATAATATAAAATCGTGCAATCCTCAAACTTTTTATAAAGTTATAATGATTTTTTTTCATTTCTATATTTAAGCGTGCGGTTCTCAAACTTTTTTATAAATGTTTATAATTTTTTTTTTCTATATTTTCGCAATACGAAGTCAAATATCGATATTTTTTTTTTAGATTTCGTTTCAATAAATGATAATAAAATAATAAATGTTTTCAAAATACGTTTTTTTCGATAAATCATTTTTTTCAAATTTTAAATCGATATTAATTTCTACAACTCAATATGAGTGGGTGTGGAGTGTAGCCAGGGGGGCCAAGGTCCTAGCGTGAGGACTGGCGCAGCCAGTCCGAATACGCTAGTACTATTATAAAACTGAAAGTCCCCCTGTCTGTCTGTCTGAGACGCTTTTTTTTAAATTAAAGTTTGTCCTTTATACAAACTGTGACGAAAGGACCTAGAACGTTGAAACTTTCTCAAATACCTTAAAAAATAATCCTTTAGTGACTGGCGTACTTTAGAATCTCGAAAAAGGCCGAATTAAATTACGCAAAAAATTAATTAATTGAAAATTTTTCGGAAATTAGTAGGCGCCCCTTTTGATTTTTTTTTTTTTTCCGATATTTTTTTCACTATTGGGGGTTATTTCAATGGCGGAATATCTTGCTATGGATCCCTAAAAGACGATCTATTTCGTATTTCGGACGGGAATGCGATATTCATCGAAATATTTGAGATCAATGAAATGAAATACGCGAAAAAAATTCGTTTTGTACGCCAAAACGGTCTTTCGGCCAAATCTGCCAAATAAGGCCCGACGCCATTTAATTTTGTTCAAATATAAATTAGTATGGAAAAATATGTTGAGCGAAAAACGTATCTATCGACATATAAATAAGTCATAGAATCCTAACCAATAATTTTTTCACATTAATTTATCGCGTCGATTTATCGATTTACCGAATCATACGAATGTCAAACTGTGTAGTTGATTTTTTTATTTATTTTTTTTCAATTTTTTTCAAACTTTTTTTATAAAGTTTTAATGATTTTTTTTTTTTCAATATTACTATATTTAAGCGTGCGGTTCTCAAACTTTTTTATAAATTTTTAATGATTTTTTTTTATTTCAATATTTTCGCAATACGAAGTCAAATATCGATTTTTTTTTTTAGATTTCGATTAAATAAATAATATTAAAATAATAAATATTTTCAAATTACGTTTTTTTTCGATAAATAATTTTTTTTCGTTTTAACAAAAAGCCTGCGATCCTCAAACTTTTTTTATGAAGTTTAGTGGATTTGGGTGTGTAGCCAGGGCGAGCCGGTACGCCCGAAGGGCTTACCCACTAGCGTTGAGGTATAATATAAAATCGTGCAATCCTCAAACTTTTTTTATAAAGTTATAATGATTTTTTTTTCATTTCTATATTTAAGCGTGCGGTTCTCAAACTTTTTTTATAAATTTTTATAATTTTTTTTTAGATTTCGTTTCAATAAATGACAATAAAATGATAAATTTTTTCAAAATACGTTTTTTTCGATAAATCATTTTTTTCAAATTTTAAATCGATATTAATTTCTACAACTCAATATTAGTGGGTGTGGAGTGTAGCCAGGGGGGCCAAGGTCCTAGCGTGAGGACTGGCGCAGCCAGTCCGAATACGCTAGTACTATTATAAAACTGAAAGTCCCCCTGTCTGTCCGTCTGAGACGCTTTTTTTTTAATTAAAGTTTGTCCTTTATACAAACTGTGACGAAACCACCTAGAACGTTGAAACCTTCTCAAATACCTTAAAAAATAATCCTTTAGTGACTGGCGTACTTTAGAATCTCGAAAAAGGCCGAATTAAATTACGCAAAAAATTAATTAATTGAAAATTTTTCGGAAATTAGTAGGCGCCCTTTTGATTTTTTTTTTCCGATATTTTTCACTATTGGGGTTATTTCAATGGCGGAATATCTTGCTATGGATCCCTAAAAGACGATCTATTTCGTATTTCGGACGGGAATGCGATATTCATCGAAATATTTGAGATCCAATGAAATGAAATACGCGAAAAATTCGTTTTGTACGCCAAAAACGGTCTTTCGGCCAAATCTGCCAAATAAGGCCCGACGCCATTTAATTTTGTTCAAATATAAATTAGTATGGAAAAATATGTTGAGCGAAAAACGTATCTATCGACATATAAATAAGTCATAGAATCCTAACCAATAATTTTTTCACATTAATTTATCGCGTCGATTTATCGATTTACCGAATCATACGAATGTCAAACTGTGTAGTTGATTTTTTTTATTTATTTTTTTCAATTTTTTTCAAACTTTTTTTATAAAGTTTTAATGATTTTTTTTTTTCAATATTACTATATTTAAGCGTGCGGTTCTCAAACTTTTTTATAAATTTTTAATGATTTTTTTTTTATTTCAATATTTTCGCAATACGAAGTCAAATATCGATTTCTTTTTTAGATTTCGATTAAATAAATAAATTAAATAATAAATATTTTCAAATTACGTTTTTTTTTCGATAAATAATTTTTTTCGTTTTAACAAAAGCCTGCGATCCTCAAACTTTTTTTTATGAAGTTTAGTGGATTTGGAGTGTGTAGCCAGGGCGAGCCGGTACGCCCCGAAGGGCTTACCCACTAGCGTTGAGGTATAATATAAAAAAATCGTGCAATCCTCAAACTTTTTTTATAAAGTTATAATGATTTTTTTTCATTTCTATATTTGAGCGTGCGGTTCTCAAACTTTTTTATAAATTTTTAATGATTTTTTTTTTATTTCAATATTTTCGCAATACGAAGTCAAATATCGATTTTTTTTTAGATTTCGATTAAATAAATAATATTAAAATAATAAATATTTTCAAATTACGTTTTTTTTCGATAAATAATTTTTTTTCGTTTTAACAAAAAAGCCTGCGATCCTCAAACTTTTTTTATGAAGTTTACTGGATTTGGGTGTGTAGCCAGGGCGAGCCGGTACGCCCGAAGGGCTTACCCACTAGCGTTGAGGTATAATATAAAATCGTGCAATCCTCAAACTTTTTATAAAGTTATAATGATTTTTTTTCATTTCTATATTTAAGCGTGCGGTTCTCAAACTTTTTTATAAATTTTTAATGATTTTTTTTTTAGATTTCGTTTCAATAAATGATAATAAAATAATAAATGTTTTCAAAATACGTTTTTTTTGATAAATCATTTTTTTCAAATTTTAAATCGATATTAATTTCTACAACTCAATATTAGTGGGTGTGGAGTGTAGCCAGGGGCATAAGGTCCTAGCGTGAGGACTGGCGCAGCCAGTCCGAATACGCTAGTACTATTATAAAACTGAAAGTCCCCTGTCCGTCTGTCCGTCTGAGACGCTTTTTTTTTTTAATTAAAGTTTGTCCTTTATACAAACTGTGACGAAACCACCTAGAACGTTGAAACTTTCTCAAATACCTTAAAAAAATAATCCTTTAGTGACTGGCCGAATTAAATTATTACAAAAAAAAATTAATTAATTGAAATTTTTTTTAGGCGCCCCTTTTGATTTTTTTTTCAGGTTTTTTTCACAGTGGGGGTTATTCTAGGGCAGTTTATCTTGCTATGGATCCCTGTGTGACGATCTATTTCAAATTTCGGACGGGAGTGCGGTATTTATTGAAATATATGAAATTGAATGCGTAAAAAACTCGAAATTTACGATTTTTTTGGACGCCGCCATCTTGGTTTTTCCGAATTGATCGCTGTCATTTCGAAGCCTGTCTTGGAAGATATTCAGGTGTTTCAATATGCCAAAACCGTATCTATTGTACATATTAATAAGTCATCGAATCCTTATCAATAATTTTTTTACATTAATTTATCGCGTCCATTTTGTCGATTTACCGAATCATACGAATGTCAAACTGTGTAGTTGATTTTTTTTTATTTGTTTTTTTCAATTTTTTTCAAACTTTTTTTTTTATAAAGTTTTAATGATTTTTTTTTTTTCATTTCTATATTTGAGCGTGCGGTTCTCAAACTTTTTTTTATAAAGTTTTAATGATTTTTTTTTATTTCAATATTTTCGCAATACGAAGTCAAATATCGATTTCTTTTTTAGATTTCGATTAAATAAATAATATTAAAATAATAAATATTTTCAATTACGTTTTTTTTTCGATAAATAATTTTTTTTTTCGTTTAAAAAAAGCCTGCGATCCTCAAACTTTTTTTATGAAGTTTAGTGGATTTGTGTGTGTAGCCAGGGCGAGCCAGTACGCCCGAAGGGCTTACCCACTAGCGTTGAGGTATAATATAAAATCGTGCAATCCTCAAACTTTTTATAAAGTTATAATGATTTTTTTTCATTTCTATATTTAAGCGTGCGGTTCTCAAACTTTTTTATAAATTTTTATAATTTTTTTTAGGTTTCGTTTCAATAAATGATAATAAAATAATAAATGTTTTCAAAATACGTTTTTTTCGATAAATCATTTTTTTCAAATTTTAAATCGATATTAATTTCTACAACTCAATATGAGTGGGTGTGGAGTGTAGCCAGGGGCCAAAGGTCTAGCGTGAGGACTGGCGCAGCCAGTCCGAATACGCTATCTATACTATTATAAAACTGAAACGTCCGTCTGAGACGCTTTTTTTTAAATTAAAGTTTGTCCTTTATACAAACTGTGACGAAACCACCTAGAACGTTGAAACATTCTCAAATACCTTAAAAAATATTCCTATAGCGACGCGCGTACTTTAAAATCTCCAAAAATGCCGAATAAAATTACGCAAAAAATTAATTAATTGAAAATTTTAGGCGCCCCTTTGATTTTTTTTTTTTTTTTTTTTCACAGTGGGGGTTATTTTAGGGGCGGTTTATCTTGCTATGGATCCCTGTGTGACGATCTATTTCAAATTTCGGACGGGAGTGCGGTATTTATTGAAATATATGAAATTGAATGCGTAAAAACTCGAAATTTACGATTTTTTGGACGCCGCCATCTTGAATTCCGAACGATAGCTGTCATTTGGCACATTGGTACCTTCAGGTGTTTCAATATGCCAAAACCGTATCTATTGTACATATTAATAAGTCATCGAATCCTTATCAATAGTTTTTTTACATAAATTTATCGATTTACCGAATCATACGAATGTCAAACTGTGTAGTTGATTTTTTTTATTTATTTTTTTCAAACTTTTTTTTATAAAGTTTTAATGATTTTTTTTTTATTACTATATTTAAACGTGCGGTTCTCAAACTTTTTTATAAAGTTTTAATGTTTTTTTTTATTTCTATATTTAATGTTTTTTTTTTATTTCTATATTTTCGCAATACGAAGTCAAATATCGATATTTTTTTTTTAGATTTCGTTTCAATAAATGATAATAAAATAATAAATATTTTCAAGATACGTTTTTTTTTCGATAAATAATTTTTTTTAATTTTAAATAGATATTTATTTCTACAACTCAATATTAGTGGATTTGGGTGTGTGGCCAGGGCGAGCCGGTACGCCCGAAGGGCTTATCCACTAGCGTTGAGGTATAATATAAAATCGTGCAATCCTCAAACTTTTTATAAAGTTATAATGATTTTTTTTCATTTCTATATTTAAGCGTGCGGTTCTCAAACTTTTTTATAAATTTTTATAATTTTTTTTTAGATTTCGTTTCAATAAATGATAATAAAATGATAAATGTTTTCAAAATACGTTTTTTTCGATAAACAATTTTTTTCAAATTTTAAATCGATATTAATTTCTACAACTCAATATTAGTGGGTGTGGAGTATGCTAAGGTCCTAGCGTGAGGACTGGCGCAGCCAGTCCGAATACGCTAGTATGTATATAAAATACGAATATAATTTTGAAAGCATTTTAATTAATTTAAAAAATATAAATTTTACATGAACATGTACGTTTATTTAAAAAAATTATTTTTTACTAGTTTATTATAAATAGATTTAAAATAAATTGTCATTAATAATTGACATATTTTAAGTGGGTAGGGATAGTAAATTACCCACAAGTGGTCTATGAACTCGATTGATCCTCCAGAAGCTGTCTCTACACTTTTTTTTTTCTTTCATTGTAAAAGAAACTGATAATTACACAATTCCGTCTGTCAATATAACTTATCGATAATATATAATATAAAATTTATTCGCAAGAAAGTGTATGATCATTGTCATAAAACAAGAAAAAAAAAAAACGAAATTCGGCATCTCGCGCAACAAATAAAAAAATTTTTACAACTGCAAGGTATTTTCAGAAGATCGTTCGGAAAACAAACTTCATTGACATTCAAAAAAAATTCGTTCATCAGAAATTTTTTGGAAGCGTAGTAGGCGCATATTTAATTTTTTCTCTAAAGATCGGAGATGACAGCTGATGAATAGCGATTGAGTGTATGCTCATACAATCATCCCGGAAATAGGCTTCGCATCCTTGTTCGATCAAAAAAGTACAATTTTGGATCCGTTTTATTAAAATTTTGAGTTGTCTAAAAAATAGACGTCGCAAGGCTGTGATATGGGTGTACATTTGGGAGGAATAATTTTTAAGGTGCACGTAGGAAGATGGTTGTCATCTTGAAAAATTTCATCGTACATTTCTAAACCAACTGGTACATTTGGACCGCGAGTCCTTAAATCAATTAATCAATATAGAGAAAAATATAAAAATGTCATCGTGACATCATCGAAGTCTGGAAAACTTACAACTAGTTTGTATATCGATTTTCTTCGCAGTGCGTTAAAACCTTACGTTAAAAACGAGAAATTTCTTCTTCTCGTCGACTCTTGGGGAGGACAAAAAAATCTAGAAATGAAATTTTTCAAGATGACAACCATCTTCCTACGTGCACCTTAAAAATTATTCCTCCCAAATGTACACCCATATATATAATATAATGCGTTTTTCGGTTTTAAAAAATGCAGGCTATTTTCAAATGACATTTTTGAAAATACTAGTTATTTCGGTTGAATTTTTGAGCAATTCTTTTAAAAAATCGAAAAACTCTAGCAATAATACAAATCAAAACATAAAAATCTACTTCTATGAAATTATTGAGAAAAAAATTTCCACGGAACACACATTAAAAAATACAATTTTGATAAATATAAAAAAATTCAGTTATCAAAATATGTGAACCGGCAAAACGGGACAAATCAAACTATTTTACGAAAACGACGGGACGAACGCAAGACGCGACGAAAACGGGACTGTCCCGGCGAAAACGGGACGTATGGTCACCCTATGTATAATGCGGACACCGTCAAGCGGACACCGGTTGAGTAGGCTACGGTCAGGTAGCCGCCGCTAACTAGGCACCGGTCAACTCGGCACCGGTTTAACTGGGCGAGAGTCTAGCGGGCAATCAGTCAACTAGACATCGAATCAACTAGGCGAAAGTTGTACATAAATGGAAATTCTACGTATAATTCTCATAAGATAATTCTTGTGAGATCGCTAAGTATTTTTGCGACTCCGTAATCTCGCAATCACGTGAAATTTTCAAAATGATTTATTGTAACTTTGTCGGCTTGTCTATAGAATATGTATTGCCTATCGTAAACAAATAGACGAAACATCATAGAAAGTGTAAGTATGCGGTATTTCAATGGAAAAAAAATCAATATTTTGTGTAAAATAAAACGTTACTTTAGAGAAATAATTTCATAAGATATGAGTAAAATTTGAAAACTAAAAAATAAGAATTTAAATGGTAAATATAATAATACAAAACAATATTAAAAAGATGCGATTTAGCTGTGCATTGAAAAAATATACATTGTTCTTTAAAACGAATCATTTATGTATTTGAATAATATACAATGTGCATTATTTATTATTTGCGTTGTTTATTATTATTATTATTATTATTATTATTATTATTCAGTATTATACAAGTCTATAGCCGTATTTAATCGATTTTTCGACTATAAATATGCATTGAAATATTTTTTCTAGTGCCCAAATATATTAATTCGTACTTATAATAATTTAGTTCAAAAAATAAAATACATACAGATCCTCGTCAAACTATCGATGAATTATCGTCGAAGATCGGCTGTTTCCGTGATCCTATTATATAACATTCTAAATATCTTCGATGCATAGAAAAAAAACAGAAACAAGCAATTCGGGTCTCCAACAGCATTCGTTTTTACGGCGAAAAAAACAATGGCTTTTCGCCGGACGAGTACCTGCTACAACCCCTCGACCATAACTAACAGTAAAGAAGATTTATCTTTGTGTGTGGTGGCGATTTTTCAAGAATTATTCATAATGAATTACTCAAACCTGGCCAGACCAATACAGCGGCAGTGTACTGTGAACAATTGGAACGAACGACTGAAACGAGAGCTAATAACAAAGCGACATTTTCGGGTTAAAAACAATAAAAACGAATTTTACAGCACGACAATGCGAGACATCATACGGCGAAAATAACCCTAGACAAAATATTATAAATCAGCTTGGATTGGAACTTTTGTCTCATCCACCCTATTTACGGGATCTCGCGCTATCGGACTACCGCCTTTTTAGGTCGTAAGGGCAATTATTAAGAAATAAAAAAAAATAATAATGAGGAAGAAGTAAAAATGCACTTGGAATAGTTTTTCAAGAAAAAACCCAAGGAATTTTTCAAATAAAGGCATTGAACAATTGCCCTTACTAATTTTTTTTAATTTGACTTGTTCTGATATTCTTTTGTGATATACATAAATACTTTTATTTGATGCATGAAAATAATACTTTGCAATTTCGTTAAATCGTTATATAAGAATTATATATAACGACTATATATATCAAAAGAATTATTTATATTCTTATAGGAACTTTCATAAGAACCATACGAGATTATAAATATTCTAAATAGGCGAAAATATTCTATCTATGTGGAATTTTCGCCGAGTTTTCGCCGAGTTTTCGCCGAATGTCCGTCGGTGTCCGGTAGGCTGGTGTCCGCTGGGACTCTCGCCTAGTTGAACCGGTGCCGAGTTGACCGGTGCCTAGTTAACGGCGGCTACCTGACCGTAGCCGAATCTACCGTCGTCCTAGTGACGCGTACCGCATAAACGCGTATCCGTTTATGAAAGTGACATTATACATGACCCTTAAATCGTTGTATATAAAGCCCATTGAAAGTGAATATTTGTTTGTTGGCACGGATTTAAATGTGAGCGTTAAATCCTATGTCATAAAGCGTGAAGGGTGGTGGGCCCAAAGGGCCCAAAAAACGTAGCCCGAAGGGCCGAGTCGTCCCGGGTGAGCCCGAAGGGCCTTCAAAATGAGACCTGGACAACGCCGGGTACTACCGCTACTAGTATAGATAAGATATAGATAGATAGATAGATAGATAGATTGATAAACAGATGTTAGTTGATTAAAACTATGTTAATAAAAACGGGTGGAACCTGTTATTAAATTATATTTATTAATTAAAACTATGTTAGTGGGTGTAAACCATAACTTGCGCTAGGGCGAGATTTTGGATTTTTTTTAGAAATCGAAAAAATAAAAATAACTTGAAAACTATAATACTTTATTTAGACCAGGCTTGTCAAACATTTCGGCATGTGAGGGTCGCTTTGGCAGAAATTTACAAACATCTTGGGCCACTTATAAATTTCAAATTTTAAAATTTCAATCGTTATAAATTCAAAACATATTAAGTATTAAGATATTGGTAAAGTTATTTATCTCTATTTTAAAACCATTTCCATTTCATTATAAAATGCTGTTCGTTTATGGGCGCATTGTTTGTGTTTTGTGTGAGCCATTTTTTGATAGCTGCCAATTGATATAATCAAAATATTAACTTGTGTTGTTTGCGACATTTTTTCAATAGCGTGATTTATTTTATGGATGATTTATCTTATTATATGATTCTTGGATCGATTTGTCGAAATATTTTTGAAATTAATGCTAATTTCATCGAAATAAATAATGGAACAAATGAAATTTCAAGCTTGCGGGCGCAATATAAGCATAACACGGTTATTCACGAGCATCGTCGATTTGCATATATTTTTTTTTAACGATAAAATATTATACATATACATATTTTGATTAGAATGTACTTGAAAAAATCTATTCTTCAATAATTAAAAAAAATAATACTAATTTTCCTCGATAATTCGAGGAAAATTAAAATTAGAGCAAAATTAGAGAAAAAGAGGTCAAAACGCTGTGTGAAAAGTGAGGGTCACTCGCGCGAGCACTGGGGACCACTCTGGCACTGAGGTGGTCTTTTGGACAAGCCTGCTTTAGACTAAGGACTATGGTATGTTTATTTTAAAATATTCTAAATGACATTACCTATCTTAAAAGCTTTGGACAGCGTTTCAGGACCTTGTATAGTAATAATTTACATAGTGCACTTACATTAGAATGTGTAGAATCCAAATCTTTTAAAATTGTTGATGATATACTCGAACAATAAATTTTTATATATTTGACTGTGCACTACTTCCATTCGCTCAAACTTGTGAATCTATTCTAATAAAATATTTGATGTTTGTGGCACTTATCATTTTATCGCATATTTTACAATTTATGTACCTTGTAACCCATACAATTTACTTTGTTAGGTTTCACAAATAATGGAAGGCACACGGTACTTGAAAATCGATAAAAACACATACACTATCGTGGTGACTTGAAAAAACTGCAAACTGTTGTTCTGGGCCGCTCATTTTTTTATTAAACTAAAAAAAAAACTTCAGATTAATTCATAAGTATGTAGATGAAATATAAACAAAAAAAATACTTTTCTTCCAAATATTGATGGCTCTGTACTAAAATCATTCGAAAACAACCGATAAACAGTCTTTTTTTGTTTCATTTATTATCATCATCATCATCATTAGCATCCTGTTAGTTATCCATTGCAGGACAAAGTTACCTCATCAAATGTTATGACCTATATTCCAAATGATATGACCTATCTCCCTTTAAAAGCTTTGCACTCCGTTGCAAAACATCCTGTATGTTGCCCATGACTGTTGAATTCAATAAAAAAAAATACGTTGAAATGTTTATTTTTCGCACAAAATTTGATAAACATGTTTGATCGATCATACTGATAACCAGTAATGCCGACATACTGTCGCCTATTTTATTTTATTGATCAGACTCTCACAAACCGACAAATAAGTTTAAATAAAAAGATAATTTAACCCTTTGCGGTCGAATTTATTTTCAAGGTTGGTATCGTTCCGCGCGTCAATTTCAGGCGGTGTTCGGATATCATACTCACGAGTTTGAAATGGAAAAAAAAAACGTATTCTGACCTTTTCGAAAAATGTATTCAGTGAGTATAGGATCTTAACTCATTATTTAAAAAAATATATAATCATTTAAGTTACAGCGTTTCCCAAACTATGTTCCGCGGAGCTGAATTAGATGTTCCGCGGAGCCTAAACGGACCAAAACGGAAGTATGATGAAAGTTATTTAAATTTCGGATTTACGTATATTGGAGATTCAGATACTCCTGAGTTCTGATGGAATATGAGTTTTGTGTCAAAAAAGTTTTTTGGCTCCAGCTAAACTTCGCAAGCACTTCGAAACGACACACTCTGCTTTAGGGTTTCTGAAAACCCGGGTTTTCAAAACCCGTCGGATCCAGGTCCAATATTTTAGATACCCGACGAGTCCGGGTCGGGTCAGGGTCCAAAATAAAATGTTTTAAAATTTGAAAAATCAAAATACATACTGCAGACGGAAGATCGCAACTGTGAACCTTCCGTGAAACGAAAACACTTAGACAGGTATTTCTCAAATTGAAATACATGACGCATTCGAAAATGCATTGTATTTCGGAAGACGGACGTGCATCCATATATGCCCCATTGAATTTTATTATCCTTAGCGGTATAATACCGCTAAGGATAATAAAATTCAATTGCATCTAATTTTTTAGTAGCCTGCTTATTAAGAACACATGACTCCCCATGTCTTTCGTGCATGGCTTGATACGTATCTCTCCAATTGTAAGAGCTTCACTATTGAGTGCAATACGATTCTATTGTTTTAGCCATTGTAATAATTTGAAATTTGAACTATTCTAGTGAATCACGTTCTCTTAAAAAATTTCATCTTTTTTCCTGTGTAATCAGACTCTAGGGGAGGGGAGGGGCATTTTTTTTCTGAGCGTCCCAATGGGTACTGGGAAATATGATCACCCTGTGTAAAAACCTTCCTGGATGCGTAACCAACATACACTAGGTTCTCTTTTTATGCGGTTTTTTTTTATGCGAATTCAGAGTTATGCGGTTTTTTTAAAATACAATATTTTTTTTAAATATATTTTTTTTGGACTATATGAACGTAAAAATGTATGTACAATGTAATAACTTAACTAAGAGTACATTGTTAATAGAAATACATTTTTTTATGCGATTTTAGGTATATTTTATATAGCAGTTTCACTTTTTCATATCTTTTTTTATGCGATTTTTTTTATGCGGAACGGAACGGAACGGAACGCATCTACCGCATAAAAAGAGAACCTAGTGTATTTACAAAATGTCATCGTGATGGGATAAGCGGTAGGGCTTCCAGGCCGGCTAAAAGCCGAGCCGAAAATCCGGTTTTTCCCGATTTTTTTAAAAATCGAAAGCCGGCCTTTTTTGCTCGGTTGGCCGGCTTTTTTTTTTTTTAATAATTAAGATTTTCAAATTTCTACATCGAAACGGAATATGTACATCGTCTAAATTTAAGCTATTGAAATGGGTATGTCCAAACATTCTTAGGTATGAAGTCGTAAATAATATTTCTTTGAACAAAAAAAAAGGACCGTAATCCCTTTGAAATATGAGTGCTTTCCATCATAAACTAATAAAATAAGATGTAAACTAAACTTTGTTCAGGCTATAATAGATCAGGTATCGGCAAACTCCGGTCCGCGGGCCGAATCTGGTCCGCCGTTTTCAACCGGCCCGCCGTTTTCAATCCGGGCTAATATTGTTTTCAAAATATTTAGAATCAATTTAGAAATTTAGAAATTCAAATAACTATTTTGAGATCGACTAGATTTAACTTTTTAAAATTTTGAACCTATTTTTTGTTTCTCATTGAGTAAAATTACCCATATTAATATTTTCGAGTTTGCTATCCGGCCTGCCGAGTCTCACATTTTTACGATCTGGCCCTTTCCAAAAAAAGTTCGCCGACCCCTGTACTAGATAACAAAATAAGTACATAGTGAAATCTAAAAACGCATTGTTTGCAAAAATTTTCTTCGAAAAAGATATTTCTAAGGTACTGCCTTAAATTCGTTTCCTGAAATTGCAATTTCGACATGCCTTTGTAGTTTTTGTGAATTTTAACTCTGCGCTCTGACGGCAAGACATACATACTTGCCAGAAACAGGTATAAGTTTGATCGTCGATTCTCACGCTCACAGATAAATTCAATGAAATATAATCGATTATAATTGATGGAAATCCTTTCAAGATTGTACATATGTTCAAAAATAGACATTCAGACTGATCATTGAGCTGGAATAATTAATTAAACAAATTTCTGCAAAATTTCTCCGGGCGAACGTTTGTCATACAAAAAATGTTTTGGGACAGTCAGTGAGTCTAACATACATATGTATGTCGATCATACTTTTTCGTTTTGAAGCACTATTACATTTCTTCAAGCTTACTTCATTAATTTTTATAATTTAAAACAATAAAAATAGTGCATTTCGAATTTGAAAAAATTTAAACATGAGAAATGTTAAATTTTGATTTATAATTTCAATGATAATTTGCAATTTCGATCAATTTAAAAGTAATTGTGATAAAAATGATCTATTTTTTTATAACGTTTCAATAGTAATGATCAATTTAATAATTATTCAATCCTGAAACTACTGTTAATCTGTTGTCTCCAGCGCAGGTAGAAGCTAAATTTCTTAGAAATAGGCGTCTCTTATCAGAGGACAACAACGCCTAGCTACAGAATACATAATTGCAAATAAATTGTTTCGGAGATTGGCGTTCGACTTGGTGCGTTTATTTTCAATATTTTTATATTTATAACTATTTATAACTTTATGTTTATAACTTATTTTAAATATGCGTATTATTTTTAGTTAAATTAAGTGTAATATAACAAAATTGTTTAGAAAAAGATATTGAAAATCTTAACATCTATGATGGTTACACGAACAATCAAATATGATGTCCCAAAATTATTATTTTTAATTTAAAAAACATTCAGTTTTTTAAATATTTATATCATAAATCAATGTTTCTTAACCACCTGAATAATAAAAATATATTTTTGTCACGAATATCTTAAGAAAAAAATTCCAGAGTGCAAAGAGTTTAAATTTCTGGTTATTTTATAAAAAAAAATATCATCAAAAACTATCTCAATTTAATTTATATGCAGCTATTGCTTGCACAACACAATATATAATACATATTTACAATTTTTTTTCAATATAAAAAATTAAAACATCGAAGAAAAAAAAAAATTTTTCTCGGTTAAAGCCGGTCGGCCGGCTTTTTTTTTTTTAAGCCGAAAGCCGGCTTTTTCATTTTAGCGGTTTTTTGGAAGCCCTAGATAAGCGGTAAAGGCGCGCATAGGATGCACACTAGGCTGTCCGTTACTTCAACTTTTTTTTTATTTTTTTAAATGTCACCTTTCATTTTTTTCTTTTTATATTGAAACACTCAGAAACGAAGTTTTTTTTAATTTGAACTGTGTTTACTGGTGCCGAATTGCATCGGAAGATGTCAAAACGAACGTTCTTTTAGGTACGCGTGCCCGCTAGTTGTACTTTATTTTTCTAAATTATTTTTTTTTAGCGGGCGTTATTTATTTTTTATTGTTTTATGTTAAAACACTTAGAAATTAAATTTCGCAATATTTGGACTGTGTTTACTTGTGCCGAGATGTATTGAAAGTTATCAAAACGTGGGCAGCGCTTGTCGTTCGGGCGTTCTTTTAGGTATGAAGTGGAGCGGAGGTTCCTTCGCTCTCCTAAACCCCCAAATGACATTCATTTACCGACTGAAATATTCTATATTTCATGGTGAGAGCAAAATCATATTTTATGTTTAAAATAATGGAAATTACATAGTATGGAGTGGATAAGGTAAAATTTCGTGTAATTTTAGAAAAACGAAACCAGGATGTATTTAATTTATGATATGTATTTAAATCATGAATTTAGCATTTTAAATTTAAACAAAGTACAATTTTATTTATCTGTCTAATGTCTAAGATGAGAAAATAAATACAATACATTAACCCTTTGCGCTCGAGCGTTTTTGGCGATAGGTGGCGTCAGGAACTCGAGAGAAATTTGAGATTTTCATAAAAATGTCGATTTTTTTTCGTTCTTCTTTAGTTTCGCAAATCGCGATAGTTGATGTTACAACCGCTAAATTTTGAGAATTGACTAAAAAATACACGGACATCAACGTCTATAACTTATTTTTTTAAATTTTATCCAGTGGTTTTCAATATTTAAAATTTGCGAAAAAGTACTTTTTTCATGAATCTCTCTATAAATCAAAATTTAGTTACATGATAATTTAAACATACAGCAAGTTTATACTTCATAAAATTACGGACCACATGAATTATATCTCAGATCTTTGACATCAAGAAAAATAATAAAAAAATGATCACAAAAATTGGGGAGATTTTCTGAAATTTCGTTTAAAAAAAAAATGATAAAAGTGTTATAACTTTATAACCGATTGTTATTTTTTTAAGAAATTTGCAGGGAATGTGTAAAATAGTTTATTGCTTAATAATTGTAAAACTTTTGATAAAATCTATAAGTGGTTCTTAAACTTTTTTGCTCTTATACATAAAAATAAATTTTTGAAAGTGGAAATAGCTTGTTGTTGGCAGTAAATTAGTAAGATAATTTAAGGACAGGGATAAATTGGGGTATGGGAATAAATTTTAGAAGAGATATTGAGGTAGAGATGGATTTTGGAATAGTTTCAGGGTAATTTAAGAACGGGTATAGGAATGTATTAATTCAAAACCAAACAGGAGTTTTATCTCTAAACTAGTGAGTATTACAAATAATTTCTATCATCCCTTTGTACAGTAAACCTTCGTGACTTAGTTTGCAAAAAATGTTTATGCAGGGTGCACGTGTGATAATTCTATAACTGACAATGAACGTGACAATGCGTATTTTCAATCTGTGCGATCGTGAAAACGAATGACGCTCGAACACCGAATTCCATTTGAAAATTTAAAAAAAAGCAGAATTTTTGGATTTTATAGTACTTAAATTTAAAATTATATCCATCGTTTCATATTTATATGCATTTGGAATTTTTTTCGAAATAAAAATCGTGCATTTTTCAACGATCGGGAAACGAATTTGACTGCAACATGATGCATGCTCGGATCGTTGTTTTGAACTGAAAAAACTGCTTCAAATGATTTTCTAATCTTATTAAAATCTGTTATTATTAGAATAATGATTTAATAATGATTTAGAAATCATTTCAATAAATGTCAAGTTCCACAAATTGTGCCTTTGAGCTTTGTAGTGATTTGAAACATTCGAAACCAGAATTTCTTGCTTTTTTTTCGTTCTCAATTGAGATTGGACTATTTTTTCAATCTCGAAAATTATTTGAAACATTAGTTACGATTCATAATTCATAATCTGGCAATTTTTTGCTGAAATTTCATGCCTTTTTTATTTTTCAATTCAAAGAAAAAATAGGTGAATGCGTGCCGTTAGGTTAAAAATACGCATTAACAAAATCATTTAACAGCAAACTGAAAACAAAAACCTGTAATATCTACTATACTAAAAATTAAACTCTTGTTCGGTATTAAATTGATGAAAGTGGTATTTCAGGAAAGGTTATGGGTAGTTTGAGGATGAACGTGATTTTTCAAATGTGAGAATTTATACTACATGTGTTTTATATTTAAAACTATTTTTCAAGCTTTTTATTAGCTTGCTCTGACGCACACCGTTGTTTATTTGTGATCCTCAAATAAAAGATCGATCTCGATCTCAGATACTACACCTCCGATCGATTTGAAACCTTCGTAAACTGACAATAATACGCAATTATACTATATCAAATCATCCTTGCCACAAGGCTGGAGGAATTTAATCGTTTAATTTCGAGTTTAATGGAGTTAATGGCATATCACATCTTACGAGAAACGCCGGTTGAAACGCATGTTCAGCACATAGAAACGTCGCAATTTGAAAAACCGAAGTCGACACATAAGTATTAAGTTATCTTCAAAATGCTCAATATTTAATTATAAACGGTTTGTGTGTTACCGAAGTTTAAATTTGAATAAGCGATTTATATAAATGTTCAAATATCATGGTCGACATATATACTGTACTGCGACTGACAGAGCGGCTGTCATCGGGTGGCCGCCATATTTGCCACTGGTTCGATTCACTCGTGTCTTTGTCTAGAAACGTGTATTTTTGGTGCGCAACGTTATCGAGCATCTATTAATGAAGTCATAAGGAATCAGGTTTTGTTTTCTCTCTGTGACCGCCTGAGTGCCATTTTCCATACTGCGGCTGTGCCGCTGTCATCTGGACGTTTGTTTTGCTGCCTAAATAACCTTCAGTGATATTATATAACAGACAATAATCTAAATTACAATGCACATCAATTGAAATGTATACATAATATATTAAATGCTTTCAGTTATATAAGGCATCCATTTCAGCGTTCAATAATTTCCAATAATTGAGATTGTTAATTATGGGTTAGAAAATTTAAAACTACGGTCATCGAAAGTAACTGACGCTTTGGAGGATATAAAAAATGAGAGAAACAATGAATAATCACACAATGAGGTAATTATAAACAGTATGTGTATTACTGTAGTTTAAATTTTAATAACTGACGCTTTGGAGGATATAAAAATGAGAGAAAAAATGAATAATCACACAATGAGGTAATTATAAACAGTATGTGTATTACTGAAGTTTAAATTTTAATAAGCGATTTATATAAATGTTTAAATTTAACACACTCGGTCAAGCAATCGGCTATTGCGATAACATGTTCGAGAGATATTAAAAACGTCCAATAGAGCATACAAATTATGATTTCAACAATATGCGCTTGCTTGAGTTGCCATGTTATTAACTAATGTAGAGAATTACTACTAGTCTAATTTTGCAATACATGCCATATCGCACAGAGTGAATTACTAAACGAATTCAATTCGTCAAAAGCAGTATTTATGGCAAGGGAATCTTAAATTCGACAATTAAATACACACATGGAACTTCATTTACAACATAAGAAGAAGCAGCTCGTTAATGCGTTTGATCAAATCCATGCATTTTATATTCTCTATGAAATGCTGTGTATGATTGATTCACGATTAAAACAGCTGAAAGACAATGAAGAATTTGTGGGGGCATTAATTTTTACATATATCACAAGAATGGATACAAAATGTATAGATAGTCCTTTGAAATGCATCTATATTTGATTTATATGTTCGACTGGATTTATTCAATTCATTATGAGGAAGAAAACTATATATCATCATCATCACTATCGACCCGTTGTTTGTCTACTGTATCACAATCAAATATTGGGGATTAATTGTTCAAATAATACAAATTTTCAAGTAAGTAAGTTACTTGTGTGGTAATTTTATAATAGACAATAATCTAAATTAAGTATTCTTTAGGTACTTACATAATGAACTCAATAATAATATTCATACTTTGTAATAAGTTAATGGAAAGACTAATTACAATACTGGCACTTTGGAAGAAATTAAAAGAATAAGCAATGAATAATCATACAATGAGGTAAATATTAAATGACCTTCAGTGATATTATATAACAGACAATAATCCAAATCAAATATTCTTTAGATATTTACATAATGAATTCAATAATAATATTCATACAAGATCGATGGGTTAAAAATTATACTAATTCAAACATGTGAACAATTCAAGCTTGGGGGCGTGAACAATTAAACATATGTCATCACTTTATAAAAGCACGCCCCCAAGCTTTTACGTTTAAACATTTATCAACGGTGCACAACCTTTTTCGGCAAAAGGATCATCTCAACCGTTTCCGAATGTTTGAGGGCCGCACCATTTTCACAGAGTCAAGTCGACCTTATAAGCGAATGGTACAAACATGTGACCCCAAGGCCGCGGGTTGTGCATCATTGGTTTACGTTTACTTTATCGTTTACATTTAGGCATTTATAATATATAAAGAAATTCTTATGAAACAAAGTAACCGCACTACGAACAGAATTTTCATCATTCACGCCATTCACGCCGATATTAAATTTATTCCTTACAGCATTATTAATATTTTCTTTTACACATTTTAATATTATTTATTTTATGTTTTTCAATACATTATATATATATATTTTTTTATTATATATTTATTTATATGGTCGCCTTCAGGAACGCACACGCGACACTCCGCCTTGGATTGTGGATCGTTACTCGTTTCCCGCGATTATTTTGTCAACCACAACCTCCGTTCCCTCTCTCAATATTCGTAATATCAATTTAAAGTATAACGCTCGATCTAACTTACTCGTTTAGCTTCTAAATCTACGATTCTATCCACCCGCATGTGTTTTTAACATCTGTGCGGACCTTTTCATTCCATAGAAACACTTAACTAAAACCTTTTTTTTTTTATAACGTTATTTCGGATTTCCCCAACGCCTGTAAAACAATCTTTAATTTACGCACGTATAACTTGTGTCATATTCCATTATATCTGGTTTGTTTTGTGCGCGTATTTAAATTGACACGATCTTAATCGAAGTGCTTATATCTCGTTTCGCGGGTGAAAATTCGATTTTACAGTGCCAGAAACAACACGACCTTCGAAAGACGGTAACAATTCAATTCAATCTTTTTCATTTACTTTTCTGTGCTCAACTGAATTTAAATTAATTTCATTAATTGTTCCATTTTTTCTTCGTGCCCGAGTCTCATTAACAGTACGCCCTCTCACTGCCGCCACACGAACGACGGCACAGCGCTGCTAAGGTGCCCGGATCGCGCGTCCGCCCGATCCGCGGACCCCGCGATCCCGCCCGCCCGCTAAGGCGGAGCGCCCGACTTTCCAACCGCGTGCGCGATTCTAATTCCCCCCCAATACAAATTTTCACAAGCCGCCACTGCTGGCCGCTCAATCAAACTACCGGTTATTAGATTCCCTCTCTACTAAGTCCTAGCATCCTGATTTACTTATAACCTCTTCGAACATATTCAAATTCCACAATAGGAAAATATATGTCGTATAACAGAATCATTTAATTAGAACGTTTTTGAACCTCAAGAAATTCCTATTAGAATCCATCGCCCTACTATAAATAATGAATTCTTCTTAATTTTACTACAAAATAAGGGATAATACTAGTCTCAAACTAACATGCTTGCTATCCAAATAACTAACTAACTTGTAAATCTGTTCATAATCATAGTTAAAATTTTTAGAATATAATAGTTAAATTATAACTTATTCTATCTTATTACTAACTATTTACTAACCCTACTAACCGTCTAATATCAACTAACTCTTTTACGAACAGAACGCAGTAATGCATTTGGTGGGGTGTTTGCAGGACTAAAACTTTGTCGTACAATTAGAATACACTGCATGTTCACCTAGTTAAAATCTTTCTTTGGTAATGGCGAAGACCGATGACGTGTGTTTTACGGAGGTCGAAGCCAAGTAGGACCAACGGTCTTGCCTCGTTTGACAAACTGGTGGTCATTGCGATCGCAAAAGTGGTCAGCGAGGACGCAGTCTGCTCAGTCTTTACCTCGTCTGCCCCGCGGGTGATCATTGCGATTTGCTTAGTGGAGAGTCAGCGACCACAAAGACTAGCACATAGGCTTGCGTACCGTGGGTCTGAGAACCTCTTCCGTTGGCATAGGCGGATTGGATCTTATGGTACATGTCCCTTATCGCTACGAGGTTGGCTCTCGGATAAGGTATATAGCCTAGACCCCCAATATTTGATGGGGAGACCTTGTCCTGCAGTGGGCACTAAACCGGTCGACAATGATGATGATGATGATGATTTATTTATATATTTTATTTTATGTTTTTTAGATTTTTATTTTTTTTTAATTAATTTTATTTATATTACTTTTTTTATTTTATGTTTTTATATGTTTTGTTTTTTTAATTAATTTTTTGTGTAAAATTGTTAGTATGTTATTGAAAACATCATCATTATAATATATGGTGACACGACCGTTCGGCCAAAGACAACCCGGCCAACGACGATTCGTCCATGACAATTCGTCCAAGGGACAATACGTCCAAGGGACAACAGGTCCAAGGGACAACTCGTCCAAGACAATTCGTCCAAAGACAGTTCGTCCAAAATGGCTAAAACGACGATTCGTCCACGACAGTTCGTCCAATGGACACTTCGTCCAAAATGGCCAAAACGACGATTCGTCCACGACAGTTCGTCCAAAAATTAAAATTAAATTAAAGCCAGGGGTTTTCAATTAAAATCGAAATGTTTTCGGAAAGTCAGTCAGGGGTTCTCAATTAAAATCGAAATGTTTTCGGAAAGTCAGTCAGGGGTTCTCAATTAAATAAAATAAAAATGTTTTCGGGATGTCATTCAGGGGTTCTCAATTAAAATCGAAATGTTTTCGGAAAGTCAGTCAGTGGTTCTCAATTGAAATCGAAATATTTTCGGGAAGTCAGTCAGGGGTTCTCAATTAAAATCGAAATGTTTTCGGAAAGTCAGTCAGGGGTTCTCAATTAAATAAAATAAAAATGTTTTCGGAAAGTCAGTCAGGGGTTCTGAATTAAAATCGAAATGTTTTCGGAAAGTCAGTCAGGGTTCTCAATTAAATAAAAAAAAAAAATGTTTTTCGGGATGTCAGTCAGGGTTCTCAATTAAAATCGAAATGTTTTCGGAAAGTCAGTCAGTGGTTCTCAATTGAAATCGAAATATTTTCGGAAAGTCAGTCAGGGGTTCTCAATTAAATAAAATAAAAATGTTTTCGGAAAGTCAGTCAGGGGTTCTGAATTAAAATCGAAATGTTTTCGGAAAGTCAGTCAGGGGTTCTCAATTAAATAAAATAAAAATGTTTTCGGGATGTCAGTCAGGGGTTCTGAATTAAAATCGAAATGTTTTCGGAAAGTCAGTCAGGGGTTCTCAATAAAATAAAATAAAAATGTTTTCGGGATGTCAGTCAGGGGTTCTCAATTAAAATAGAAATGTTTTCAGAAAGTTAGTCAGTGGTTCTCAATTAAAATCGAAATGTTTTCGGTAATTTGGGCTTCGTAAATTGAAGTCGAAGTATTTTACGAGTAGCCAGTGGTTCTCAATTAAAATCGAAATATTTTCAAAAATTTAGATTTCGTAAATTGAAGTCGAAGTATTTTACGAGTAGCCAGTGGTTCTCAATTAAAATCGAAATATTTTCGAAAATTTAGATTTCGTAAATTGAAATCGAAGTATTTTACGAGTAGCCAGAGGTTCTCAATTAAAATCGAAATATTTTCGGGAAGTCAGTCAGGTGTTTTCAGTGACAAAAATAAACAAATCTATTGGCTGTATAAAAGTGAGGTGACTAATTCAACTGTACTTGCTATTGTGGATTTTTCGGGTAAAATGGCTAGTTGAAATATATGTATATCGAAGGGGGGTGTCCCAGGGTTTGACTTTCGCACGAAATCTGGCAACCGTACGCGTCGTCGCGGCCAGAGGTCACGCCCGCCAGTATGCTAAGTGCGAAGTTATACGGCGATATACTACGTCTGGACCTTGAATATTCACCGGTTTGAGGTTGCGCAATTTTTTTTGCTGAGCGGGGACGTTGTCGAATTACAATTTTGTTACGCTACAAAATTGTTACGTTACAAATCGAATTATTTTCGGAATATCAGATTTGTCAATTAAAATCGAATTATTTTCGGAATATCAAGTGTTGTCAACTAATATTACATGATTTATTATTTTTATTTCAGATTGTATTATGAACAACTCCTAATCTAAAATAGTCTCGTTGGCGAAAGCAGAACATAAACAAGAGGTTGAGTTGAATAAAATAACATTGAATAAAAATATAATTAAGGTAACGTACCACTAGCGGGCCACCTGTCAGAAAATCGTAAAAAATAAGGTTTTCAAAAATGGTAATATTTCGGAAAGGATGCGTTTTATAGGCTGTAATATCTAGTAATCCAACAATAAATCACTTTCATTCGAATTAGATTGTTTAACCCTTATGTCAATAGCCGGCGTTACTCCGTACTACGAGCACCCGGGGCACCCGGGTGCCCGCTAGGCGGTTTCACTTAATTCATTGATTTTTTGAGTAAAACTCACTTTATTTCGAAAAATTTTACTGTTATAAAAAGACAATTGACTTTTTAAAGCATAAAAAGAAATAAAATTTTCAAAATTTTGATAAATTTACGAGTTATTTTGCTGACAAAGTAGATAATAACTTGGGCGTTATATGTACAAAAAACCGTCCTAAACATATGAAAACGTACAATAAAAAATAATATAAAAATATAACACGTTATAACAAGATCTCGTGTATAAATAACATTAAGGAAATTTTAAAAATTTCAATAATATATGGAGATAATAATTTGAATAACATCCACTCAACTGATGTACGATAGCTAACCTAAAAATATTTGCAATAACTGTAATAAACATCAACTGATTACGAATATTATAAATTTTATTCTAGGTGAAAATACAAATAAAATAAATTAGTTTCTATAACCAATATTTTAACTGGGCTATATTCAAATTTACCTACAATGTATACGACAACTGGGTTTTTTCGAGATTCGACAAACCGGCTACTCTTATCTGCGCAGGTAGCGTTTCGCTCAAAGTATCGTATCAAAACTAGCAATCTCGTTGTAAATATGAAATAAAAATGTGCTAAATATGTAATAAAATGTTCATCAATTATTTAACTAAACTTACACAGAAAAATCTGCTAGTGATTGTGAAATAAATTAAGATGGAGCCATTGTGACAAATTCGGTCGCGCGTTATAACAAACTTTGTTGAAATATTTCGATTATTGCTTTGTTTTTTATGTAATATTTGGCTTTAATTTAATAATTATAGATAAGTTTAATTATTATAACTCTAAAAAAAAAGTGAAAACACACATTTCATGACAATAGTAACATTCAAAACTTATGGAGAAATTTCATCATTATTTAGACTTTAGGAGTCCATAATTATGTTATTTAATTACAAATTTTAAAATTAATATGATAGTTATAATGATAACTACTATAGTTATAAACAACACAGTTTTTATTGGTAAAAACAAATGATTTAATACTATAATAACACAAAATTGATTTTGACGCCGCGTATCTTGTATTGGGACTATAAATTGAATATAAAATTATTAATTGATGAAATTTATACATTTTTATATATTCTCAATATTGCCCATCTTATTTTTAGTATTATTTGATATTTAAATAATAAAATTGTGGGAAAAAAACCAAATAAATGTCGATCATCTTTGCGACAAGTTGCCGGATAAAAACTCAATGTAAATATATTTTCCAAAATATAAAACACTTTCAAACTATTTTATATTAATTGTATTGTATTATTTATCATCTTTAATTAATATTTCGGTTTTTTAACTTTAAAATTCTGTACAAATAACGAGTTTATGTAGGTGGGCACCGCGGTACCCCGGGTGTTGGTAGAGTGTAGTTATTTTCGACCTCCTTGTTTGTCACTTTTTTTCCAACCGATTTCAAAATCTTCCATATAATAATAGCGCTATTCTGTCTGTCTGTCTGTCTGTGTGGGGTCACGCTAGAAATTATGCACTGAATTAGATCCTTTGCCAATGCGCGTTAAGGACTATTTCAGCGTTCACATTTTCACGCTAGAAATTATGCACTGTTCGAAATTGGAAATTTTTGTTTTTTATTTGAATTTGAATTATAATTATTAATTATTAATATTTAATTAATAATATTTTTTTTTACATTTGAATTTAAGTAATTTTTATTTTGATTATTATATTAGGGGTACCGGAAAAAAATCCATTTTTTTTGAACATAATAAAAATTTGTATTAGGGGTACCGGAAAAAAATTCCATTTTTTTTAAACATAATAAAAATTTATTTATATATATTTACGGGCATATAGTAATTATAAAATATAATCGCCATCATTATTTAGGACTGTCTGCCATCTATTAGGCAGCTTTTCGATCCCTTTTTTTCTAAAATATGGCTTTGATGCAAAATATGAATTTAAATGGTTTTCTAAATTTTTCACCCTGTTGACTTTTTTTCCCTTAGTGAATGCTCCAAGAACATAAACAAATAAAAATCTGATGGCGCAAGGAAGATGATTTTGAACTTCGAAATTTAATTCGGCAATTTTCCCACATTAAAAAAAATGTAAAGCATCTAGCATAGTACCTCCTGGGTGATGTGGAAATCTATGCTTTATTAGATAAATTAATATTAAATTAAAATAAATGTTGTAATATCTACAAAATATTCTATAATATTTTATATAATAAATTAAATAAACATTTCACATTTTCAACTATATTCAACGGGTAAATATACTGTCATTATATTGTATTTTCAATTTTTTTCCTCAAATCACGCGTGCGATGTTATAACATCGGGCCTACCGCTCGTCGAATATATCAATCGATAGAGAATCGTTCAAATAACGAGGAACCGGCCGCTTTTGCGATTATTTTATCGAGAACATAAAAATTTTTAGCGTCAAAGTCCAAAAGGGTACCCGGGTACCCGGCCATTGACATAAGGGTTAACAAAAACGACAGACGATTGATTTAACGAATATTTTTTATAAACTCGAACTGTGATTTTCTTAACATTTTCGGTAAAAAATGGTTTTCGATCGTGATGTGAAGCTCCTAAGTTTTCAACTTTTTATGACTGAATCTTTCACTATATAATATATAGCGTATTCGGACTGGCTGCGCCAGTCCTCACGCTAGGACCTTGGCGCCCCTGGCTACACTCCACACCCACTAATATTGAGTTGTAGAAATTAATATCGATTTAAAATATGAAAAAAATGATTTATCGAAAAAAACGTATTTTGAAAACATTTATCATTTTATTATCATTAATTGAAACGAAATCTAAAAAAAAATTAAAAAAATTTATAAAAAAGTTTGAGAACCGCACGCTTAAATATAGAAATGAAAAGTCATTATAAATTTATAAAAAGTTTGAGGATTGCACGATTTTATATTATACCTCAACGTTAGTGGATAAGCCCTTCGGGCGTACCGGCTCGCCCTGGCTACACACCCAAATCCACTAAACTTCATAAAAAAAGTTTGAGGATCGCAGGCTTTTTGTTAAAACGAAAAAAAATTATTTATCGAAAAAAACGTATCTTGAAAATATTTATTATTTTAATATCATTTATTTAATCAAAATCTAAAAAGAAATCTATATTAGACTTCGTATTGCGAAAATATTGAAATAAAAAAAAAAAATAATTAAAACTTTATAAAAAAGTTTGAGAACCGCACGCTTAAATATAGTAATAGAAAAAAATCATTAAAACTTTATAAAAAAAGTTTGAAAAAAATTGAAAAAAAATAAATAAAAAAAATCAACTACACAGTTTGACATTCGTATGATTCGGTAAATCGATTAATTAATGTAAAAAAATTATTGATAAGGATTCGATGACTTATTAATATGTACAATAGATACGGTTTTGGCATATTGAAACACCTGAAGGTACCAATGTGCCAAATGACAGCTATCGTTCGGAATTCAAGATGGCGGCGTCCAAAAAATCGTAAATTTCGAGTTTTTACGCATTCAATTTCATATATTTCAATAAATACCGCACTCCCGTCCGAAATTTGAAATAGATCGTTACACAGGGATCCATAGCAAGATAAACCGCCCCTAAAATAACCCCCCACTGTGAAAAAAACCATGAAAAAATCAAAAGGGCGCCTAAAAATTTTCA